>JAQNBH010000013.1:42639570-42977070 GCA_028752905.1 Cladorhizidae sp. MBARI D1340-BT2
AGGAGAACGACACGATTTATTCTTGGATACCCCGATGGAGATTATAAATCTCGCCTAATACATCTTCACATTCTCCCCATAATGATGGTATTTGAACTCCAGGACATCCTGTTTTTTACAAATCAATCAAGAACACCACACCAAACTTAAATATAAAAAACTATGTTTCCTTCCTGAAGAGTTCAACCAGATCTTCTATCTCATCAAAGCTATACCATGCAAGATCACTCATGAACCAGTCCAGGCATTGGTACTTCAACAGACTTCCTCGTCTCTGGAATGCCCTTCCACCTATAAACATTAATCATTCCTTGTATATATATACACAGTATCAAAAAAGACCTCAAAGTATTCTTATGGGCACACTTCATCTCAAACTTTGATGCAAAAAGAACATGTACTCGTGTCCATGCAGCAGCTGTATGTCAACTCCAAATCCTCCAATCAAATAATTTACCAATAAATTAATCTTGGGTGCCTGTATATACCTAGTAGTTATTAAAGGAGAAGATTGTTTGTTTTTTGTAATCGTAAAGTCTGTTACGATCTGAAGTTATTAACAAGTTATGAGACTATCACAGCAAAACTATACCTATATATATATATACATGCATACATAGTACCTACATACTTATATAGTTATATATATACATGCATACATAGTACCTACATACTTATATAGTTATATATATATACATGCATACATAGTACCTACATACTTATATAGTTATATATATACATGCATACATAGTACCTACATACTTATATAGTTATATATATACATGCATACATAGTACCTACATACTTATATAGTTATATATATACATGCATACATAGTACCTACATACTTATATAGTTATATATATATATACATACATAGTACCTACATACTTATATAGTTATATATATATATACATACATGCATACATAGTACCTACATACTTATATAGTTATATATATATACATGCATACATAGTACCTACATACTTATATAGTTATATATATATATATATGCATACATAGTACCTACATACTTATATAGTTATATTGTATATATATATATATATATCATGCATACATACATAGTACCTACAGGCATAATATCATACTGCATGCCTGATATAACACCCCGTGTAGTGCTCTATATAATGTGTTCATATGAGGACAATATAGCCAAATTCCTAAAGCTCTTAGGAATTGTAAATGCATTACTATTCACTAGCCGCATTGCTACTTCTGTTTCCTACTGCAGAGACTGCACTAGAAGTAGAGGGAAGAAGGCAAGTTTGGTCTGAATGCAATTCATGTTCTTGTGCTGATGCCATTAGTGTGCACAGATACTGCAGCCTTGCTCTGGCCCCAGCCTTGCCTCTGCATGTGCTATGATGAAGAGGAGCATTGCTGGGACATGTTTGTTCACATGCTGCCATTATCTTATGTCTTGACTGCAAGTATATATCACCCAATCCAATGCTACTCAGTGCAAAATGCGTCCATGTTTAATGCTGCTGTGTGCCATGCCACAGCTGATTTAAATGGTGAGGGATGTTTCTGTGGCAGATGCAAGCAAGACTATGGCCTGGCTGTCTACTCCTGCAGCTACATCAACTGCAGACCTTGTAAAGAATATGATGCAGAAACTGGCTCCAGTTCTTTGCTGCTCCTTTTCTTCCTCTCACTCTCTTTTACATTCTCCTAGTGAGTCTGCAGCTCACAGTCACCTCTAGCCATCTCTGTGCACCAGTGGGAGCCATACAGTAAAGTTTGCCCCTTGTGTTCTGAAGTGATGTGTCCACCAGCCAAGGCTCTACATGGAGGCGTGGCTCACACCTGCCATTGACCAAGGCTGCTGTACATGGAGGCGTGGCTCAGACCTGCCATTGCCCAAGGCTGCTCTACATGGAGGCGTGGCTCAGACCTGCCATTGACGAAGGCTGCTCTGCATGTTGACATGAGATCTATTGTTCTTGACATGAGATCTATTGTTCTTGAGGTCTAGCACTTCTACCAGTTGA
The DNA here is from genome assembly GCA_028752905.1 of Cladorhizidae sp. MBARI D1340-BT2. Taxonomy (NCBI): domain Eukaryota; kingdom Metazoa; phylum Porifera; class Demospongiae; order Poecilosclerida; family Cladorhizidae; species Cladorhizidae sp. MBARI D1340-BT2. Next base: position 42,641,586 of record JAQNBH010000013.1, read on the forward strand.
CAGCATGCTTTATGCTGACCTTCACCTTTGGAGGCTGAGAACACTTACAATGCAGCTATTCCTCCTCACATCTTCTCTACTCCATTAAGAGCAGGTGATGTCATATATAGGAACATTTCAAAAGGAACAAAAATATTGATTGGCCTGTCAAAAAAATGGAAGTGATTTGCCACAAATATTTAGACAACCCTATACCAATTGGTCTATGTGGAGGATTGTCGGTGGAACTTGTCACTGGTGGAGGACAGAGCATGTGATGGGATGTCTTATTTGAACTCGTATGTCATGTGTGATTAAATGCTATTATAAATATTAAGATACTGCACCACATGTAGACGTCTGCTTATGGTAAATAAGGAAGTGGTGACAGCAGGTTGCACTTCTTATTTTATGTTCTTATTTGTTGATGTTTCATTTCTGCATAGCTAAGCATAAGGAATGTAATTATTGTTAGGTTTAGTATAATTATAGTTTAGTTTTATAAAGTATATCAGTCATGATTTATACCTACTTTCATGACCATAACTACAGAATTGTCAATGTTCGGCGACTTCTCAGGTTGACCATCCACTTTAAGGGTCGTGAATTCTTTGAATTGAAGGCACGAATCTTTCACATCCATAATAATTTACTCACTCAAGCTTTTGGCTAGATGCTTGAACCGATTGCACGCCGTATTCCTAGTACCCGCGGGCAAATTATTCATGAATTAACGAGGTATTTTACTTATTATTTTTATATCTTCCGTTCTGCAGGGACTCCACCCATGAAACTTGGGTCATATTCAGCCACATGATAGCTCTACTTCCTGTAAAAAAATCGAGCCTTCCTTACCAACTGGGCAGAACTAACCAGCATTATAAAACCTTGTCATCTTCTTGGGGGTGAATATTTTCATATTTTCACACTATTATACACACATAATGCCAACACAAGATGGAGCATCTATTTACAAACCCTCTACCAGCTGCAAAGCCAGTGGGTTGTTTTCCCCATCAAAATGCTAACACATAATAATACAAAAAACAAATTATAAGAGAGTGAAAATGCTAACACATACTAGAATAAAACCATAATATAAAACACAATTATGTAAGGGAGTGTCTTGGGTAGAGCTCCGGTCTTGCTGTCACGGGTAGAGTAGAACTTGCTCAGTCTTGGGTATAGCTTGCTTGGTCTCCGGCATGATATTTCACCATGTTTTTATTCTACACAAACATGAGATACCAGGATAAGAATAACACTTGAATACTGGAGAGACGAGAGAAGTAGACGAAGGGACAGGGAACAAGAGAGAAGTAGACAAAGGAGCAGGGAACAAGAGAGAAGTAGACGAAGGAGCAGGGAACAAGAGAGAAGCACAGAAAGGAGCAGGGGGTGCATAAACATTACTGATAGTCCACCAAGGTATGGTATTACGAAAACAGTCACGGCCTGTTGATCCACCACACAAAGGAACCTTACAAAAACAACACTGGGACCTTGCCTCATGCCTGTAACCTTTACTAATGCAAACTACACAGCGCTTCTTTGCACAGCACTGTGGGAAATGACCTAGTTTTAAATTGAGGCGATCTAGCCGACTATTTGCCTGACTACAACGTTGACCCGCACGCTGCCGAGAAGAGAAAGAACCAATCAAAGATTTAGCTAGAACAATCCTAGCTTCTAGATAATTACCCTTCCTTACTGATATTGGAGCTCGGACAGAAGAAAACAAAATAAATGAATTCAATAAACAAGCTTCTATCAAATTTGTAACCAACAAACCATCAATAGAATTTACATGTACATAACGCATTAGCTCCAAAAACCGAGTCCTAGGCATTACTTTACGAACCAAAGATCCAGACAAATCCGAGTGATTAGTGGACCAGTACAATTCTAAGTATGGAAGTGTGGAAACTCCCATTATTATCAACATTCCTACAAAAGCTTTCATTTCCTCTATATTAGTATCTACCCATGGCCTGGAGAGACTAGCCATCCTAGAAACATAACTGTTCGTCTCTGCTACTAGGAGTTCCCACACTTCAAGAGTTAAAAAAAGGTAAAATGCATCTAAAAATGTACTTGATGCACCAAGCAATGAAGAAGTTGGACCAGCTGTTGCTGTATAGTCCAATTTCAAAGGAGTTGGCTCCTTTATTTCCCACTTACCTGTGACCTCAGTTAGCCTAGAACCAGTGCCAGATGCTTGGGCAGAACCAGTGCCAGATGCTTGGGCAGAACCAGTGCCAGATGCTCGGACAGAACCAGTGCCAGATGCTCGCACACGCCTATAACCTCTGGCCCGCCTACTACCAGTACCTTTTGGAGGACCACTAGCAACACTTACGACTCCACTACCACTTGAGCTGCTTCCCCCTTGGCCAGTACTCCCTCGCCCGCCTCTCCCTCGCACAACTCCAGCACCAGTCGTGTTCCCACGCCCTGTAGAGACTTCAGGCAAGGCTTCCTCATCCTCCAATGTAACAAAAGGAGTCATAGATGCCTCATCTCCACTCTCATCATCTGATGCTGTAGGAAAAGTAGTGGGGAGGGTGGGAAAAACAAGATATATATATATATCAAGTTTGTGGTCAACATTTGACAATTCAAATTCAAATGAAAATCAACATCAACAACTCCAACCTACACTCTTAGCTATAACTTTTTTCTATAACTATCCTGTCTGAATTTGGAATACCAACAGAATAAGCTAGTATTTGGCAATAGTACACTCTCAGTTGACTATGGTAAACAAAGGCTATGAAGCGCTAAGGTTAGAAGAAACTTACAATCGAGAAGTCCATCCAAGCGCGCCTCTTCTCTTAGAGCAACTGGATCCAGAGTGTTTCCTCGGTATGCATAGATGTCTTCACCTTCTTCCCCAAATGAATCTGACCCAGAATCGCCAGAATCGTCGGCTAAAAGTTGAGAAATAAGTCCTCACAGGAGAGCATCTTTGAGCAGTAAAAAAAAAAAGCTCGACCAACAAAAATGGCGTTCAACCGCAGGATTTTTTTTGCACGATGCATCAACCGGAAATAATCATTTTTGTGACGTTCTCTAGTCTACTAGGCATGTGCAGAACCCAACCGGGGCTGTTAGCTCGTAACGGTTCATTTTATATATTTTTGTGTGGCGAAGGATGTAAGGTCTCGCGCCATATGGCGCTCACGGCGTTTAATCGGCTAGTGAGTCTGCAGCTCACAGTCACCTCTAGCCATCTCTGTGCACCAGTGGGAGCCATACAGTGAAGTTTGCCCCTTGTATTCTGAAGTGATGTCCACCAGCCAAGGCTCTACATGGAGGCGTGGCTCAGACCTGCCATTGCCCAAGGCTGCTGTACATGGAGGCGTGGCTCAGACCTGCCATTGCCCAAGGCTGCTCTACATGGAGGCGTGGCTCAGACCTGCCATTGACGAAGGCTGCTCTGCATGTTGACATGAGATCTATTGTTCTTGACATGAGATCTATTGTTCTTGAGGTCTAGCACTTCTACCAGTTGGCAGCATGCTTTATGCTGACCTTCACCTTTGGAGGCTGAGAACACTTACAATGCAGCTATTCCTCCTCACATCTTCTCTACTCCATTAAGAGCAGGTGATGTCATATATAGGAACATTTCAAAAGGAACAAAAATATTGATTGGCCTGTCAAAAAAATGGAAGTGATTTGCCACAAATATTTAGACAACCCTATACCAATTGGTCTATGTGGAGGATTGTCGGTGGAACTTGTCACTGGTGGAGGACAGAGCATGTGATGGGATGTCTTATTTGAACTCGTATGTCATGTGTGATTAAATGCTATTATAAATATTAAGATACTGCACCACATGTAGACGTCTGCTTATGGTAAATAAGGAAGTGGTGACAGCAGGTTGCACTTCTTATTTTATGTTCTTATTTGTTGATGTTTCATTTCTGCATAGCTAAGCATAAGGAATGTAATTATTGTTAGGTTTAGTATAATTATAAGAGTTTAGTTTTATAAAGTATATCAGTCATGATTTATACCTACTTTCATGACCATAACTACAGAATTGTCAATGTTCGGTGACTTCTCAGGTTGACCATCCACTTTAAGGGTCGTGAATTCTTTGAATTGAAGGCACGAATCTTTCACATCCATAATAATTTACTCACTCAAGCTTTTGGCTAGATGCTTTAACCTTCATGTCTAGCCAAATTGTCAAGCGAGAACATTTATTTGGTTATGGAGAAAGTTATTGTGGATGTGTTATAGCTTCTGGATGCCACACCAGATTGTAAACATAAGTGATAGTTTTACCCCATGCTGCCTAGAAAAGAAAGAAGTGATGCAAATATTGATCACTGTTACACTCCAAAGTGCATGATCCAACCACAGAGGTGCCTGATAGGATCCTGCTTCTGGATTACAAAAATATCCCCAAAGCTGCCATCGGCCTAAAACTCCATTCCCTACTTGCTTGGCTCCCCATGAAGCAGGACTTAGGTACCCTCTATCTGGGTTTGCCATGATGAAGACACTGGCATCTAATAGCTGTCTCCATTTCAACATGGTAATGGTTCTTTTTTTCTTGCTGGTGCAGGTTTGTTTTAGTACTGCACTAGTTTGCTGCCTCTATTTAGTGGCTGTATCATTAGCTACTCATCGAGGATCTCATCATGCAGGGAATTCTAAATTCTCTTATGCTCTTGCTTCATGCAGCATCTCCTCATTGCTGCCCTAGGTTGTTGCTGCCTCCTCTACTATTCCATGGCTGTGCTATTTCCTGTCAAGGATGATACAGCACTACATAACTTTTGTTTTTGGTCTCGTTGTTGATTCATGGGAATAAGAAAATAGCTCACTTAATTTTGACATGTTTCAGTAAATTTGGTGAAATTTTCGTGTTTTTTGGAGTAATTAAAAAAATCACTCAATTTTGACTACTTTTGGCAGGTGTTGAAAATGCTGCCATGTTGTGTGCTATTGTTGTAAATGATGCATGAAGGGATTCCCTAAACAAAATGGCTGCCAAGAATCACAAAAAGCCTAAAAAGAGCTTCTTCAGAATCTGCAAATAAGCAGCAAGAAACTTGCAGGAAATCAAAGAAACTCTACGCTAATAATGCCACTACCTAAATCACTTCCTGTAGAAAAATACCATGGAGTTTTGTGGTTATTAGTATGTATGATATTTCACAGTTAGCTATTAGCCAATCAGAATGTAATTCACAATTTTTATTGCAGCGAAAAAATTGCGATTGCACTCTAATTTGCCACCAATATGGAAGTACTCGAGCCTTCTTTCCTTACCCTTCTTTCCTTACCCTCCATTATCTGTTCTACCCATTCTTTCTCCCCCTTTATTTTTATTTTTCCACCAATAATAATAATAATAATAATAATAATAATAATAATAATAATAATAATACTAATAATAATAATAATAATAATAATAATAATAATAATAATAATAATAATAATACTAATAATAATAATAATAATAATAATAATAATAATAATAATAATAATAATAATAATAATAATAATAATAAATAATAAACATATAATATAATATATATTTTCCAACTACAAACTATGAATGTTATCTGAACATGTCATGGGTGTATTTATTTGATATACATATTATAATTATAATATATAGTACTAATAACATAAAACAATATGACGAGGTGTCACATGCCTGTAATTATAATAATTATAATGATAATAAAATTAATAATAAAATAATAATAATAATAACAAAATAATAACAATAATAATAACAACAATAATAATAATAAACCCCCCACTTTGGACCAGAGGGTTGCATAGTTATTTCAGAGACAAAAGCGATTCTCTAATTTCCAAGTCGATCAGCAGGAGCCAGATGGGCTTTGTCCACAACATCTTAAGGACTTGATTAGTGATTATGCTGGGAGTGGTGGTCTTGTTTTGCTAACAGGTCTTACAGCCTTTTTGAACCTTGTTCATCCAGGTAAAGCTCCTAGTGTGTGTGTCACTTTTTGGGGGGGGGGGGGGGGGGGGGGGGCCTCTTTGATAGTGTTGAATAAAAAGTGTGGTGGGGTGGGGCCTATTGCATTGGGGTGTACTCTTAGGTGGTTAGCTGCCAAGTGTGCTGGCCTTCACGTGAAGGTGTCCATGAGTGAGCTACTAACACCTTTTCAACTTGGTGTTGGCACTAAGGGTGGAGCAGAAGCTATTGTTCATGCTTCCTGTATGTACATGCATTCCTTAAAGCCAGGCCAAGCTTTGTTAAAGTTGGACTTCTGTAATGCTCGATCTGTTGTGACAAAATGTTCACAGCCATGGAAGAGTTAGCTCCTTCTCTCCTGCCTCTGGTATATTCTGCCTAGCTCTCCCTCCTCCCTTTTTTTAATGAGGATAAGATTATTCATTCCTATGAGGGTGTCCACCAAGGTGACCCTCTAGGCCCACTCCTTTTCTGTCCAAAAGTCAATGAGCCATCTCAAACCTGAGCTTAAAGTGTTTTGCTTGGACAAGAGCTGCCTAACAGCTCTTACAGTAGAAGATGTCATCAATGATTTTATGACCTTAGAATCAATGGCTTGCGAGGTTGGTCTGCAGCTTTACCGAAGAAAATGTGAACTCATTAGCCATGACCCTTGTCTTATTGATGAGTTACTATGTGCAATGCCGGAGCTTAACCCTGAAGATGCCCCCCTCCTAATATATAGGGGATAGCAAGGGAGTTGAAGATGCCCCCCTCCTAGGCTCTCCTATATATAGGGGATAGCAAGGGAGTTGAAGATGCCCCCCTCCTAGGCTCTCCTATATATAGGGGAGAGCAAGGGAGTTGAAGATGACCCCTCCTAGGCTCTCCTATGTATATATAGGGGATAGCAAGGGAGTTGAAGATGCCCCCCTCCTAGGCTCTCCTATATATAGGGGAGAGCAAGGGAGTTGAAGATGACCCCCTCCTAGGCTCTCCTATATATAGGGGAGAGCAAGGGAGTTGAAGATGCCCCCCTCCCAGGCTCTCCTATATATAGGGGATAGCAAGGGAGTTGAAGATGCCCCCCTCCTAGGCTCTCCTATATATAGGGGAGAGCAAGGGAGTTGAAGATGCCCCCCTCCCAGGCTCTCCTATATATAGGGGATAGCACGGGAGTTGAAGATGCCCCCCTCCTAGGCTCTCCTATATATAGGGGATAGCAAGGGAGTTGAAGATGCCCCCCTCCTAGGCTCTCCTATATATAGGGGATAGCAAGGGAGTTGAAGATGCCCCCCTCCTAGGCTCTCCTATATATAGGGGAGAGCCAGGGAGTTGAAGACTATGTCCCATCCTAAGTGAAATCACCATATTCAGCTTGCTACTAACTCACTCACCTAGACACAGGCTTCTCTGACAGTCAAGTATGGTGGTTTAGGAATTAGGAGTGCTGCTCTTGCACCGTCCGCCTTTCTGGCTTCTGCAAGTAGCACGTTCGACCTCATACCGGATTATGCCTGCTAGATTCCATGATTGCCTCTACCCTGATTTTGAGTGTAGACTTACCTCATTGCATCAAGATCATTCTGAGTCTCTCCCTAAAGAGCCAGCTTCCTTCCATTGGGATACCCTTCGTGTCAAGGCCTCACACATTGCCTTGATGGATTCAGTACAGCATGATATTAAGTCTACTGCTTGCATCAAGAAGAGTCCAGGGCCTGTCTGTGTGCTCTGCCTATGACATCACTTGGTTTATACATGGATGATGAGACTGTTCAAGTAGCCACAGGCCTTCGTCTAAGTATAGCACTCTGTAGGCCCCATATTTGTCATCACTGCGGTGTACAGGTGGACCAGTTAGGGAGACATGGTCTCAGCTGCAGGAGAAGTCAGGGGCGTCACCTAGGCATGCGGCAATGACATCATTAAAAGATCTCTTGCCACTGCTAAGATTCCTGCGCACCTATATATATAGAGCATTCTGGTATTTGTCGTGGTGATAGAAAATGCCCTGATGGAGCCTCTGTCTGCCCATGGAAGAATGGTCATGTGCTGGTCTGGGATGTTACATGCCCAGACACTTGCACCATCTTACACCAGCCTTATTTCAGGAGATCTGGTGTGGTAGCTGAGAGAGCTGAATTTCTCAAAAAAGAGACATCTTGGCCACACATCATATTGTGCCAGTGGGCTTCGAGACCTCTGGATTTTTTGCCCTGAGGTCCGCTCTTTTTTTACTGTGCTTGATCGCCGAGTTCAGGAGGAGACTGGATAACATCTTTCGCACCATTTCTTGCTGCAGACGCTGTCTGTTGCCATGCAGCATGGTAACACAGCAGCAGTTTTGGGGACCTGTTCTCTTCAGTGTCTTTCCTCTGATTAGTCTTGGTTATTATATTAATTATTTTTGTCATTATTATGAATTTATATTTCTTTTTCTGTCATGTGTACTATATTATTGTTTGAATAATATAATAATATAATAATAATAATAATAATAATAATAATAATAATAATAATAATAATAATAATAATAATAATAATAATAATAATAATAATAATAATAATAATAATAATAATAATAATAATAATAACAACAATAATCACAATAATAATAATCACAATAGTAATGATAATAATAACTATTATAATACAGAGCACATGCCACCCAAGAGCCAGGGAGGGTCGCTGAAGCAGCAGAGGAACGGAAAAGCGAGAAGTATCTGGAGCTTCCACCAGGCCACGTAGAACAGAGTCGGGTGAGCCCAAATCGACAGAGTACCTGCTCCAGATCCGTGACGGTCCAGCAGGGGAACTGCACATCTGTACTGAGCAGCACGGGCATCTGACACTTTCCCATTAAAAAATATATATATATATTTAATGTTTTTGTCTTGTCTTGTTTCTCTACCTTTACATAATAATTTAAAAAATATATAATAATAATGTTATTCATATTAATAATAATAACAACAACAATAATAATAACAACAACAACAATAATAATAAAAATAATCATAATAATAAGAATATAATTATAGTAACGTTAATAATAATTATTATAATAATATTAATAATAATTATTATCATAATAACAATAATAATAATCATAATGAGATTTAATAATAATAACAACAACAATAACAATAGTACTAATAGTAGTAATAATAGTAATAATCTTAAATATCATAACAATAATAATAACACAATAACAATATATAGTACTAATAGTAATAATAATGACTACTAATAGAAATAATAATAATAATAATAAGCATAAGCATAATAACAATAATCATAATAAAAAATATAATAATCATAATCTTAATAATAATAATCATAATCTTAATAATAATCATAATCTATCATCATCATAATAATAATAACAACAATAATAATAATCATAATAATTATCGTCATAAAAAATAAAATAATAATAATAACAATAATAATTATTATTACCATAATCTTAATGATGATCATCATCACAATATCATAATCACAATAATAATAAGCAAATTAACAATAATCATAATAATAATAATCATCATAATAACAATCATATTTCAAACATCATCATAATAATATGTACAATCATAATAATAATCGTAAGGGGGGAATAATGTCAAAATGCTAATTTTCACTTTTTATAACAACTATTTTAAATGGTTTCAGAACATTTGAAGATTCTATGATGCAGTTACGACAGCTTTTGCACTCACTATTTTCATTAGAAACCCAGCAAGTGTGTAGAAGAATCGCGTCGCACTAGATTAGAAGAATTTCCACAAATTTCCACAAATTTCTCACCCAAACTCCATAATTTATATATATATCACCAGAATGCTTATTGTGTGCTCTTTAACCTAAAGTAATTTATTTTCACTGTTATGAGAATGTGTTTGTATAGACCAGCATATCTGCATGAGGTTTGTATGGGATTTTCCCCCACTCTCCTGTGGTGCAGATTCAAATAGTCTAGGTGAAACTACTACATGTACTCTTACCACACCTAGCAGACACTTAGGATTATTAATGGATTTTTAATTCGAGGACTGGCTGACACTTTGGCATAAAATATATTTATTACAAAAGCTTATCTTCTAAGCTATAATTATACATATTGGTACAAAAATTATGTTGATAGAGGGTAGTGGGTGGAAGTTATGATTGGTATTGTCGAGGTGAATTTTTTTGACATTATTCCCCCCTTAATAATATATAATCACAATAATAATAATAACAATAATAAATAATAATCATAATAATAATAACAATAGTAATGATAATAATAATTATTATTATAATTATTATAATAATAATCTTAATCATAATAATAATCATAATCTTAATTATCATAACATTATCATAACAACAACAATAATAATAATAAATCAGCATTAAAAATGAAAATCAACCTCAACTCTTTTATGCTGTCATTATGCATGGCTGTCAAATTGAAGTGGTGCATGTGACTGTCTGTGTATGAGTACTATAATTATATGCAACTGAAATGTTTATGACTGTTATGCATCACAATTTATAATAATATAATGTTGAGAATAATACAATGAAATCAATGAAATTTACTGTCTAGATGTTTCGACTAGATGCTCTAGCCTTCATCAGGAATAATGGGATGCTAAGAGTCAGTGAGCTTGATACATACCTGTAGCTAGCTATCCACCACATGATACAAACCACACCCAAGAGTTAATAAGTTAAATAACAGCTAATAGTAAAGAATATCAAGTTGTCTCTATGGATATCCATTGCCAATTGCAGGCACAAGCAGATGTCTGTATCACATTACTGCTCCTCTCCAACATCATTCATGCTGACTGCATGGCTGCCCTTATATATGACATCAGATGCCTGTATCACATTACTGCTCCTCTCCAACATCATTCATGCTGACTGCATGGCCTCCCTTATATATGACATCAGATGTCTGTATCACATTACTGCTCCTCTCCAACATCATTCATGCTGACTGCATGGCCTCCCTTATATATGACATCAGGAAGAGTCAACTTCAATGGGAATATGAAGACAGGAAAATTTAAGTGAACAAATCATTAATTTCACACTCTAAGGTTGTTATAGATATTCATTCTATCAAAGTTGTTGTTGTTTTGTTATTGTATATAACGTATGACAAAATTGCACTCAGAGAACACATTCACTCTGTGCAGCACGAGATTAACATATATAGCCATTCATGATTCAGTGTGAGAGATTTGTTAATCTATTTGTCTTGAAGTTTACTAGGATATTTGGTCTCCAGCGTACAGATTATCCTATAGGAAAACCAGTCCCGGGCATAAAATCCTCCTACACCAGCCTCTACACATGGATTTTAAAAGATGTGAAGATTGACAGTGTGCGCTAGGTACCATATTTGTTCATATTTCCTCCCCACCACCACACACACCCACACATGTCCCTTCCTGTGGTTAATGCAATCATCTTGATAAAGTTAAACTGAGCCATCACTGTAAACTACAGCTGCCAGTAGTGTGCATAGACCTGCTTGTTGCTTTTCAGAAGGATTCCCTGTGAAATGAAATACACTATTATATATTCACTATTAATTTCTGTTTGTTCAGGTTTCAGTACTATTGTGCTCACAGCTGTGGATTCCAGAGTAAACGTACTGGGTATTCAACCCTCTTAGTTTCTTTATAAGCTGTGTTCTCCTTTTTCTACATTAAAAAAAAGCAGTTCTCACTTCCCCGGCCCTTCCCCGTGCAGCCAGTTCTAATTCCTCCAACTTTGAATCTGTTGTTTTATCGGCCCTTCTCTTACTATGACCTCCATTCCAACATAAGCTTGTGCAGCCTGGCTGGTCTAGGTTAGAAACTGCTGCAGTGCATTCTTTCAATTGGTCTCCTGACAATGACCACTGTAAGCCCGCATTATTTGAGGCGTGTGACCCCAGGTCTGTAGCCAGAGGGGGTTCTTTTTGTGTGTGCATGTTGACACAAACCACACCCATTTTCACCATTGGCCATGCCTCTTTCTTTGTAAACCACACCTTCTTGACCACATCAAGATTGCCTGCAGTCATGATTGTGAAGTTCTAAAAATAGAGATCCTTCACAGACAGCTGGGTCAGAGAGTGAAACAAATAACAGGAGAGGCAGTCACTTAATATTTACTTCCAGTGCTGAGAGGAGAGGAAACTGCTTTAGTACTGAGCACTTTGGGTCACCATGGTGATAATGATATTGTCATGACATAGACGGTCGGGCTTTTGTGGTTGCGTTTTATTTGGTATGAATTGTTCACATGTTTATTATTCTGATTAATTTTTTATTGTATTATAATGAAAATATTTGTACATAAAAATATACATTAAAATATAATGTGCACCAACAGTAAGGGTATTAATGCACCAACAGTAAGGCTAACAGTAAGGTATTAATGCACCAACAATAAGGCTAACAGTAAGGTATTAATGCACCAACAATAAGGGTAATAATGCACCAACAGTAAGGGTTAACCAACAATAAGGGTAATAATGCACCAACAGTAAGGGTTAACCAACAATAAGGGTAATAATGCACCAACAGTAAGGGTAATAATGCACCAACAGTAAGAGTAATAATGCACCAACAGTAAGAGTAATAATGCACCAACAGTAAGAGTAATAATGCACCAACAGTAAGGGTAATAATGCACCAACAGTAAGGGTAATAATGCACCAACAGTAAGGCTAACAGTAAGGTATTAATGCACCAACAATAAGGCTAACAGTAAGGTATTAATGCACCAACAATAAGGGTAATAATGCACCAACAGTAAGGGTTAACCAACAATAAGGGTAATAATGCACCAACAGTAAGGGTTAACCAACAATAAGGGTAATAATGCACCAACAGTAAGGGTTAACCAACAATAAGAGTAATAATGCACCAACAGTAAGAGTAATAATGCACCAACAGTAAGGGTAATAATGCACACAACAGTAAGGGTAATAATGCACCAACAGTAAGGGTAATAATGCACCAACAGTAAGGGTAATAATGCACCAACAGTAAGGGTAATAATGCACCAACAGCAAGGGTAATAATGCACCAACAGTAAGAGTAATAATGCACCAACAGTAAGGGTAATAATGCACCAACAGTAAGGGTAATAATGCACCAACAGTAAGAGTAATAATGCACCAACAGTAAGAGTAATAATGCACCAACAGTAAGAGTAGTAATGCACCAACAGTAAGGGTAATAATGCACCGACAGTAAGGGTAATAATGCACCAACAGTAAGGGTAATAATGCACCGACAATAAGGGTAATAATGCACCAACAGTAAGGGTAATAATGCACCAACAGTAAGGGTAATAATGCACCAACAGTAAGGGTAATAATGCACCAACAGTAAGGGTAATAATGCACCAACAGTAAAGGTAACAGACTGTCAGCAGTCACTGGCCTGAAGACTTCAGAAGGCTGTCTCAGGCTCTTCTGAGTCACACTCTCTTCTTCCAAGAAAGCCTTCCCTCCATTTCAGTTGTTAGAAACTATCAGACTCAAGCAAACAGTGACCTTCAACCCAGGCATTTAGTACAGACATGCTACTGGAAAGCTCTCTCACTCGAGGTCATCAACCTATGACACGTTCCCCACCCATAAAAAATTATCATCTGCCTCTGCTTAAAAGTAAATTTGGAATGGTCATCATAGTGAAGAGATGGAACACCTGGAGTTTGGCCTGGCTGAAGTGAGAACATGCTACATGGTTTTATAGATGATGTAATCCTTACCAAATAGCAGAACAAGCCAGCCAAAAATAGGACCAACAACAAAACAAGATCCTAGGCAAGGGCTGCTGCATGGCTGACAGGAAAGGATGACAGATGGATATATATATGAGACAATATAATTATATATTAGATATAGTTACTGTTTACACAAGACAAGATATAGTTACTGGTATATATATATATATACACACACACACACACGACAATATATATTGGATATATATAGTTACTTGGTATATAATTATATACACAAGACAATATAATTATATTGTATATAGTTACTGGTATATAAGGGCGAATAAATTATGCTCGAATTTCCCCCCAAGATTCTATTCTAGGATTCTCATACTTCACAATTATACTGACATTCCCAATAATAGCCCATTATTCTCTATTATTCTCAAAATTAAGTGAAGCTTGTACATAATCTTCCAAAGAAACTTTTGTTGCTCACTAAAAGAATTAGCTAGCAGAGAAAACACTCTCTGCTGCAGCAGATGATGGTTGAAGAACCAAAACAGATGTACAACTTTTAGACCACATGGGAAGTTCAGATTTGTGTCTTCTCCACCATAGTAGCTTGTCAATATCTGCTGATAATTGGCTTTGGCCATACAAAGAGCTAACTCGCTCTTCAACCCATCAATGATAGTGTTATATAGTATCAAGAAAAGGAAAGTGTGTTGTTATTGTTAGACCCTATAAGATTCTCAAAATGTTCCCTATTATTCCAGCATTATTCTTGGATTCTTAAGCATATCTATTGTTCTCTCGAAGGATAGCGCTGTACGCATTTGCCACTCAGACTGAACTGGATATAGAACGATGTTCATAGAATAGCAATGCATGGACAAGTGAGGAATGTGTAGAGAGCATGCGCTAGGTAAGGGGTCGTCAGGTTAGTAAGGGTGTGTATAGCATGAGAATACATCAATATGAGTTAGGCTGGTTCCATAGTTCTCTATCCCCCCCAAGCAGAGGCTAGGGCTCTGGTGATTAGTTTCTGTTTGTAGCCAAGCCTGTCGATTGGCTTTGGGCCTCTTTTGCTCCTGCGTGGTACAGGAGTGGCTTCCCGGGGGTGGGGGGGGGGGGGGGGGGGTTGGTGGGAGGGCCAGGCTGCGTTGTGGCAGTGGAGTGGGTCTGGCTGGTGTTTTGGCCACCGATGCATAGGTCGGCTGGGGTTGGGTCTTTGGTGGAGCCGAAGCTGGTGGTGGTAGTGGCGCCGGTTGCTGCGGATGAGGCGGACTTGCTGGACGTGGCAGTGGGCGAGGATGGTGATCGTTGTGACTCGAGTCTGCAGTCGGTGGGGTCATCGCGGTACTGGTCGGTGGCTGCGTAGGGGCTGGTTGCCGATCCTGTGTAGTGACGGGGGTTGGGGTGGTTGATCTGGTCGGTTGTCGAGTGACTGTGAACGGGTTGGGCGAGGTGGTGAAAGGATTAAATCGCCTGAGGTAGCGTCTGTTCCGTGTCGTGAGCCGTCCAGAGCCGTCGGTCCGTACTGCGTACTGGTGATATTGCAGTACTTCCACGACCGTGCCAGACTTGTCCCACTTCGTTGGGTGACGTCCAGTCTGATTTTGGATCATGACTGTGTCACCACAACGGAGTGGGGACAGACCTTGGGTGTGTTCGTCCCATCTGGCACGGCCGGTGACCTGGCGTCTGGACAGCGCACGTTCACGGAGGTCCAGTCTCGATGTCCAGTCCTGGTGCGGGCGGTAGGTGGCAGGGAGTCCAGGGAGGAGGTCTGTGGTGGCCCTTCCAAAGAGGCATTGTGCCGGGGACATGCCAGTGTCGGAGCTTGGTCCGTTTCGGTACTGTAGAAGCGCCAAGTGAAAGTCGTCTGATAGGGTGCCGCCTGGGCCTGTGTTGCCGGCGATCAGCCTCTTGGTGGTCTTCACCGCTGTCTCAGCCCGGCAATTTGCGTGGGGGTTGTAGGCGGAGGACGTTCTATGGTGTACACTCCATGAGGATAGGAAGTCCCTGGTGGTGTGGGAGGCAAACTCTGGGCCGCCATCAGAGGTGATGCTCTCTGGAATGCCATAGGTGGCAAAAGTATCTCGTAGGACTTGGCAGAGGCCCTCTGCTCCGTTCGTGGATCTGGTGACGACCGGCCAGTTTGAGTACCGATCCACCAGCACGAGATACGCGAACTCTCCGTGGTGGAAGTAGTCCGCGCACATGTGCTGGAAGGGGTACTGAGGGTCGGCCGGTGTCGTTGATGGCATGGCAGGTTGGGACGGGGCGTTACCGTTGCAGGTGGCACAGTGTTGCCTGGTTGCGGTGATTTCCTTAGACATGCCTGGCCAGTAGAGTGATGTCTGTGCCCTTGCATTCATGCTGGTTGTGCCTTGGTGAGCGGCATGGAGGGCGTCGAGGCATCTTTGGCGGAGTGCGAGTGGGATGATTATCCTTTCACCTTTCACGAGGACGCCGTCCACATTTGTGATTGTATCAAGAATGGGGAAGTATTCCCTAATGATGGCAGGCATGTGGTGCCTTGCCTCGGGTGGACCGTCTTCGATGACTTTGGATAGCAGTCGTAGTGCCGGGTCAGCTACTGTGGCGACTTGGAGGGTTTCCCATGTGATGGGTATGTGATGGACGGCGGCACACAGGGCAGTGGCGAGTTCGTCAGCGTCCACTGATGTGGTGGAGAGCGACGCGACGTGGCATTTCGGGATGCCTGATGGGTTCATCCTGGATGTGTCCGAGTGGTTGTCATCCTGGAGGTAGAGCTTCGCTGGAAGGCGGTCGCCAGATGGATGGCGGGACAGAGCGTCACTCGTGTGGTTCCGTATCCCAGGAATGTATATCATCTGGAATCTGTAAGGCAGTGTCTTTTCCTTCAGGTTTCTGAGGCGGGTGTATGGATGTCCTCGAGTGAGCGATCCCCAAATATTTTGAGTAGTGGCTTGTGGTCCACTGCAATCTGGAGATCACTGCACCCGAGGACGAAGTGACGTGCTTTCTCGAGGGCGTCTGCCACTGCGAGGGCCTCCCCCTCGATGGGGGCGTACCTGGACTCAGCGGAGTGCTTGAACCTCGAGCCGACCAGCACCACTTTCCATCCCTCCTGGCAACAGAGGATCTCGCGGGATGGGCACTGGCAGTGTTTTTGAAATAGCCAGTACCCAATCCCGTCTTTGCTCCAATCTGTCGCCAGGCATGTGGGTCGACTCTTGTCGTAGATGGTAACTCCTTCAGCAATCTTTTGGCATATGGTGGTCTTGGAGAGGTCGAACGCGCGTTGTGTCTGCTCGTTCCATAGGAATGGGTTGGTGGGCTTCAAGAGGTCCCGGAACGGCTGCATTGTTGGGGCCATCGAGAAGGCGTACGCGACCTGGTTGACTAAGCCAAACCAGGCGCGTACGTCTGTGATGTTCTTGGGTGTAGGGAAGCCGGTGATGGCCTCCAGGTACTTCTGTGATGGTCTTACTTCAGATGGGGTGATGGTGAACCCGGCAAATTCCACCTCGTCCTGCGCAAAGTGGAACTTGCGCGGGTTCAGTGTTATCCCGTTCCGTGCGCAGATGTCTAACCATTCTGTGGCCTGGTGGTATGCTTCTTCGATAGACTCGCTCCAAATGAGGGCATCGTCGATACACTTCGTTTTTCGGCTAATGTGAGATACAATCGCATCGTACCGTGCCGTGTAGGCGTCCCCTGAGGTGATGTATCCCTGTGGGGCGGAGCAGTAGCGGTATCTGCCCCAGGGGGTAATAAAGGTGGTGAAATGCCGGTCTGCTGGTGAGAGGGCTACCGAGTGGTAGCCGTTCCAGGCGTCAAAGATGGTTTTCTTCGTGTTGCCTGGAACGGCTCTGGCCTGGTGGAAAGGGGAGGCGCAATGGTGTGTCTCTCTTGTGGCATGTTTGTTCAACTCCTGGAAGTTGATGGTCCGCCTCAGGGACCCGTCCTTTTTGGTGCATATCACCATGCGGTGGCACCAAGTGTCCGGGGTCCCTGAGGGGACCTTCTCCAAAACTCCAAGGCGGACGTCACGGTCCAATCCAGCCTTAACCTCATCCTGCCAGTGGATGGGGACGGTGATGGGGGTGTGGCATGGTTTGGGGACGGCGTTGGGGTCGATGCTCAATGAGAGCGGAGGTCCGGCCATCATAGGGAGGGGCTGATGCTCACAAATGTTGAATGAGCTCGACGCATACGTCTGTAGTAGGTGTTGCTCGAGACGTGCCCTGTTCTCCGGTGTGGCTGGGTAGGGAAGGCCTGTGGGGCGGGGCGGGGGCGGTGATCTTGTAGGGCAAGAGCAAGGTCGTCTCACCTGGTTGATCAGTGGGGTGTCATCGCTAGTCCGGGGTGGGTTGACTCCCGGTCGCCTCTCTGGGGGCATTGTAGCGGTACTTGGGGCTCTTGCAGCGTCTCCATACGCCCTCTTTAAGGGTCTCTCTGCTGGTGGTGTCAGTTGAGTGGTCTGGGAGATCTGGGCAGCGTTGGGGCTGGGCCTGTTGTCTCGGGTGGACGATGATCCGGACGGGAAGTCTCTTGGGATCATGTCCAGGTCGGCCAGGGTGGCCATGCTTAAGTATATCTGGGATGCCTCAGGACTGAAGTATACCATCTGGCGCGTTTCCTTGCCAGATGGGATTTTGAGACGCAGCAGAGCCGCCCCGAGGATGGGGAGGTTGTTTCCACTGGCTGACTTCATTGTCAGGTTGACAGGGATGAGGTCGTTTGGGCCAAGGTGCAGCTTGGACATGAGGTCCGGGCCGGCCAGGCAGCTCTGGCAGCCGGTGTCCGCGAGTGCCGTGGTGCGTATGTGTCTGGACTCTTGGGGCAATGTGTGGCCATGGTTCCTGAAGTCCTCTGCGTGGGAGGAGACTAGGATGGCGATCACGGGTTGCGAGGGAGAGTGTTTTTGTATCCAGGATGAGGTGTCACTCTGCCATGTTTGGTGGGGCAGGGTACCTTCTGACATTCCCTGAGCCATTTCGGAGAGGGCGGATTCATGTTCCGTTCGCTGCCAGCATACTGAGGCTGTGTGGTGCTGCCTGCCACATGATGTGCAGGTGCTGCCGAAAGCCGGGCAATGGATCCGACGGTAGGCAGTCTTCTCTTGCTCGCCATGCCCATGTTGGCCGCAGTAGGTGCACGGTCCTGATGGTTGTGCTGCCTGGGGTCTGGGCTTCCGTTGTTGGCGAGGTGGAGTGTTGCCACGTCCCCTGGGTGGGGTGGGGAGTTCACGTTGAGATGGTGGGCGTTGTTGCCGCCTGTATTGTGACGTCACGGCATCAGCACCGTGGTCGTCAAGGGCATGTGCGTTGTTAGGGGTCGACATCGTCATGGCTGATTTCTTCCCCACTGCTCTTACTTCAATGAAGCGGATGGTGTCCTCTACGCACATGTCCTGGTCAGGATGCTTGAGCAGATCTTCTTGGATCTCTGCATCCGCCAGGCCTATGCAGAGTTGGTCAGCCACCCGCTCCTCGCCCTGGTTCACCACTCCATCACAATCGGGGCACTTCTTCAAAAAGCGACATACCTCAGCTTGTCCCCGGAGGCGTGCAGCGAATGCTCGGATGGGTTCAGTACGGTCCTGTGTCATTCTTGATAAGGCTACGCGAGCCACCTTCGTGTTCTCGGCCATCACTGCGAGGGATTTTATGGCTGCAAGTAAGTCCTTCTCTGTCATACCCTCAATTGGTAAGGGGTCGACCATATTTCTGGTGACATCGCGCCTGAGGTTAGAGTCGCAGCACTCTAGTAACTGTATGGTAAGGTCCTGACCTGTCAGTTGTACTGATGTAACGTATGATCGCCATCTCTGTAGAAAGTAGGTCCAGGCTTCCGTTGTTCCCCCTGATGTTAGTTCTGGACGCTTCACCGGAGCTGGTTTAGCTCTGGGGTTGGTCCGGTGGTTCATGGCGTGTGTGGTGAGGAGGACAGGTGCCAGGGCGGTGTCTGTTCCTTCTGGGATCGCCCAGTCGCATCCATCGAATGGGCAGGGGATAGCCATGATGGGTGGGTGGGAGTTAAATAGAATTCGCTCTTCCTTTTACTCTCGAATTGTTGCTATCAGAGACTAGCTATCAGAGACTAGCTATCAGAGACTAGCAAAAATACTTGTCCATGCATCGAAGGATAGCGCTGTACACATTTGCCACTCAGACTGAACTGGATATAGAACGATGTTCATAGAATAGCAATGCATGGACAAGTGAGGAATGTGTAGAGAGCATGCGCTAGGTAAGGGGTCGTCAAGTTAGTATAGCATGAGAATACATCAATATGAGTTAGGCTGGTTCCATAGTTATCTACCCATCATCAAAACCACACCAAGCCACACACTTGCTCGGACATGTAAAACGTCTGTCTAGTATAGTCCAGGAGATTAGCACCAATGGGGACCTTGGAAGCCACACCCTCTGAGGCATGAACATAGAAGTGGATGTCCTGCCTGACGTAGCTCTTCATCAGCGTATTAGCCTGCAGTAATCATGATAGAGAAGTGGAGAATGTGAGTCCCAATTTTCCACATTTTCAGGAGGAAGACGGTGTAAGCTGTTCCACCATGTCTGCATGGGTACAATATCCCCTCAGGAACACCCCCACATGTCTGCATGGGTACAATATCCCCAGTCAGGAACACCCGCACATGTCTGCATGGGTACAATATCCCCAGTCAGGAACACCCCCACATGTCTGCATGGGTACAATATCCCCAGTCAGGAACACCTCCACATGTCTGCATGGGTACAATATCCCCAGTCCGGAACACCTCCACATGTCTGCGTGGGTACAATATCCCCAGTCAGGAACACCTCCACATGTCTGCGTGGGTACAATATCACCAGTCAGGAACACCCCCACATGTCTGCATGGGTACAATATCCCCAGTCAGGAACACCCCCACATGTCTGCATGGGTACAATATCTCCAGTCAGGAACACCCTCACATGTCTGCATGTGTACAATATCCCCAGTCAGGAACACCCCCACATGTCTGCATGGGTACAATATCCCCAGTCAGGAACACCCCCACATGTCTGCTTGGGTACAATATCACCAGTCAGGAACACCTCCACCTGTCTGCATGGGTACAATATCACCTCAGGAACACCCCCACATGTCTGCATGGGTACAATATCCCCAGTCAGGAACACCCCCACATGTCTGCATGGGTACAATATCTCCAGTCAGGAACACCCTCACATGTCTGCATGTGTACAATATCCCCAGTCAGGAACACCCCCACATGTCTGCGTGGGTAGAATGTTCCCAGTCAGACACAACAACAAACAGTGCCCATTGCCTATTCCAAAGTAGCTCATTAGATGGAAATAACAACAGAGAAAGTTAAGGATGAGACATACGGGAAGTTCTGAGTACTGGTCTGAAATATTTGGTTTTAAAAAGAGTGCCTGTGGATGTGGTGAAAACAAGTGGTAATTAACAACAGTGGGCCTGAAGCCAGGGGACGCAGCCAATAGGCAGTTTGAATTGAGGAGAGATGCCCATGGCACCCATGGAAGAGCTCCTGAGGGCCTTTCATGACACCAGCAAAAAATAAAGGAAGGAAGAAAGAGGAGAAGAAGTGAAGAATCAATAATAATAATAATAATAATAATAATAATAATAATAATAATAATAATAATAATAATAATAATAATAATAATAATAATAATAATGATAATAATAATAATAATAATAATACTAATACTAATAATAATAATAATTATAATAATAATAATAATAATAATAATATTAATAATAATAATAATAATAATAATAATGGATGTGATGATTGATGATGATTGATGATGATGATGATGATGATAACACTAATAATAATAATAATAATAATAATAATAATAATAATAATAATAATAATAATAATAATAATAATAATAATAATAATAATAATAATAACACCAAAAGAGAGCACTCAGAGAGATCTATCATTTGAGCTATTATAAGTTCACACAGTGAAGTGTGAGGAATCTATGCTGCTCCAAAGTCTAACCACAAGGTTTTATTAAAACAACTTTTTAAAGTATTTGTATCTATAATTTTAGACCCCTTCACATGAACATAGTCCACTGGAAGGAAAAGGGGAACAAGCACTCTGCATTGGCTACATTTTGGTGCATAAATGAGGAGCATGCATAATGTGTGCACAGTTATGGCAGTAAGCAACACACACACCTGGTCAGGTGCTTAGGGGCCTACTCAGTGCACTGCCTGTTGGCCATCCACACTAACAGGGAGGGGAGGAGGTTGATATATGCATTCTGAACTTGTGTGCATTCAAGCATTTGATAAGTTTTCATGTTCACATTTATGGATGGCAACCCTTTACCAACTTATAAACATGATAACAACAACAACAACAACAACAACTACTACTACAATGTCTCCCTCAAACAACCAAATTACATTTTGTTCATCCTTCTCCAAAACACTGCTGTGGTCCGTCTCATGCGACTTCTGTACTATAGGGCCCTTGGTGGCGGTCTCAATGTGGCCTTGATGTTCCCCGATGATCCTCCGGAGAGACAGAGGACCGTCCCCCACAGCCCCCACCTCCCACACCACCACCACCGCATCACGAGGCTGCAGGCCAGCCTGCAAATGGAGACAGGGAGCACATGCAACAGAGGGGAAGACAGAGGAAGGTGGGGAGATTAAAACAGAGAATCAAGAAGGACGAAGAGAAATGGACAAGAAAGACAGAACAGGAAGGCAATAGGAGGAGGAACAGAGAAAGCAATACACATCCAGAAGTGCTACAGCAGAGACCCCAGGGTTACCTATGGGTGAGCCAAGTTCAACACAGCAGAGACTCCCAGGGTTCTCTATGGGTGTGCCAAGTTCAACACAGCAGAGACTCCCAGGGTTCTGGGTGTGCCAAGTTCAACACAGCAGAGACTCCCAGGGTTCTCTATGGGTATGCCAAGTTCAACACAGCAGAGACTCCCAGGGTTCTCTATGGGTGTGCCAAGTTCAACACAGCAGAGACTCCCAGGGTTCTCTATGGGTGTGCCAAGTTCAACACAGCAGAGACTCCCAGGGTTCTCTATGGGTGTGCCAAGTTCAACACAGCAGAGACTCCCAGGGTTCTCTATGGATGTGCCAAGTTCAACACAGCAGAGACTCCCAGGGTTCTCTATGGGTGTGCCAAGTTCAACACAGCAGAGACTCCCAGGGTTCTCTATGGGTGTGCAAGTTAAACAAAGCAGAGACTCCCAGGGTTACCTATGGGTGTGCCAAGTTCAACACAGCAGAGACTCCCAGGGTTCTCTATGGGTGTGCCAAGTTCAACACAGCAGAGACTCCCAGGGTTCTCTATGGGTGTGCCAAGTTCAACACAGCAGAGACTCCCAGGGTTCTCTATGGGTGTGCCAAGTTCAACACAGCAGAGACTCCCAGGGTTCTCTATGGACGTGCCAAGTTCAACACAGCAGAGACTCCCAGGGTTCTCTATGGATGTGCCAAGTTCAACCCTATTGTCCACCTTCTACTGACTTAGAGCTACTGTGGCTAGTTCAGTTTGGGTATGCAGAAGTTGTCCAGCACCGGGTGTCAGGTGAGCAGTTACTCTTAACCACACCTGAAACAACTCCCCTCATGTGGGCATGGAGGTGCAGTAGAGGCAAGGAAAGTCTCCCCCCAACACATCCTCAATGCCGCAGTGTTAGGTGGGCAACTTAACCACACCCCAGGGAGAGACTTAAACCACACCCCAGGGATAGACTTAAACCACACCCCAGGGAGATTTTAAACCACACCCCAGGGAGAGGACTTAAACCACACCCCAGGGAGAGACATAAACCACACCCAAGGGAGAGACTTAAACCACACCCCAGGGAGAGACTTAAACCACACCCAGGGAAAGAGAATAACTTTGTAATACCAGTATACTACAAATATCCATTGAAATGTACGTGTAACTCTTATAAGAGCACACCACAATGTGTGAGGGGAGGGGTCCAGGCTGGCACCAGGTGGACATCCCTAGATATCTTGAGAATGCTGTGTGAGTGTGTGTGTGTGTGTGTGGTGGTGTATGTGTGCACGCACGTGCATGTGTGTGTGGTTGTCCTGGCAACATTGTAGCACCCCCTGAAATAAAGTAAACAGGAATATGGAAATGGCAACCGGAAGGGAAGAGGAGTAGCAGAGAGGCCCTCTCAACTGACTCCACCTATTCCTCCTCCCACTGCCTATTATTGACCACCATCCTTCTCTGGTTCTCTCTCATCTGATCCCACAGATGGAGACGTACGTGGTAGGCCTACACTATCTCACCTTCTTCCTCAGTTTCTGTATCTTGTTGACGACCTCACATGCCACGCCTTCCTCCACCATGGCCTGGGACGGTGTTACGTCAAGCAGCACCAGCAGCTTCCCATAAGCACGGGCGTGGACACTAGAGAGGGCGTAGTCAACTGAGTATGTAATCTGACGGAGAGAAAGGTATTGCCACTTACAGATGCACCATGCAGTTACAAATCCCATGACCATACGTTCTTAAATGCCCCCTTCAACCTCTTGCCCAATTTCTCGCTGTCCTGCTCCCCCCCGCAGCTTGACCCCGTACTTGATGTCTTCCGTGGCGAGGGTGAGGGTCTTGACGTTGAGTTCCTCTAGAATGTACGACTCAAGACCTTTCATGCAATCATGAAACTTCTGGTCACAATGGATGACAACCATCTCAGGAAGAGGGAACTGCAATGAGGTGGTGGAGGGCAGGAAGAGGAAGGGAGAGAAAAGAGGAGAGAGGGGGAGCGGATGGTGGTGAGAGAGGTCAGAGAGAAGGAAGAGAGAGAGGAAGGAGGAGGATGATAGAGAATGGGAGGTGAGGAGAGAGGGTGAGGGTTGATGAGAAGACAAGGTGTACAAGTAGGGAGAAGAACACAATGAGAGGCACAGCAACACACACACCTTGATGGGCATGACTTTGCTGTCTCTGATGTAGTGTCCCAGCTCCACTACAGACTGCAGCATTGTCATAGCCGCCTCGATATGGCCATCTATCAGGTCCACTCTGAAAGGGAGGGAGGGAGGGAGGGTGGGGGGAAGAGGGAGGGGAGGGAGAGGGGAGCAGGAAAAATAGAAGAGCAAGAGAAAGAGGAGAGGAGGAGGAGGAATAAAATGGAGGAAACAAAAACAGAGGCAAGTGTGTGGCAAAAAGGAGTGGGAAGAGAAGACAAGGAAAAGGGAAAGTAGAAGAGGAGGGGCCACAGGCAAAGCAAGAGTTGGCCAAACATTTCCATGTTTGTAGCAACAGCACAAGCACTTCCAACACATGACATGACTGGCTCATGGCACGAGTTTCACAGTGCCCTCATCTATCACTTTGAAGTCAAGCTACGTTGGGTCTGCCTAGCAACAGGCCTGCAGTACTAACTGGTACTAGAGCTAGACCCACTCTGTTGGGTCTCCCTAGCAACAGGTCTGCAGTACTAACTGGTACTAGAGCTAGACCCACTCTGTTGGGTCTCCCTAGCAACAGGCTTGCAGTACTAACTGGTACTAGAGCTAGACCCACTCTGTTGGGTCTGCCTAGCAACAGGCTTGCAGTGCTAACTGGTTCTAAGCATAGTATAACTATACTAAAAGGAGTGGCTCCACTTGTACGTAACAGCACGATGAATACACACAATGGAATTTACTCACGATTTGTTAACTTCCTTCGAGACAGAGATGATATCATATGCCTTCCATGTGACAGAACATGACCAGAAGGAGGGAAGATGGCGGGTAGCTAAAACGGGCATGAAATGCCGACCTACATGTACAAGTATTACCGGCTCTCAACACATAAGCCTTTGTATGTAACGTACGGTCCATGGCTATCATCTCTCTCAGACTCATTAAATCAGTGTTTGCCTCCACAAGGATGGCATCAGGTATTCAGAGAATCATCACAGAGAGAACACGCTAAATGAGGCTTTATTTAGAGTTCTAAGTAAGGTGGGGAGGAGGCAGGGCAAATGAGGGCTTCGTAAATTATAGGGGGAGGGGCATGTAGACACCTTGGCTTGGGGAGCATGACAAAATGGAGGCTGGCATTTTCCAGAGTGAGAGTCCAAGTCTGAAGATGGCGAAGGTTCTGGAACATATGCTCTGTGAAGAAAGGTGTGAATGGAGACATCATTCTTGTCATGAGGAAGACGACGGAGCAGAGAGCCTGCATGGAGTGATGACACTCCTCCATCCCTTGCTCTCCCTGAGGGGGAGGGGAAGGCAATGGAGGGTTGGTGAGAGGAACAAGATGGGAGATGGGAGGGTGGGGGAGGTGAGGGGGAGAGGAAGAGGAGGAGAGAGCAAAAGAATTGAGGTTGGCAGAGGAGCAAGAGGTGGAGAGAGGAGGAAGAATGTGAGAGAACCATCGTTGCAGGATGTACATACCATCTCTCTCCATTACCTTGATTCTCTTCCTGTTGAACCGGACGTACCAGTTAGTAAGTTGATCTATGAACTTGACCAGTTGAGGTATGATGGTGTAGAGATGGTACTCTACGGCAGAGGCAACAACAAACAAACACACACACAAACAACAGGAAGTAACAACAAATAGCTACTGATGAGTCTTAGCTGGACGGGCCTTGGTTGCAGCTGTGAGATTTACACATGCTCAGCTTAAGGGGGCGATTTCCATGTTTACCAAAAAAACGTTTGTCCTCTTTGTAATTGGCAGTTGTTGCTAAAGTGGAGCAACACTCCTGTGTTTGCTCGAATTGTTGCAAGTGTGGAGCCTCACTCCTGTGTTTGCTCGAAACAACAACTTGTGGTTACCACTTTATAGCTCCATAGATTCTGCAAACTTCATGGTATGGACTTGATATATTGCTCAAAAGGTAGGTCTCTCTGTGTGCTCTCTTTTGATACGAAAATATGTTTCATAGGATAACTATAGGCAAGTTACTAGACCCTAAAGTGGAGGGACCTCAAAACCTGAATGCCTGATTTTGCCACATAAATATCTCCAGATTGCCAGAGAGTTGAAATTAGCACCAGTGGCTAGAGGAAGCTCTACTCTATTCAATGAGTGTTTTCATTAGGCGCTAAAATGTAAGTACGTGGTCAAGCACTCAAGTGGAAAATCAATTTTGTTAAAATTCCATAAAATATGATTTTCCACCGGACACACTTGACCACATACTTAATTTTAACGTCTAATGAAAACGTGCATTGCATAGAGTAGGATTCAGTTGGCTCCAAAGTTCCCAACACTGCAGCATATAAGACGTGAGTGAATACAATTATTTTCACACGTGTAGTTATTTGAACACTTTAATTTGTTGCTCTGATTTGCATCAAACCACCAATCCAAGTGGACCAGAATAATGCGCATTGATGCGATTCAAATTCAGTGTGGATGTGCCTAATGCACATTGGCTGGTGCAGTGTAGGCCCAAGTGAGGCTGACATATATCATTAGCTAACCTCCCAGCTCTTCAAAAGTTTATTGTCGAGAAAAAAGTTAGGCAGCCCATATTATGTGTGTAATAAACAGGAATAAAGTCTCCGGCTAATCGGGTGGTGGCAGACAGCCCAGCACCAGTGAGCCCAGCACTGCAAGTACACAATGTCTCCAGGAGGTCCGGCTTATCGGGTGGTGGCAGACAGCCCAGCACCAGTGAGCCCAGCACTGCAAGTACACAATGTCTCCAGGAGTGCTGGCCAGGCATAAAATACTCACCAAGTTCAGTAACAACATCTACAGGAATAAAACAACTTATTTTGCTAGTGAAGGAGGTGAAATGTTTGGTGTGGTGTGCGTTAAATTGTATTCTGGGTACACCCACTTCTAACCAAAAACCATGCCCATTTCTAACAAAAGCCACACCCAGTATAAAAGGGGAAAGGTCGTGATGTTTCGAGGATATTTCAAGGTTACTGTCAGTGAGCATATTATACTACTACTACTACTATTATTGCTACTACTACTATTATTACTACTACTACTACTACTACTACTATTACTATTATTATTATTATTATTATTATTATTATTATTATTATTATTATTATTATTATTATTATTATTTATTATTATTATTTTTTAATTATTTTTTTACGAACAATATAATTATCATGATGAGATAACTAAAGTAATCAAAACCAAAAAATGAGACTAGTCAGTGAATTGTGCCTCAGAAATCACCAGGTCCACTGGTGGCGACAGTTGCCTGGTAGCCCATCCACCTGTTCTGCTGTATGATTGATCCCTCTTCTGGGCGATCATAGAGGCAAGCCTCTAGTAACAAACTGTGGCACAGCAGCACCCATTCCCCCAGTGAGGGATTAGACTAAAGGAGTGAAAGTATCTCTCGGATGCGTTGGTCATAGGCTCGTTTCTTGATGTTCTCATGTTTACGGTAGCAGCTTTGATTATTTGATTAAACACTCGAACATCAACAAAAGCTCTTTCGTGCCATCCTCCCCAAAATCCATTAGCTGCGACATCTAGTCTAGCTCCATCTACAGTGATGGCAGATGCACCAGAAAGAGCCTCGCCAGTGACCGGCTGTAGGTGAGGCTTAGTACATACATCGTGACAAACCTCTGCCATCAAATTAGCAGTAAGGTCCCGCACTTCATTGTGCCGCAGGGTGGGGAAACCTCCCTTGGGGCAGGTAGAGCATGCTGCACTGAAGGGGGTGCCACAGGCACAATGAGCTGGAGTGTTGAGCCATATCTGAGTGCCAGAACATCCCAAAAGGCACCCTTGTGGAGAGAAAATCCAAATTCTTTAATTGGGAGTGAGGTGAGCCAGCTCGAGGCACCCTTCTCTTGTGCCAAATCCATTGCACGTTGCAAGGTCTCTGGAACCATATTCCGAATCAAAGATGCCGCTTCCTTCATTTGGTTACGCCTAAGGTTGTATTCCTCCTGTTTCGCTGTGATCTGAGCTTCAATGCATTCATACGAGTATTCCCGACATTGTGCAGTGATGAGGGTGGATAGTGGCTTAGTGATTGATACAGAAGCCCGAAACTCGGAGAGACTTGTCTTGGTTGGGTTGATGATGCCAAGGCCACCCAGTCTAGCTGGTAGGGCAAGTAGGTCATGAACAAAGTCATTTGGAGGAGCTCTGCCAGTTATAGATGGAATTAGGGTGGAACGAATGCACTCTTCAAGGGAGCGAAGGAGGGAATCAGTGATAGGAGTAGTTCTGGATAGGAAGGAGAACTTGTGCACAAGACCATGGACGAAAGCAGCATAGGCAGCATGTGGTTGTGCTTTGGCAACGTCACTGAGCAGATGTAATTCTTGGACCCAAACGTTGACCTTATCTTTGAAATATTGCTGGATGTAAGCTCTGGTTCCCAGGGGAGCCCCAAGGTAAGGTCGTCCATGAGTAGTGATGTTGATATTGGAGCCTTGAAAAATTTCCTTAGCCTTTTCCAAATGCTGCTCTTTGGTTATTAGCCAGGTCTTAATGGCTTTGGCATAATAACCAAAGGCTGGACCCACTGTGGATAGCTTGCCCCACCA
Source organism: Cladorhizidae sp. MBARI D1340-BT2 (assembly GCA_028752905.1). Taxonomy (NCBI): domain Eukaryota; kingdom Metazoa; phylum Porifera; class Demospongiae; order Poecilosclerida; family Cladorhizidae; species Cladorhizidae sp. MBARI D1340-BT2. The sequence continues at coordinate 42,670,753 of JAQNBH010000013.1, forward strand.
TGCACGAATAGAGGCTAGGCCCGAAGCATCTTCGGCATACCACACCTGTTTCGGGTCATCAGCTATATCCAGTTGATCAATGAGGGGGACAGTGGACAAAGCATACATGGGCATAGCCAGGGGGCCACCCTGAGTGGTGCCCTCTTCTGAAGAGAGAGTGATGCCATCTACAAATAGCTCAGTTGGCTCTCGATAGGTGTTGATTAGAGGCTTTGCTAATGAAGGGCAGACACGGTGGCTGTTATGAAGCGCAGCCTCCCTGTTAAGGGTGTTGAAAGTGTTGCTGGTGTCGACCAACAAGACAGCTTCTGTGTCATTTGAGTGGAAATTGTCAGTCACAGAGTGGATCGCTGCTTCAATACCAGCAATCTGCCCTACACAAAGTTGTCTGGCCCCTGCAGCTTCCTGAACATCACCCTTGATAGCATAGAGAATGACTTTTGCTATTATCCTGCGAGCCGTTTCGTAAATCCCAATCGGACGGACACCAGGACATTTATCCAATGCAATGAGACGGCATGCCAGGAAGGCAGAGAGACCTTTGGGATCCACATACGAGACACAGAGGCATCTTGTGAACAGAGCAAGGGATTGACATAGGTTTTGAGAGGATGAGTGGAAAGATGTGCATAGCCTCCTCCAGCAGTGGGCGTCAAGCCCTGATGGGCCAGCAGCCCCTTTGGTAACCAGAGCAGCCTTACTGCTGGCATCGATACTGTCAAAAATCACAGGATGTACCTCATCAATCTCCTGGCTATCATGAAGTAGAGCGTCAACAGAGGCAGGCTGGGCAATAGGATGTTTGGATTTAAGAATATCTAATACTGTCACGGCTGGATCATCCTTGGTAGCCAGGTCGTTGGCATGCAGAACACCACCTTTCCCTTTGTTGGAGAGCAGGTCCAAGGCAGCACCAGTCTTCCCCTTGAACATCAAATTGGAGAATGCACGTGCCAGATTCTCATCTCGTTTGAATCGGGAGACACCCTTTTGGAGTCGCTTTTGAAGACTCCTGCCCTCTTCAATGAGGCTGGAGATGTCCCCATTGACCCACACTGACATACGGCGTTCCAGACACAAGGAGAGTTCTTTAGGTGTGAGAATAGACAACACGTGTGATGGCCTTTAGAGCAACAGACTCTAGTGCTGAACATTCAGTGTAGGCTCTGAATAATCTGCTGAGTTCATTGACACTGGAAGATGTTCTTTTTCCAATGAACAATCTCTGAGTAAGCAGCAGATAGTGAGGCAGTGAAGGTAGCTGAATCACAGCTACCCCATATGAAGTGGTTAGCAGCTAATGGTGTTGGGGAAGGCAGTGGATGGGCAATAAATGGAGTTAACCTTGTCATCGTGGACTTATCTGGCATGGACTCAGCAACATTCAGGACTCCGGATTACGTAGCTGAAGTAGTAAGATCAACAGAGACCACAGATTTAGGACAAGAGCGCTGTGGCTGGTTGATACCTGGTGTGGCCGAAAGGGCTTTGGTGAGGTCAAGGCCGAGAGACGCTGATTTTTGCTTTATGTTCGAGCAACAGCCTCTACGGGTTGGCAAATAATTGTTACACAGCCTTCTTTCCTTGACACACACACAGTTCCTACACTTGCCATCCGTTACAACGACCGCAGAGCGTCATACTCGCACCAAAAGTAGTCTTTACGGGTGACTATACTACTACTATTACTACTACTATTATTACTACTGTTACTACTACTATTACTACTACTACTATTACTACTACTACTACTGTTACTACTACTATTACTACTACTGTTACTACTACTATTATTACTACTACTATTACTACTACTATTTCTACTATTTCTATTTCTACTACTACTAATAAATAAAATTACAAATATTTATAAGAAACTAACAATACGAGAAATAATTTTCGAGTCTCCGCCTCTTACCAGACCTTATTATTCTAGCAAATAACTCGTAGGCACAATTATCACATCTCAGCTCAAGTCTGCACAAGCCTTGAACTTCAAGCTCCTCCTACTCCTCCTAAAAGAGAACACTAGACGGAATTCTCATAAATACTATTAATAAGAAGCGACTGTCCAGGAAAGTGTAGCAGATGTTTGAAATCCCATTACTTCCTGGCCTTTATTCTGTGCAGGTAATTTTGATACCAAATTGTATATTATTCTCTGTGCGCTTTCAAATGATACGTTGAGTCTGCATAGGCACATCTTCTTAGACTATAGATCCTGCAACGTCAAGGTCACTCAAACACTGCTCTCGAATCAGCTCTGCAGTTGTGACTCACACAGCAGGTGTGTATCAAATGCCCAGGAGTTTGGTGTGCCCCTCCCAAGACTCTTAACTCTTAAGTGTGATGTCCATGGACCACAATTGACAACAGCTGTGTTGTTAAGGAGAGGCAGGCCAAGTGTTTGTAAGACACACAGAAACCCGGCAAGGGGCACCTCTTCTCACCAACATCACTTGGCGGCGCTTGCAGTAAAAAATAATAATCTGATCACAACACCCTTTTCAATAATCAACTTGAAATCGTATTCTCTCGATGATTCGACTAGATGCTCTAGCCTTCGCGCTTATCATAGAGAGCACACCAATTTTTAAAATATATATAGAAAAAGGTTTTATTTTATTTTACCAAACTTTGGCCATGCTATGATCGTCATGTCAACCAGAAGACATGGATTTTCAAAGATAGTAATAATCATGTGTCAGAGTTTGGACAATGGAGTGTTAAAGTGACCTCTTTAGTTAGTGTTCTTGTTGGTTTCAAGTTATTTTAATCAGGGCAAGTGGAAGTGCATGCACAACACATACCATAACTTGGAAATGGCATCCAGTGCCTTTAAAACTTTGGAAACAGCCAGTACATATATACGACAGTTGGAACTAGGGGGGGGGGGGGAGAGGGGGGGTGTTAAATTTTAAAGTAACCACACCCCTTATTAACATGTTTACTCATTTTGTAGCAGGTGTCTGAAAGGAACACATGTGGATATTTGTCTTGAAGAAGCTAACAGTGGGTATCTAGAGGTATCTAGAGGTCACTCACACCCACCTACAAACTTTCTTAAGACACACCGGGATTTCTTGAGGATGGCCTGTAACGTTTAATTTGTTCCACCCCAAAAATTGTTCCCCCTTATTGAAAGTTTTGTTCCCACCTTAGCCCTAGCCCTAGCCCTTTATTTTTCAAGAAGGAACTTTTTTTTCAAGTAAAAAGTTCCAGGGGGAACCAAATATGGGGGGACCAAATTTGTTATGACAGGCCCTCTCCGTGGAAATGCGACTTTGTACCCCCCACCACCCCTGCCTTCATTGCCACAGGGCTAAGGCTGTTTGGGGGCTGGGCTAGGAGCACTGCCACATAGCTAGGATTAAGGCCAGGACCCAGACCAGGGCTATGGCTGTGGCTAGCTAGGGTTAAATCGAGGAATTATTCAAGGGCTAAGAATGAGTGTTATTCTAGGGCTGGGGGTATTCTAGAGCTAGGGTTGTAGGGCTAGGGCAGTGTATCTAGGGCTGGGGGTATTCTAGAGCTAGGGTTGTAGGGCTAGGGCAGTGTATCTAGGGCTAAGTCTATCTAGAGATAGGGGTATTATAGGGGTAAGCATACTCTAGGGCTAGGACCATTCTAGGGCTATGTATACGCTAGAACCATGGTCATTCTAGGGCTAGGTATACTCTAGGGCCATGGTCATTCTAGGGCTAGGGCCAGGAGTAATCTTGGACCAGGTCCATTATAGGGCTAGGAGTATTGTAAGGTAAGTGTATGGCAATAGGAACTCCAGAGCTATGACCAGGTCCACCCCGGGAGAGTCCCAAGTATCCCGGGATGTCCCGAGAAAGGTTGCAAAAGCACTGGACATTACTCGGACGTTCCCTAACCGTTTCCAAGGCCCCATCTTGCTCACCTGACAACACGGAAGGCTCCCTCATCAGCCTGAGACAACTTAAGGTGATGGAAGTAAGGAAAGAGTGGGAGGTACTTCTTCCCCAACAGACACGCTCCTTTCATCTTCTCCATGACAGTGTACTCATCTTTAGTCTTGAAAAGAGCTCCCAGACTGTCTTCCAGCATAATGCAGACCTTGCGGTGGTTTTGTCTGAGGAAAGAGACAAAGAGGAAGGTCAGTTGTGGATTTCTATCAGCATTTATTTATCGAAGCCCCGTGAAATTTGTGTACTAATAACATTGCTAAAACAGAAACTGTTTGACGTAGTTCACCCCATCTGGAGCGCAGTAGACACTCGCATATCTGAACACATCGGGACCCACTTTAGTTCGGATATGACAAAAGTTCAGTTATGCAAAAAGCCTGGATATCATTAAAAACACATGAATATAATTAAAATACTCTATCGTGGCGTTTGATAATTGCCGATATGATTTTTATCTGCAGGGCCTTGGGATGCGAGTAGCTTACTTCCTGGACCTACGAGAAGCATCTGTGTCCTTAGGAGCTGCCACTTGTACACATCCATACATACTTTTACAGTCATGTATTGTGTATAAGCAAGTGTTGATCACATCTAGGTTCTGCACATACATTAGTGTTGCATGTATTGTGTATAAGCAAGTGTTGATCACAACTAGGTTCTGTACATACAGTAGTGTTGCATGTATTGTGTATAAGAAAGTGTTGATCACAACTAGGTTCTGTACATACAGTAGTGTTGCATGTATTGTGTATAAGCAAGTGTTGATCACAACTAGGTTCTGCACATACATTAGTGTTGCATGTATTGTGTATAAGCAAGTGTTGATCACAACTAGGTTCTGTACATACAGTAGTGTTGTATGTATTGTGTATAAGCAAGTGTTGATCACAACTAGGTTCTGTACATAGAGAAGTGTTGTATGTATTGTGTTCTCAAGTCATGGGATTCCAGAAATGGTATGAGCAACAATCTCACCCTATACTCTTGCAATGAATTTGCAGAGATTGCAAAGTCTCATGATTTCTGCCACGTCACTGCAGCTCCCATTCCCCCCAGAGTAATGGACAAGGGGAGAGAGGAGACAGTGAAAAAGCTATTGAGAGGATCGGCAGATCCATACATGGCCTACTTATGTATAGTTCAACACCCTTCCCTTGCCAACTGCCAGAGCAACTGATCCCATAAATGGACTATCTCCAACAGACATTCCAGAACAATGAGTTCAAGATTAAACATAAGAGAGACTTTGATGGCCGACACCGAGGTCAAGGACTACCACAGCTACCAGAGATTCCCAAGTATGGACTAGCACAGATGGCCAGACAAGAAGACAAGGACAAGTTGTCTCACATGCAGACACCCCTAGGGCATATCTACCTCGTCAACACCTCCAGGGATCTAGTGAGAAGGTATTGCCCGAGACATAAATAAGACCAGAGAAACCCACAGACTCAAGCAACAGGGAAGAAGCCAACCCAACACACCCTCACTAAATAATAACTACATCGAGAACTGGGACCACCATCCACCCCCTGACAGACTTTGCTGTCTTGGGGGAAAGGGAGGTGTAGCAATACCCTTGCCACCCACATGTGTTGATGACTAATTGCGTAAGACTAAAGAGAGTCTATTATTATATGGAATGCGTTGTTTGATGTATATCTGGATGTGTGCTCATTGGAATCAGTTACTCAATACCACAAAGGGCAAGGGTCAACATGCATAGGAGTTGTGTGGCACAGGGCAACATGCATAGGAGTTGTGTGGCACAGGGCAACATGCATAGGAGTTGTGTGGCACAGGGCAACATGCATAGGAATTGTGTGGCACAGGGCAACATGCATAGGAGTTGTGTGGCACAGGGCAACATGCATAGGAGTTGTGTGGCACAGGGCAACATGCATAGGAGTTGTGTGGCACAGGGCAACATGCGTAGGAGTTGTGTGGCACAGGGAAGGGCAACATTACATTACCCACAGTAAATGAACTATTATTACCTCACACTAACAAGTGTGAAAGAGGATCAAATCATCCTGTTGTCCACGAGTGAAGTGAGTCCTGGCTGGGGACTTGAACAGAACAAATTGCATTGCCTTGCAGGACTTGTGTATCTATGGGGTCAGACTAAAACACAGACCACATGGGCCAAGAGCTAGGGCCAGGGCTAGAGATGGGGCTAGTGTGAGGTTAGCTAGGCCCATTACTAGAGTAAGATTAAAACTTAGGCCTAGCCCTAACCTACCTAACACACCAAGTGCCTATGGCTAGACAGCTGGGAAAGAAAATAAGCGTGGCCTGTGCTTAGAAGTTTCTACTGGCCAAGACCCGGAAAGGATGTGCCTGCTGGTGCAGAGTGCCAACGAGGAAACAGAAATCACAGAGCAAAAGCTCCCTTGGTGCCTCTACCAGTGATAGAGGAGCCCTTCAAGTGGATAGATATGGACATCGTGGGCACATTGCAAAGGGCAACAAATTCATCTTGACCATGATGGACTTTGCCACGACGTTTCCAGAAACAATCCCTCTCAAGAAAGTGGAAGCCTAGACGGTGGCTGAAGCCTCTGCCAAGTGTTTACAAGAATGATTGAGCATACCAGAAGAGATCCTGACAGATCAATGATCTAACTTTTGTTCGAACCTGATGTCCTCAGTGTTCGAGCTGCTGAAGATAAAGTACATCAGGAATACTCCATAACAACCCCAGACAGATGGAAATGTTGGAACGTCTCCATGCAACCCTGAAAGCCATGCTGAGGAAGACAGCTAGCCAGGACCAGGACAGACCTCAACTAACCAGGACAAGGAGAGAACCTCAACTAGCCTGGACAAGGATATGACCTCAACTAGCCAGGGCAAGGAGAGAACCTCAACTAGCCAGGACAAGGAGAGAACCTCAACTAGCCAGGACAAGGACATAACCTCAACTAGCCAGGACAAGGAGAGAACCTCAACTAGCCAGGACAAGGAGAGAACCTCAACTAGCCAGGACAAGGAGAGAAGCTCAACTAGCCAGGACAAGGATATAACTTAAACTAGCCAGGACAAGGAGAGAACCTCAACTAGCTAGGAAAACGAGAGAACCTCAACTAGCCAGGACAAGGAGAGAACCTCAACTAGCCTGGACAAGGAGAGAACCTCAACTAGTCAGGACAAGGAGAGAACCTCAACTAGCCAGGAAAACGAGAGAACCTCAACTAGCCAGGACAAAGGAGAGAACTTCAACTAGCCAGGACAAGGAGAGAACCTCAACTAGCCAGGACAAGGATATAACCTCAACTAGCCAGGACAAGGAGAGAACCTCAACTAGCCTGGACAACGAGAGAACCTCAACTAGCCAGGAAGGAGAGAACCTCAACAAGCCAGGACAAGGAGAGAACCTCAACTAGCCAGGACAAGGAGAGAACCTCAACTAGCCAGGACAAGGAGAGAACCTCAACTAGCTAGGACAAGGAGAGAACCTCAACTAGCCAGGACAAGGAGAGAACCTCAACTAGCCAGGACAAGGAGAGAACCTCAACTAGCCTGGACAAGGAGAGAACCTCAACTAGCCTGGACAAGGAGAGAACCTCAACTAGCCTGGACAACGAGAGAACCTCAACTAGCCAGGAAGGAGAGAACCTCAACTAGCCAGGACAAGGAGAGAACCTCAACTAGCCAGGACAAGGAGAGAACCTCAACTAGCCAGGACAAGAAGAGAACCTCAACTAGCTAGGACAAGGAGAGAACCTCAACTAGCCTGGACAAGGAGAGAACCTCAACTAGCCTGGACAAGGAGAGAACCTCAACTAGCCAGGACAAGGAGAGAACCTCAACTAGCCTGGACAAGGAGAGAACCTCAACTAGCCAGGACAAGGAGAGAACCTCAACTAGCCAGGACAAGGAGAGAACCTCAACTAGCCTGGACAACGAGAGAACCTCAACTAGCCAGGAAGGAGAGAACCTCAAATAGCCAGGACAAGGAGAGAATCTCAACTAGCCAGGACAAGGAGAGAACCTCAACTAGCCTGGACAAGGAGAGAAACTCAACTAGCCAGGACAAGGAGAGAACCTCAACTAGCCAGGACAAGGAGAGAACCTCAACTAGCCTGGACAAGGAGAGAACCTCAACTAGCCAGGACAAGGAGAGAACCTCAACTAGCCAGGACAAGGAGAGAACCTCAACTAGGCCTGACTAACCAAGTCTTGGCGATGGAGAAGGCAAAGGTCAGAGTGCAAACAAAGAGTGATTAGTCAAAGCCTACCCTTTACCAACTGGGATAGTTTCTGGAGATTGGAAATCTAATATCCAACAAGGTAATTAAAGTTATGCACAAGTACCTAATTAGCCCCCCTAACACTCCTGTGATTATTGGACTAGGAATGTTTATTACATTGCACGAATGTGCAAGTGCCTTATTGCAATTAGTTTGGTAAAGATTCTTGCCGAGAATCTGCCAGGTCAGGCATATTTAAGGAGAGGTGAGGATCAAGTCTCTAGAGCTGCATACTCCATCATGAGCTTCTTCTGCGAGTGTGTTAGTGGGTAAGATCTGCTAGTGGGTGCTAATTAGTGCATACTTGTCTCTGCCCACAGCCTTCAAGAAGGTCAGTCAGCCAGTGGTTGCTGGGAGCATTTATATCCAAGAGGCCTCCACCTGGCGAAGATGAGGGCAGGAGACCTCCCTCCACCACATCCTGAGGGGGAGGGATCACAGGCTGCTAGGCCACACCCATAATCATTATTTTAATTGGAAGTTTCCTTCTGGACAAAGGAAGTCTTCAACTCTTACAAGTTCCATTATCTGTTGTGAGTGGAGGACAATAAAAGCTTCATTGAATCATGCATTATAATTCATCAACTAATTGCCAACAGAAAACTAAAATATATCAATCTTATTAGATGAATAGTTACTAGCATACACAAACCCATCTTGATCTACACACACATCCCAATAGCCTACACCACCAAATGAGGTGACATAGTCTCCCTCAGTGGTGAACACTACTATCTTACAATCACCATAGTCTGCCACATACACATACTGACCAGCTACACACACACCACGTGGAGACCTCAACCTCTTCACACCATCCTCATCACAGCCAAAGGAGCGTAGGAATGCACCATCATTACTGAAGACTTGAATACTAGAGCTCCCAGTACTACTGACGTACACGTTTTGATGACTGTCAGGAGATAGGCCACACAATATGTTTTTATCTGCACCAACAATCTGTCTCACATATTTCAGTTCTCTGTCGTACACCATGATCCTACCTCCATTGCAACATTCAGTAACCATCACTTCATCTCCAACTACTGCAACATCGAGATGTCCTGGACCTTTCACTTGCTGGACTCTGTGCACTTGAACCTTGCTGCAGTTCTTGTTCGACTTGAAGATTCGATTAGTGCCTTCATCAGTGAAATAGATGTTGTCTTCACTGTCTACAGCAATACCATGTAAATGTTGAAATTTATGTTCCGAGTGATTGATACTTCTCAATCTTGTCCCCTCTCTATCCAACACAACGACATCTCCTTCATATTCAGCGACTATAAGCTCACCCACGGAGTTGACAGTGATACCTCTAGGTCTGGTTACACCACGCCTAACCTTGACAAGCTCGTCTAGTTGAGTGGGTGGGACAGGGAAAAGCACAGGGAAGGGACTGCCTGCTACTTGATGCCCGTCCAATGAGATCGTAAGTTCGTGTCGTCCACGGAGAGTGGGTGTGAACTGGATACGATATTTGTCGGTTCCAACTTCTTTGGTGCTGGCTTTGATGTGAGCTCCACTGTGCAGACACTTCATATGGCAGTCTATTAGAAGGGTACGTTTGGCTGGCTTGTTGCCACAGAGATGTGTGGTGCACAAGACCACTTCCGATAACTTCCCAGCCTCAGCCTTGCTGGACACAGTGTTGATGACTAGAGTGATGGGAAGTCTAGTTATCTTAGCCTGGGTCTGGAGGAGCTGCTCCAGGGCCTCAGCACAGCTCACCTCCACCGCTACATCAACCTCCTCCATTGGCGTAAGCTTCTGCCCCAGCTTGGCGCTGTCTTCAATATTTTTTTTCTGGATCCTACTCTCTAACTCAGTATGTGCGCACATAACTTCATCATTGGAACAATGCTTCACACACTGCTCGGTGTAGTCCACAATGCTCTGCACCTCTGCAAGGGAAATGGAAATGTCCTCCTTTTGTCCTTCTATCTTCTCCATTTTTTCAGACACTCTCTTTTTGGCCTCCTCTAACATCTTCTGCATGTGCCTTTCAATGATAGCGTGCAGCTCCTCGAAGGACTTCCCGATGGTGTTGGCTACAGACTCTCCCTGGGCTGCTAGCTCAGATTCCGTGGTCTGTATCTCTTCAACAGCACAAGAGAGATTGGCTGCCACTTTTCTCAGAGGCCTCAAGCTCTCCATCAGCTCTTTCCTCTTCTTCTCAGCTGCTAAGTTGGTGAAGTCAAAGTGGTGGTCCCTGTGGTCCTTTAGTGTGCACTCACGACAAATTAATACATCACAGTCGAAGCCTGTGTGAAGTTGGCACTTCTTAGCAGGACAATCTTTGGTGAGAATGTCTTTAGCTCTCTCCTTCTTCACTTCATCCAAAGAGAGAACCTCATGGCCATCAAAGACAACTTTCATCCTCAGATGTGCCTCCACGCATTTCTCACACATGAACTTGTCACATTGTCGGCAAAATGATTCAGCTTTGACTGAAGAGGTGGTGCATATCTCACACATCACCTCCTCCTTGCTAAGAGCTCTCTTCTGCTTGGCATACAGTTCTTTGAGGCGGTTGATATGGAAAGCCGTTTTGAGGCCGTCTTCATTGCTCTCAGGCAGGGTGGTTTCATGGCGACACTCTGGGCAAGGGAAAGGCTGGTCTTTGCCTGTCCTGAGGGATAGCTTGAGGATGCAGTGCTTGCAGTAGCAATGGAGGCAAGGGAGGGCCTTGGGCAGAGTGTAGTGCTCCTGGCAGATGGAACATGTGATCTCCTTATCTAACTCCATCAAATACTTCTCTGCATCCTCCAAGTCTCTAGCCATGGTTGCAATGTTTAGAGAGAACTAATAGTTGAGAAACACTTTAGATACAGAACTTCAGCAGACACAAGAGCTACAGGAAACAGTGCAAATCGGGTGTGGCCTTAATTATATTCATGAGTGGTGATGTAATGCTGCACCCACAAAAGAGGGCGTGTCATCTGGTATTGCACATGTGCAGAGACAAGACTGGGATTGTGTCACATGTTGGTAGTAAGGCAGTACTACACATAAGATGTGTAATTATATTATAGTCTCAACTTTCCTTGATGCTGTAGAGAGAGGAGAGTGGTAGTCATGCAGCCATACATATGTATTGTCCAAGCAGATAAGGAGAACTCTCCCAGGCCTACTGCACACTACATGTCCCATGCCCTCCACCAGACCTGATTCAGGTGTAGCCTAGGAAACACACTGGTGTGTGAATGTGGGCTAGTAGCCACAAGGGAGAGCCATTTTGTCTCCAAACAGGTGGTGAGATATATGGGGGTAGAGCTCTCTCTCTCTCTTCATTATTATATAACTTGCCCCTCGAGTTGTCCTCACAGAAAATAGCTCAAGCAATACAGAACACCGTCCACCTGCCGGCCCTACGCTATCCAGGGCTGCTCTGCCAGCCACACATGATGGACACTAGGATTACAACCATCAAGGAACTGAGTGGGAAGTACCTGGTGCAGTCAAGAGGCTCATATGAAGAGTAGAAATAAGTCAACAAATACCTGGAGGAGTATATTAAGTTGATTATAGTCAAGTAGTTAAAAGTCAAAGTGCCAATAAGAGGTGTTGAATATAGTGCTTAAATTGCCCAAGTGATTTAATGTAATTGGGAGAGAGTCCCAGAGCCTAGCAGTAGCAGGGGAAATGAGAGGTAAGCAGACTGAGTTCTGAATGGGATTAGCAGATGATGACTGGTCTGGGGTGGAAGGATGGAAGGTTGTGGCAGGGAGGAGGTTGGCTTTGGTGGGAGGCTAGAAGGAAAATCTGTTATTGTGAAGAAGTTTGAAGAAGAAGTTAAGTTTGGCATTATGGCAGCGAGAGGATAGAAATGGAAGATAAAGCTTAGTGAGTAGGACCATTGTTTACTACACAATTTACAGGTAAAGTCTCTCAAGATGAGATGAAAGATAAGACAATTGAGAGTCCCTGAGGAAAGAACAGTACTCCAGATGACGGATAAGAGAAGTGTAGAGGCAAAGAAGAGGAGAAGTGTTTGACTAGCAGTAGAAATGACGGTAGAGAAGACCAAGTCATTTACTGGTCTTGGAAGAGATGTAAAAATGTGATAGGTCCAGGATAGAGATGAAGAAAAGAGGATTCCCGGGTACTTGAACTCAGTCACATACTGAAGTGGAGAACCAGTGGTGCACAGAGGTGGTACGGCCTTATTAAGAAGAGATTGTTTATAAGGAATAAGCATGCATTTAGACTTCATTAGATTAAGTGTGAGAGATTGGGGAGCAAGCCAGGCAGAGATACAGTTTAGGTCTTTCTGAAAGAGAGAAAAATCAGAATGAGAATTGATGGGGTGAAAAAGAAGGATTTCATCAGCGTAGAGAATAAGTTTAAAGGAGACAGACAAGGGCACGTTCCACACCATTGATATAAGTGATAAAGAAGAGAGGACCTATTATAGATCCCTGAGGGACACCAGAAGATACAGGCACAGGTGAGGAGGTGGTGCCTGTGACCATCACTTGTTGCAGACGTGCTGAAAGGTAGGAATGAAGCCAGTTAGTGAGGTAACGAAGGAAGTGCAGGAAGGAAAGAAGATCAATTAATGGTTTGTGAGGAACAGAATCAAAGGCCTTTTTGAGATCTAGAAAACAAGTGCCTATCAGTTTGAAGAAGAGAGTGAAGGGATGATTGGCCAAGAGAAGGGCTGATGAAGTGGACCAGTGGGGAAGAAAACCAAATTGAGAAGAAGAGTTCAATACAGAATTTGTCAAGGAGAGAGTGAATGTGCTTTTCAAGCAGCTTACAAATTGGAGGGAGTAATGAAATGGGCCGGTAGTCAGAGGGATTGACAATAAACATTTAGGCTGGGAACAATGAAGGAGTTTTTCCAATCAACTGGAAGACGTCCTTGAGACAAGGATAAGTTAAAGATATATGTAAGGGGAGCAACTATGGATAGGCATGTGGATTTGAGCATTCTAGAGGAGGTCAAATCAAGGCCAGAAGCTGTGGAAGAAGGTAAATGAGAAATCAAGCCAGAGAGAGTCAGGAGGACAGGATGGTTGAGGTGGTTCAACAGATGCCACTTCTGGGCTGCAGTCATGGACTGTGCAGTGCCACAGGAAGTTCTGGATGACTTAAATTGAGAGTAAATACTAGCAATGTCCAGCAGAGTACAGGCGGGTTGAGGACTGCCATATGCACCACATCAGAGAGGTATTGTGTGACATAGCAGCTGTGATTGGAGTGATTTTATATTGCGATAACTGTTGATTGGCAACATGCTGTATTTGATTAAGGCTAAAAATTGTAATTTTTAGCTGTAATCAAATACTGCAGGTTGCCATTCAACAACCACTTTAGTTATTGCAATATAAAATCGGCCCTGTTAGCTTTGACAAGCCACAAACCAATTTACAGCTTTTGATTTTTTTTAATGAGTAGTGGGGGTCTGCCAAGAGGAGCTGCCTTGGATGTTTCTGCATGCACTTCTGATAAAACATGCCTCTAGAGATATTTTATATATCATTGGAAGCACATACCCTGTTGTTGTTTGAAAGGAATAAAGTTCTACTCAGTCACCACGTGTCACATTGGTGTGCTCTATTTGAGATTTCAGCAACTGATGGCAGCTGTTGTATTTCAACTTTGCATCAGATGAGGACACACCTCATCCTAGCCAGTACCCTGTCACTAATGCACCAGACCTCATCCTAGCCATTACCCTGTCACTAACACAAGCCATGGCCTCACCATGCACCAGACCTCATCCTAGCCATTACCCTGTCACTAACACAAGCCATGGCCTCACCATGCACCAGACCTCATCCTAGCCATTACCCTGTCACTAACACAAGCCATGACCTCACCATGCACCAGACCTCATCCTAGCCATTACCCTGTCACTAACACAAGCCATGGCCTCACCATGCACCAGACCTCATCCTAGCCATTACCCTGTCACTAACACAAGCCATGGCCTCACCATGCACCAGACCTCATCCTAGCCATTACCCTGTCACTAACACAAGCCATGGCCTCACCATGCACCAGACCTCATCCTAGCCATTACCCTGTCACTAACACAAGCCATGACCTCACCATGCACCAGACCTCATCCTAGCCTTTACCCTGTCACTAACACAAGCCATGGCCTCACCATGCACCAGACCTCATCCTAGCCATTACCCTGTCACTAACACAAGCCATGGCCTCACCATGCACCAGACCTCATCCTAGCCATTACCCTGTCACTAACACAAGCCATGGCCTCACCATGCACCAGACCTCATCCTAGCCATTACCCTGTCACTAACACAAGCCTCACCATGCACCAGACCTCATCCTAGCCATTACCCTGTCACTAACACAAGCCATGGCCTCACCATGCACCAGACCTCATCCTAGCCATTACCCTGTCACTAACACAAGCCATGGCCTCACCATGCACCAGACCTCATCCTAGCCATTACCCTGTCACTAACTCAAGCCATGGCCTCACCATGCACCAGTTCTCATTGTCGAGGGTATCGCTCTGGCTCTACTCCCGAATGGTAACTAATGCTTATATTGCTGCCACCAGAGTTCTTATCAAACAGTGAGTGCCCCTTATCTTAAACCAGAGAAGTTTAGGTTATGATAAAGACGTGAGACACACAGTGCTATAATTTGACAGAACTCCACTTAGGTCTGGCTGTCTGGCTTAAATACCCTGACAGCCAGAACATACAGGAAACATGAGATTATAATCACACACAATACACAGTTGAAAGTCAAACATACACATAGCAGGTAGGCTTCCATAAGCTAATATAAAATAAAGGTGTGAAAGGTGCTAATGAAACCTCTATGAGTACATCCACTCTTAGGCTAATGTAACTAGCTAATTAGTCAAGCCTGCAAGGGCTAGTTCGAGGCCTTCATGGCCAATGTCTAGGGTCAGCCCTCGACATCTCCCCGGCCCAAGTTGAAAGTCCTCCTCCAGGTGATGTTACTCCTCCGGTGAAGGTGGTCGCGGTTCTGGGTTGATGATCGTCTAGGAGAGGGGTCGTCGCTTCTTTTGTCAGTGTCGCCCCAGGTCCTTTACTCTTCTTACTTGGCTCGTCTTCTGGCCAGCACTGCCGAGAAAGGCCATCAGCATTTTGATGGTGTTGGCCTGGTCGATACTTAATATCAAAGTTGTACGCCTGGAGTGCTAACGCCCATCTCATCAAGCGTCCATTCAGGCGACTCGATTCTTTGAGAGCTACTAGAGCTCGATGGTCGGTAACCACAGTAAATCTTTGCCCTAGTAGGTGGATGGCGAAGTGGTCCACAGCCTTCACCACTGCTAGGCACTCCATTTCAGATGCGCTGTAGTTTCTCTCAGCAGCTGTCAATATTTTGGAGAGGTATGCCACGGGGAATTCCTTCACGTTCTACAGATAGGACAGCTCCGAGTCCTAGCATGGAGGCATCTGTGTGAAGCACCCACTTGTCTCCTGGCCTGGGAAGTGTAAGTGTGTGCTCGTCACAAAGAACATTGACAAGATGGTTAAATGAATTTGTTTGGCATTTGTTCCACTCTATGAAACAAGGGGCACCCTTTTTCAAAGCACTGAATAGGGGACCCGCCCACCTGGCAAAATCAGGGATGAACCTCCGGTAATAGCTGGCGGTGCCCAGGAAAGCCCTTAGCCCCTTCTGATTGGTTGGCCTATGAAAGTCTCGTAAAGCCTTTATCCTTGCCTCTGGGACACTGACCAACCCATCACCAATTTCGTGACCCAGGTATTCTAAGGAATGTGCACCCCACACACACTTGCTTGGCTTGGCTGTCAAGCCTGCTTCCCTAAGGGCATCTAACACACCTGTCATGTGTACAAGATGTTCCTCCCAAGAAGAAGAATAGATCAAGACATCGTCCATATATATAGCGCTATGCTCAGCTTGTTGGCTCAAAGCCACATGCATGCAACGTTGAAAAGTTGCGGGTGCATTCATTAACCCAAAAGGCATGCGCGTAAATGCGAACTTGCCCCATGGTGAGCAAAAAGCAGTTTTGTCCTGGCTATCTTTGTCTAATGGTACCTGATAGAAGCCTTTGTTCATATCAAGTTTGGTCAGCCATGTTGCTCCGGCAACATTGTCGAGAAGCTCTTGCACCACAGGCATTTGGTATGGATCTGCCTTCGTCGCCTTATTCAAACGCCTGTAATCTATACAGAGTCTAATGGTATTGGTCTCCTTCTTACGTACCGGTACCATTGGGAAAGACCATGGGCTTTTTGATGGTACCAGGATGCCGTGCCTGACTAGTGACTGAATTTCTTCCTTCAGCTCTGCTCTCCAGCCAGGCGCTATCCTATAAGGAACCGATCTAATTGGCTTTGATTCCCCAGTATCAATTTCATGTACATCATGCTTGGCCCTTCCCAGTTCTATGCTTATTACATCTGGGAATTGATCTATGATGGCTTGCAATTGTGTCTGCTGAATGTCAGACAGGACTGGAACTCCCATCTTGACCTTTCCTACAGGTTCAGTAGTCCCTTCGCTTTCATCCGCTACCACTACCCGAAAGAGGTTAGCAATTGGAGTTCGCCATTCCTTGAGGCGATTGACATGAACTACGGAGTAATGGCATCTCTTTTCAGGGACAGCAATCTTGTAATTGCAATCCGATAGCTTTGCCAAAACCTCGTAGGGCCCTTCCCAAATGGAATGTAGCTTCCCAGTTAACCCTGGAGTATGGCAGAGGACCATATCACCTGGTTCAAAACACCTCGGTTTGGAACCCAAATCATATGCAGCCTTTGATTTTTCTTTGTAAGCTTCTTCATTTTTATATGCGACTTGGTGTAGAACGGTAAGGGTTTCCCTAAGTTCGTTCACCCATTCTACAGCACTGATAAAGCTAAGGTCACCTTTGACCCACCCAGACTTCATAGCCTCTAAGGGTCCTCTGAGATTACGTCCATGAACTAACTCATAGGGAGAGAATCCGGTTGCAGCATGGGGAGTGGCACGGTAAGCCAGTAGACAATATTTTAACAGTCTATCCCATTCCTCTTTACCTCCCTCTACTTTCCTAAGCATCCCCTTCAAGCACGAGTGCCACCTTTCGAGCACACCATTTGTTTGGGGGTGGTAGGCTGTAGTTTTCAGTTTTTTTAATATTTAGTAGACGACACAATTCACTATTAACCTTCCCAATAAATACAGAGCCTTGGTCGGAGAGTAATTCCATGGGAATGCCTGTGTGCGCTACTACCTCCATTATGCCCTCTGCAACTGTTATGGCATCCACTTTCTTGAGTGGTATGGCATAAGGATATCTTGTGCCCAAGCACATTACAGTTAGTATGTACTTGAACCCGCTCTTGGTTCTGTTCAAGGGACCTACCAAATCACATGCTAAGCGTTGATATGGAACAGAGATGATGGGAGTTACAGTTAGAGGGGCTTTGGGTTTGAGCCGCCTGCCTGCCCTCTGGCATTCTGGGCATGCACTACAGTAAGCCTTTACATCTTTCCTCAACCCTGGCCAAGTAAAGTGTTGGGCAAGACTCGCCACCATCTTGTTGTGGGAGAAATGTCCCCCGGCTAAGCCTCTGTGCCCTACGTCCAAAACCTCCCGACGCCTACAATAAGGGACAACAACTCGAGTCCATTCCTTCCCAGGGTCTATCAGTTTGACATGTACTAAAACTCCATCTTCCCACAAATATCCATCCTCCATCTTCTCTGCCTTCCTCCTCATCTCAACCAAACCACCATCTTCCTTTTGCTGGGTAATGAGCTCGTTGACTCCCTCCTTTCCCTTGCTAAGGATAGGGAGTGGCTGATTGCTAAAGACACCTGTCTCGAGCCCATTAAGACAATCTGCCTCACACAACACCGAAGCATCTTCTTCCACCTCGTCCTCACTCACACACCCTTCCTCTGCAACAGCCCTCACACTTTGACCGCTTACTCCTTCCTCTTCTGGAGGAATAGTAGAAGAGATATTCTCATCCTCTGCTAATTTACTCAACTCAACTTCCCGCTTGGGTGATTGGACTTCATGGTTAGCCTTCTTCCTATTTGATTTTGGCTTTGGTGAGGGCAGTTGTTTTGGTTCAGCTCCATCCCTTATGTCTGCTAGTTGGTTAATGACTTCCCTGTCCTCAACCACCTGGCTTTGGGCCCTAGTTATGGCAGCTAGAGATGCTTGAACATCAACTTCCTCAGTTATAGGCTTACACATAATCCAAGCCTTCACACTAGGGTGATCCCTACCCAACAAGATGTAATTAGCATCACCGTCAATAACAAAAACAACCATAGACTTCTTAGTGATACCGTCTACAGTTAAGTCTACATTGGCAGTTTTAAGGTTAGCTATCCTTCTGTTGGCTAGTACGGCCTTCGCCATCCTACCCGTGTACTGGTGAGTTTGTATTAACCTTGCCGGCACTGTGGTGCGATTGGCCCCAGTGTCAATCATACACTCACAAGGTCTGCCACTTATTGTGCCTACACGCAACAATTCCGAATATATCTCAGCTTCGTAATCTGAATGGATCATGCCTAGTTTCATTTTTTCCTCATGGCAATCTTTCCTGGTGTGGCCTGGCTTACCACAGTTATAGCAAATAACCATGTGTCGGGGGTATCGCTCTGGCTCTACTCCCGAATGGTAACTAATAGGCTTATGGGCTCCCTGGTTACCAGACCCGGCTACCGCCTGACCTCCACCCTGACCCACCACAGTAGGCTTACCCCCACCCTTGCTTCTATTAGGGTACCCACCTTGTCCATCAGGAGACGCTGTGTCCTTGGGTCGGTTCCATTGCTGCTTCTTGAAGCTGGGCGTCCATTCCGAAGGGTGTCTATGCATCCTGGCTCGCTCTACTGGAGACTTGGATTCCCAGGTTGCTTCCAGCTCGTCCACCATCTGCTGTACTGAAGCGTAGTCCTTGCTCCTCAGGGAGTGACAGACTTCTGGTGAGTAGTGGAGTGTTAGGACACCTCGGAATTGTTCGAATACGTGGTCCATCCTATCGTTCACTTGCTGGGCTAAACGATTGATTCCACGAATTATTGGAGCGAGGTGACTTCGGGGAGATTGTTGGTCACTCGGGTGACTTCTCCACACAGTCCTTCTAGCTTTGGCGTCGGTGTAGCCTAACCTCTCCAATAGCGTAGATTTGAATGTTTGGTAAGGGATCGCTGGGTCCAATTCCTGGTACACTGACAATGCCCTTCCGGTGACTTGCTTCCGCAATATCGTCAGCCAGTCGTATTTTTTGAAGTCTCCTTCTGCCATCGAAGTTTCGAACGCGGTAAAGTAGGCCTCCGGGTCCGTTAGGTCATCCAGTTTCTGTAGCGTTTGGAGGATGAGCTGTTTTTTCTTTGAGTCCTCTCGAGCTACTGCTTCAGCTGCTCTTAGTTCTTCTGCTTGTCTTAAACGTTCCATACTCTCTCCCTCCATTTCCATCATCCTCGCTTGTCTATCTTTTTCCGTTTGTTCCCACCGTTTCATCCTAGCGAGCTCGAATTCCCTGTAGTCCTTTTCAGCTTCCAGGCGCAACTCCTCTCTTTCGTGTGCCTTCTTTTCCGCCCTCTGTCTAGCCACTTTTTCTTCAGCTGTGCTTGTAATGAGTGCAGCCAAAGCTTGCTGGAGTAGCTGCATAGAATCTGGAGTGGACAGCACTTCCAAGGGAGGAATGCCTGTTCTGTGGAGTCCTTCCATGGGGTTGTCTTCCTCTGGGGACCTTTTCCCCTGCTCCGAGTCGCTAGATCTTGTATTGTACGGGTGAGTACCGTTCATTCCAAACTTGGGTTAGGAACGAGTGGCGAGAAAAATAATTGCCCGAGCAGATTGTAATGATGGCTAGTCTTTCCTGTTCTTGGTCACCGCTGCCACCATGTGTCGAGGGTATCGCTCTGGCTCTACTCCCGAATGGTAACTAATGCTTATATTGCTGCCACCAGAGTTCTTATCAAACAGTGAGTGCCCCTTATCTTAAACCAGAGAAGTTTAGGTTATGATAAAGACGTGAGACACACAGTGCTATAATTTGACAGAACTGCACTTGGGTCTGGCTGTCTGGCTTAAATACCCTGACAGCCAGAACATACAGGAAACATGAGATTATAATCACACACAATACACAGTTGAAAGTCAAACATGCACATAGCAGGTAGGCTTCCATAAGCTAATATAAAATAAAGGTGTGAAAGGTGCTAATGAAACCTCTATGAGTACATCCACTCTTAGGCTAATTAACTAGCTAATTAGTCAAGCCTGCAAGGGCCAGTTCGAGGCCTTCATGGCCAATGTCTAGGGTCAGCCCTCGACAATGATTACTATACAATAAATTGTGCATGTGCTACTCAAGCAAGCAAGAGTTGGCCAGACATTTCCATGTTTGTAGCTACAGCACAAGCACTTCCAACACATGATGTGTCACTGGCTCATGGCACGAGTTTCACACTTTGAAGTCAAACTACGTTGGGTCTGCCTAGCAACAGGCCTGCAGTACTAACTGGTACTAGAGCTAGACCCACTCTGTTGGGTCTGCCTAGCAACAGGCCTGCAGTACTAACTGGTACTAGCACTCTGTTGGGTCTCCCTAGCAACAGGCCTGCAGTACTAACTGGTACTAGAGCTAGAACCACTCTGTGGGGTCTCCATAGCAACAGGCCAGCAGTCCTAACTGGTTCTAAGCATAGTATAACTAAACTAAAAGGAGTGGCTCCACTTGTACGTAACATCACGATGAATACACACAATGGAATTTACTCACAATTTGTCACCTTCCTTCGAGGCAGAGACGACGTCATATGCCTTCCATGTGACAGAACATGACCAGAAGGAGGGAAGATGGCGGGTAGCTAAAACTGGCATGAAATGCCGATGAAGAAAGGTGTGAATGGAGGAGACATCATTCTTGTCATGAGGAAGACGACGGAGCAGAGAGCCTGCATGGAGTGAAGACATTCCTCCATCCCTTGCTCTCCCTGAGGGGGAGGGGAAGGCAGCGGAGGGTTGGCGAGAGGGATAAGATGGGGGGTGGGAGGGTGGGGGAGGTGAGGGGGAGAGGTGTAGGAAGAGGAGGAGAGAGCAAGAGAGCAAAAGAATTGAGGTTGGCGGAGGAGCAAGAGGTGGAGAGAGGTGGAACGTGAGAGAACCATCGTTGCAGGATGTACATACCATCTCTCTCCATTACCTTGATTCTCTTCCTGTTGAACCGGACATACCAGTTAGTAAGTTGATCTATGAACTTGACCAGTCGAGGTATGACGGTGTAGAGATGGTACTCTACGGCAGAGGCAACAACAAACAAACACACAAACAAACAACAGGAAGTAATAACAAATAGCTACTGATGAGTCTTAGCAGGTCGGGCCTTGGTTGCAGCTGTGAGATTTACACATGCTCAGCTTAAGGGGGCGGTTTCCATGTTTAACAAAAAAACGTTTGTCCTCTTTGTAATTGGCAGTTGTTGCTAAAGTGGAGCAACACTCCTGTGTTTGCTCGAACTTGTTGCAATTGTGGAGCAACACGTCTGTGTTTGCTCGAAACAACAACTTGTAGTTACCACTTTTTAGCTCCAAGATTCTGCAAACTTCATGGTATGGACTTGATATATTGCTCAAAAGATAGGTCTCTCTGTGTGCTCTCTTTTGATACTAAAATATGTTTCATAGGATAACTATAGGCAAGTTACTAGACCCTAAAGTGGAGGGTCCTCAAAACCTGAATGCCTGATTTTGCTACATAAATATCTCCAGATCGCCAAGTGCTCGAGAGTTGAAATTGGCACCAGTGGCTAGAGGAAGCTCTACTCTCTTCAATGAGTGTTTTCATTAGGAGCTAAAAAGTAAGTACGTGGTCAAGCACTCAAGTGGAAAATCAATTTCGTTAAAATTCCATAAAATTGATTTTCCACCTGGATGCGCTTGACCACATACTTAAGTTTTAGCGCCTAATGAAAACGCGCATTGCATTGAGTCATATACAGTTGGCTCCTAAGTTCCCAACTGCAGCATAGAAGACGTGAGTGAATACAATTATTTTCAATGCATACGCATGTAGTTATTTGATTTGTTGCTCTGATTTGCATCAAACCACCAATCCAAGTGGACCAGAATAATGCGCATTGATGCGATTCAAATTCAGTGTGGATGTGCCCAATGCACATTGGCTGGTGCAGTGTGGACAGGCCCAAGTGAGGCTGACATATATCATTAGCATAATTATTGTACTACTACGGGTGCTACTATTACTACTACTATTAATATTATTACTACTACTATTACTACTACTATTATTACTACTATTATTATTACTACTACTATTACTACTACTACTATTACTACTACTACTACTACTACTACTATTACTATTATTACTACATGTACTACTATTACAACTACTAATAATAAAACTACTAATAATAAATAAAATTACAAATATTTATAAGAAACTAACAATACGAGAATAATTTTCGAGTCTCCGCCTCTTACCAGACATTATTATTCTTACCAAATAACTCGTAGGCACAATTATCACATGTCAGCTCAAGTCTGCACAAGCCTTGAACTTCAAGCTCCTCCTACTCCTCCTAAAAGAGAGAATTGTCATAAATACTATTAAGAAGCGACTGTCCAGGAAAGTGTAGCAGATGTTTGAAATCCCATGACTTCCTCTCCCTTTATTCTGTGCAGGTAATTTTCATACCAAATTGTATATTATTCTCTGTGCGCTTTCAAATGATATGTTGAGTCTTCATAGGCACATCTTCTTAGACTATAGATCCTGCAACGTCAAGGTCACTCAAACACTGCTCTTGAATCAGCTCTGCAATTGTGACTCACACAGCAGGTGTGTATCAAATGCCCAGGAGTTTGGTGTGCCCCAATGTGATAACTTGACCTTATATGGATGCAACAGTCAGAGAACTGATTATATATCTGGCCCGTATGGGCACTTACATATTCATGTAATATGTAATAAGTAATTAAGTGGCTTGCCATGTCATGACATCATGTATTTATCTGTAGTCTTAGTGATATATACGCTTGTCAGAATATAGTAGTCTTAGGAACCAATAGTCTGGTTTGAACCTTTTTGACTGTAGTCTCTTGTGTTTGGTGTTTTGAGTATTATTCAGAGTGTTAAAGTTACTGTTGTGATATTGTAATTGTTTTCTCTAATTGAAATATAACATTTTGGCGACGAGGATAAAAGCACCAATGGCCTCTCATGGAACATTAAGTGAATTTGACTCAGGTAGAGAGGATTGGTCTTCTTATACAGAACGTCTCGAACAATATTTTGAAGCTAATGAGGTGGTATCAGCAACAAAGCAACGAGCAATATTACTCAGCATTTGTGGTGCATCGACGTACCAGTTGATACGGGATTTAGTGGCTCCTGCTAGACCTATATCTATGTCTTTTGCTGAACTTGTCAAACTAGTGAAGAACAATCATCAACGTCCACCCTTCTTCATCGTACAGCGATTTAATTTCAACATGCGATATCAGAAGGAAGGGGAAAATGTGTCTGCATTTGTAGCTGGTCTGCGACGACTCTCAGAACATTGCAAGTTTGAAGCTACCTTAGATGACATGAGGCTAGTCTGTGGGGTTCGGGACAAGCAGCTCCAACAACGCCTCTTGGCAGAGGCAGACCTGACTTTCAAACAAACAATGGATATCTCTCAGGCAGTAGAAGCTGCAGAACATAATGCAAGGGACCTTCAAGCAAAGCAAATCCCCAAAACAGAAACTGTTCTGGCACTGAATAAGCCCAGAGCTGCAAATTTTTCAAGACCTCCTGTTAGTGGAGGCAAGTGTTATCGATGTGGAGGTACACATCTGCCGAAGGACTGTTACTTCAAAGATGCAGAATGTCATTTCTGCAAGAAAAGAGGACATATTGCCAAAGTATGTCGTTCAAAGATCAAAACAGAAGGTCAAAGAGCACATCAATTAACTGCTGAAAATGAAGATGAAAATTCTGACGAAACAGAAACTGTGACAGGAACCTATTCCCTTTACAAAATGGTCAATAAAAAAGTTAATGCGCCAATCACAGTCACAGTTATTGCAAACCAAGCATCACTCTCAATGG
Organism: Cladorhizidae sp. MBARI D1340-BT2; assembly: GCA_028752905.1. Taxonomy (NCBI): domain Eukaryota; kingdom Metazoa; phylum Porifera; class Demospongiae; order Poecilosclerida; family Cladorhizidae; species Cladorhizidae sp. MBARI D1340-BT2. Next base: position 42,695,007 of record JAQNBH010000013.1, read on the forward strand.
AAGTGGACACAGGGGCATCTGCATCTGTTATCAGTGAAGCAACCTACCAGCAATTGTGGCCTGAATCGCCACCACCATTACACCCATCTACGATTAAATTGAGTACCTATACAGGGGAAGTTCTCAAGATCCTTGGATCTACCACTGTTGCTGTTGAGTACCAAGATCAAACTGCAAAGCTACCATTGCTCATTATCAAGGGAACTGGACCCAGTTTGCTAGGAAAGGACTGGTTATCCAGAATCCGTCTTCCCTGGCAACAGTTGTTACATACGATTCAGGTTGATTCTACCGACCTCCAACAACTTCTTAAGAAGTATACAACTGTGTTCAATGATGAACTAGGTTTGGTGAAAGGCACTACAGCAAAAATTTACGTGGAAGAGAAGGCCAAACCACTATTCTGTAAGGCTAGACCAGTTCCCTATGCCTTAAGAGAAAAAGTCACTAGTGAAATTGACCGTCTCGCTCGAGAGGGAATCATTGAACCTGTGGAGTTTGCTGCTCCAGTCATTCCAGTAATCAAAACGGATGGCTCGGTTCGTCTGTGTGGAGACTATAAAGTCACTGTGAACCAAGTAGCAAAGTTGGATAAATATCCAATACCCTGTATTGAAGATTTGTTTTCATCTCTGGAAGGAGGCAAGACATTCTCAAAACTAGACCTGGCCCATGTATATCAGCAGATCCCTCTGGATAATGACTCAAAGAAGTTCACAGTTATTAACACAGCCAAGGGACTCTACCAATATAACCGACTTCCTTTTGGTATTTCATCTGCTCCATCTATATTTCAGAGAATTATGGAAGGAATTCTTCAAGGTATTCCAGGAGTGTCAGTCTACATTGATGACATTTTGGTCACTGGGAAAATGGAACAGGATCATTTGGGAAACCTAGAGAAAGTTCTCCGATGTTTAGATCGAGCTGGACTTCGCCTAAAACGGACAAAGTGTGCATTCATGCTCTCTTCAGTGGAGTATCTTGGGCATCAGATTTCAGCAGAAGGAATTCAACCAACCCAAGAGAAGGTGAGGGCAATAGCTGAAGCCCTTGACCCTACTAATGTATCTCAATTCAGGTCCTTTTTGGGGTTTGTGAATTATTATGCAAAGTTTCTACCTAACCTTTCAACTTCACTTAGCACCATTGCACAAAGTGGATTTGGGGTGCTGACCAGAAGGAGGCATTCTTAAAGGCTAAGACTAGTTTGACTTCCTCATGTGTCTTGATGCACTATGATTCAGAACAGGAACTGGTGTTGTCATGTGATGCCTCACCATATGGACTAGGTGCAGTGCTATCTCACCGGCTTGAAGATGGTACTGAAAAGCCCGTGGCATTCGCTAGTCGTTCTCTAGCCCCTGCAGAAAAGAATTATGCCCAGTTAGATAAAGAGGCTCTAGCTATTATTTTTGGGGTGAAGAAGTTTAACCACTACTTACTGGGCAGGTCATTCACAATTCTATCAGATCACAAACCTCTTCAGCATTTGTTCGGTGAGAGGAAACCAATTCCTTTGTTAGCATCAGCAAGGATTAAACGTTGGGCTCTCATATTGAGTGCTTATGACTATCAAGTCAAATACAAACCTGGGTTTCAACACGGCAATGCTGATGGTCTCAGTTGTCTTCCTCTTCCAGAATCAGTAAACAAGATACCAACACCAGGAGAGACTATTCTTTTGTTGGAGAATTTGCAGACCACACCAGTTAATATCAAGCACGTCAGGCAATGGACTAATAGAGACCCAGTACTCTCCAAAGTACGTCGACTAGTCCAGCAAGGCTGGGAAACTACAGATGAGCAGCAGTTGCAACCATTTCAAATTCGAAAAGAAGAGCTCAGTGTCCAAGATTTCTGTGTTCTCTGGGGCAGTCGAGTAATCATCCCTGATGCAGGTCAGGAGAAAGTCTTGGATATTCTTCATGATGGTCATCCAGGAATAACTAAGATGAAACAGTTGGCCAGAAGCGTAGTTTGGTGGCCAAAGATTGATGCTCACATTGAAACAAAGGTGAAACATTGTGAAAAGTGTGCCATGCTTCAAAGATCACCTTCTCTAGTACCCCTACATCCATGGGAATGGCCAAATTGTCCTTGGATGAGGATTCATATAGATTATGCCGGGCCTTTCATGGGAAAGATGTTCTTTGTAGTAATAGATGCCCACTCCAAGTGGATGGAAGTACAACCTGTACTTTCAGCTACGTCAAGTAACACCATCTCTGCTTTGCGAACAATATTTGCAACATTTGGTTTGCCAGAGATACTTGTCTCAGATAATGGAAGTGTTTTTACCAGTGAAGAGTTCCGAATTTTTGTGAAACGCAATGGAATTAGACATTTAACTTCAGCTCCATATCATCCCGCAACAAATGGATTGGCAGAACGAGCTGTACAAATTTTAAAAAGGGCTTTAAAAAAAAGCAGACCTGATGATGTCAAGACCCAACTGGCAAGATTCCTCTTTCACTACCGCTCTACTCCTCAGGCATCCACAGGTGTCACTCCTGCAGTTACTTATGGGTCGCCCCCTCTGAACACACTTAGAACTTCTTAAACCTGATCTTGCTAGGAAAGTACGCTGTTCGCAGACATCACAAAAGATGGCCAGGGAAGGCAGATCGAAACAAAGAGATTTTTTCACAACAGAAACCGTTTATATTCGGAAGTCAGATAATGAGTCTCAATGGATACCTGGTATTGTTGAATCAAAGCTAGGTGACTATACTTACCTTATATGCCTGGTCAACAATCAAACAGTGTGCCATCACATTGACCAGATTCAATCACGGTTCAGTGAAGTGGTTCCAGATATGATTGACAATGACTTACCTGATCTCTCTTTTCCCTTTGTGGGTGATTCCGAAGACAACTCAGGTGATGATGCAGCACCTATTGTTGCTACAGAAGGACTTCGCCGATCTAATCGTGTTAGGAATCCTCCAGATCGTTGGATGTATGGCTTATATTAGTTTTTGCCAAATGTGGAGGAATGTGATAACTTGACCTTATATGGATGCAACAGTCAGAGAACTGATTATATATCTAGCCTGTATGGGCACTTACATATTCATGTAAGAAGTAATTAAGTAGCTTGCCATGTCATGACATCATGTATTTATCTGTAGTCTTAATGATTATAAGCATGTCAGAATATAGTAGTCTTAGGAACCAATAGTCTGGTTTGAACCTTTTTGACTGTAGTCTCTTGTGTTTGGTGTTTTGAGTATTATTCAGAGTGTTAAAGTTACTGTTGTGATATTGTAATTGTTTTCTCTAATTGAAATATAACACACTCCCAAGACTCTTAAGTGTGATGTCTCACACAGCAGGTGTGTATCAAATGCCCAGGAGTTTGTGTGCCCCTCCCAAGACTCTTAAGAGTGATGTCCATGGACCACAATTGACAACAGCTGTGTTGTTAAGGAGAGGTGCTTGCAAGACACACAGAAACCCGGCAAGGGCAACCGCTTCTCACCAACATCACTTGGCGGCGCTTGCAGTAAAAAATAATAATCTGATCACAACACCGTTTTCAATAATCAACTTGAAATCGTATTCTCTCGATGTTTCGACTAGATGCTCTAGCCTTCGCGCTTATCATACAGCACTAAAAGAGCTCACCAATTTTTTAAATATATATAGAAAAAGATTTTATTTTATTTTACCAAACTTTGACCATGCTATGATCGTCATGTCAACCAGAAGACATGGATTTTCAAAGATAGTGGTAATCACGTGTCAGAGTTTGGACAATGGAGTGTTAAAGTGACCTCTTTAGTTAGTGTTCTTGTTGGTTTCTCTTAATCAGGGCAAGTGGAAGTGCATGCACAACACATACCATAACTTGGAAATGGCATCCAGTGCCTTTAAAACTTTGGAAACAGCTAGTACATATATACAACAGTTGGAACTGGGGGGGGGGGGGGATTTTTTTTTTAACATTTAAAAGTAACCACACCCCTTATTAACATGTGTACTCATTTTGTAGTAGGTGTCTGAAAGGAACACATGTGGATATTTGTCTTGAAGCTAACACTGGGTATCTAGAGGTGACTCACACCCACCTACAAACTTTCTTAAGACACACCGGGATTTCTTGAGGATGGCCTGTAACGTTTAATTTGTTCCCACCAAAAAATTGTTCCCCCCTTATTGAAAGTTTTGTTCCCACCTCAGCCCTAGCCCTAACCCTTTATTTTTCAAGAGGGAACTTTTTTTTTTCAAGTAAAAAGTTCCAGGGGGAACCAAATATGGGAGGACCAAATTTGTTATGACAGGCCCTCTCCGTGGAAATGCGACTTTGTACCCCCCACCACCCCTGCCTTCATGGCACACAGGGCTAAGGCTGTTTGGTGCCTGGGCTAGGAGCACTGCCACATAGCTAGGATTAGGGCCAGGACCCAGACAAGGGCTATGGCTGTGGCTAGCTAGGGTTAAATAGAGGAATTATTCAAGGGCTAAGAATGAGTGCTATTCTAGGGCTGGGGGTATTCGAGAGCTAGGGTTGTAGGGCTAGGGCAGTGTATCTAGGGCTGGGGGTATTCTAGAGCTAGGGTTCTAGGAGGGCAGTGTATCTAGGGCTGGGGGTATTCTAGAGCTATGGTTGTAGGGCTAGGGCAGTGTATCTAGGGCTGGGGATATTCTAGAGCTAGGGTTGTAGGGCTAGGGCAGTGTATCTAGGGCTAAGTCTATCTAGAGATAGGGGTATTATAGGGGTAAGCATACTCTAGGGCTAGGACCATTCTAGGGCTATGTATACGCTAGAACCATGGTCATTCTAGGGCTAGGGCCAGGAGTAATCTTGGACCAGGTCCATTATAGGGCTAGGAGTATTGTAAGGTAAGTGTATGGCAATAGGAACTCCAGAGCTATGACCAGGTCCACCCCGGGAGAGTCCCAAGTATCCCGGGAGAGTCCCGAGTATCCCGGGAGAGTCCCGGGATGTCCCCAGAAAGGTTGCAACAGCACTGGACATATCTCGGACGTTCCCTAACCGTTTCCAAGGCCCCAGCTTGCTCACCTGACAACACGGAAGGCTCCCTCATCAGCCTGAGACAACTTAAGGTGCTGGAAGTAAGGGAAGAGAGGGAGGTACTTCTTCCCCACCAGACACGCTGCTTTCATCTTCTCCATGATGGTGTACTCATCTTTAGTCTTGAAAAGAGCTCCCGGACTGTCTTCCAGCATAATGCAGACCTTGCGGTGGTTTTGTCTGAGGAGAGAGACAAAGAGGAAGGTGAGTTGTGGAGTTCTATCAGCATTTATTTATCGAAGCCCCGTGAAATTTGTGTACTAATAACATTGCTAAAACAGAAACTGTTTGACGTAGTTCACCCCATCTGGAGTGCAGTAGACACTCGCATATCTGAACACATCGGGACCCACCTTAGTTCGGATATGCAAAAAGTTCAGTTATGCAAAAAGCATGGATATCATTAAAAATACATGAATATAATTAAAATACTCTATTGTGGAGTTCGATAATTGCCAATATGATTTATTTTTATCTGCCGGGCCTTGGGATGCGAGTAGCTTACTTCCTGGTCCTAAGAAAAGCATCTGTGTCCTTAGGAGCTGCCATGCTGTCTTATACACATCCATACATACTTTTACAGTCATGTATTGTGTATAAGCAAGTGTTGATCTCAACTAGGTCCTGTACATACAGTAGTGTTGTATGTATTGTGTTCTCAAGTCATGGGATTCCAGAAATGGTATAAGCAACAATCTCACCCAATACTCGTGCAATTAATTTGCAGAGATTGCAAAGTCTTATGATTTCTGCCACGTCACTGTAGCTCCCATTCTTCCTAGAGTAATGGACAAGGGGAGAGAGGAGACAGTAAAAAAGCTATTGACAGGATCAGCAGATCCATACATGGCCTACTTATGTATAGTTCAACACCCTTCCCTTGGTGTGACCTCTCACCTGCGCAACTCTCAATGGGAAGGAAACTGAGAGCAAATATCCCTCAACTGCCAGAGCAATTGATCCAAAATGGACTATCTCCAACAGACATTCCAGAACAATGAGTTCAAGATTAAACATAAGAGAGACTTTGATGGCCGACACCAAGTCAAGGACTACCACAGCTACCAGAGATTCCCAAGTATGGACTAGCACAGATGGCCAGACAAGAAGACAAGGACAAGTTGTCTCAGATGCAGACAGCCCTAGGGCATATCTACCTCGTCAACACCTCCAGGGGTCTAGTGAGAAGGAATTGCCGAGACATAAATGAGACCGGAGAAACCCACAGACTCGAGCAACACAGGGAAGAAGCCAACCCAACACACCCTCACCAAATAATAACTACATCAAGAACTGGGACCACCATCCACCCCCTGACAGACTTTGCAGTCTTGGGGGAAAGGGAGGTGTGGCAATACCATTGCTACCCACATGTGTTGATGACTAAAGAGAGTCTATTATTATATGGAATGCTTGTTTGATGTATATCTGGATGTGTGCTCAGTTAAGGCATGTCCGCACTGGGACCACTATTGACCTAGATCTGATCTTGATAAGTGGGATCTAGATCTGATCTGGATAAATCCTGTCCCACTGCAAAAATGAACAACCACAATTAAAAGCATTTAAAAGCATTTTACACCTCAAGCAGCTGTCACATGACATGACAGCTGGTATCACTCACATGACTGCTGCTAGTGTACTTGTACTTGAAGATGGATATGTCCTGGCTCTGTGTGTTCTTTCTATATTATATCACCACTGTGCTTCCCTCACTATTTGCAGGTACATGATGCACGTGTTTTTGGTAATTCGGCATTTTATAGAAATGCATGCAATGGGTCTTTGTTTCCCAACTGGACAAAACTCTTCAATGACGTTGAAGTGCCACTTGTTGTTCTGGGTGATCCAGCATATCCACTTCTACCATGGCTGATGAAACCCTACTTGGAGACATCCAGTACACCAGAAGAACTGAACTTTAATTATAGGCAAAGCAGGGCAAGGATGGTGGTGGACAATGCTTTTGGTCGGTTAAAGGGCCGATGGCGATGTCTACTGAAGAGAATAGACTCGAACTTGGCCAATGTACCAAGCATTGTTAGTTCATGAATAGTATTGCACAACGTGTGTGAGATCTATGGTGATCATTGTCAAGATAACTGGCTCAATCGGGAAGGCGGTGCAAGTGGAAGTGTATCAACCACAGCAGCAAGCAGTGGCACAGCTACAGCCATCAGAGACAAACTGTACTAACAATTAGCAGATCAGAATGGTTTATCATAGTATATAAATAAAATTGAATAACACGATAATAAGCTATGGTGAAGGTGAATAGTGGTGAGGGAAGTTAGGAGATGAAAAATAAGTTGGTGGTGGTGGTTGAGATGGGAATGGTGCAAGGGGAAAGGGTGGGCGGGGGGGGGGGGGGGAAGAGAAGTGTGGAAACTATTAGGAGGGTACGTGGATGGTGGAGGATAATACTGCTGAACATGGCCATCATGCGTTTCTCGTGCTTCTCTTCCCTTTCCCTCCTCTTTGCCTCTAGTGCTAGCTCCTTCGCTTGCAGTTCTGCTTCCCTCTCTGCAGTACGCTCCTCCCTCTCAGCTGCACGCTCCTCTGCCGGTTGGAAGATTGCAGCAAGCTCCCTCAGCCCACTGTCTTCATGCCGGCGTTTTTGTCCTACCGGTTTAAAAGGAATAGTTAACACTGTATTGTACAAACTTCTAAATACTAACCTTTCTTTCGAGCCGTCACTGCCTCTCTTCTGTGCTGAGAACTCAAGGTACCTAATAAATTAAATTCATCATTAATATTGTAAAACAGCGAGCAAAACCGAAAAGCTTATAGCTAAACCAGCCACCAGCAAAACCCAAAAGCTTAAAATGCTTATAGATATACGGTCAAAACCAAAAAGCTTACCTTCCTATACCTCTGGGTGAGGTTCTTTACTTTCGTTTTACATTGTTGCCACGTCCGCTCGTGTCCCAGGTCTTTCATGGCTTGGGCAATACGCTGGTACACCGACCTGTTCCTGGCCACGCCATCTAACTGAGCCTGAACATCCTCATCCCCCCAGATTCCTACCAAAGCCTTCGTCTCCTCCAAGTCCAACCAGCTGCCATAACTCTTTCGTATCGCTAGCCGCGTTTTTGTCACGTGAGAATGCCACACCCACCATATATTTCACTCGGATAGGACCTTATAGCGATCGGATCTACCTACCCCGGGTGGACCAGTCGGATCGCGATCGGATCGTACCCGGAAAAATGTGAGTGCAGTGCGGACAGGATTTATATCGATCGGATGTAGATCGTTGGTATAGTGCGGACAGGCCTTTATTCAATACCACAAAGGGCAAGGGTCAACATGCATAGGAGTTGTGTGGCACAGGGCAACATGCATAGGAGTTGTGTGGCACAGGGCAACATGCATAGGAGTTGTGTGGCATAGGGCAACATGCATAGGAGTTGTGTGGCACAGGGCAACATGCTTGTGAGGGCTTACTTTACTACCATGGCCACACCTTACCCACAGTAAATGAACTATTATTACCTCACACTAACAAGTGTGAAAGAGGATCAAATCATCCTGTTGTCCACGAGTGAAGTGAGTCCTGGCTGGGGACTTGAACAGAACAAATTGCATTGCCTTGCAGGACTTGTGTATCTATGGGGTCAGACTAAAACACAGACCACATGGGCCAAGAGCTAGGGCCAGGGCTAGAGTTGGGGCTAGTGTTAGGTTAGCTAGGCCAATTACTAGAGTAAGATTAAAACTTAGGCCTAGCCCTAACCTACCTAACACACCAAGTGCCTATGGCTGGACAGCTGGGAAAGAAAATAATCATGGCCTGTGCTTAGAAGTTTCTACTGGCCAAGACCCGGAAAGGATGTGGCTGCTGGTGCAAGGAGTGTGCAGAGTGCCAACGAGGAAACAGAAATCACAGAGCAAAAGCTCCCTTGGTGCCTCTACCAGTGATGGAGGAGCCCTTCAAGTGGATAGATATGGACATCGTGGGCACATTGCAAAGGGCAATAAATTCATCTTGACCATGATGGACTTTGCCACGACGTTTCCAGAAATAATCCCTCTCAAGAAAGTGGAAGCCTAGACGGTGGCTGAAGCCTCTGCCAAGTGTTTACGAAAATGAATGAGCATACCAGAATAGATCCTGACAGATCAATGATCTAACTTTTGTTCGAATCTGATATCCTCAGTGTTCGAGCTGCTGAAGATAAAGTACATCAGGAATACTCCATAACACCCCCAGACAGATGGAATGTTGGAACGTCTCCATGCAACCCTGAAAGCCATGCTGAGGAAGACAGCTAGCCAGGACCAGGACAGACCTCAACTAACCAGGACAAGGAGAGAACCTCAACTAGCCAGGACAAGGAGAGAACCTCAACTAGCCAGGACAAGGAGAGAACCTCAACTAGCCAGGACAAGGAGAGAACCTCAACTAGCCAGGACAAGGAGAGAACCTCGACTAGGCCTGACTAACCAAGTCAAGGTTAGAACTTCAGCCTTATCTGCATGCCTCTATAGACAACCTAAATTACACTCAAGACCACAATGCTCTCACTCTAAACACTCCTCCCTCCAATCATATACTAACCCACATCCAAGTGCACACTGTAATGAACCCGACCTCTGCCAATACCCAGGAGGGGCGGTACCACCCTGCTGCATACCAATCCTATAGTAGCCGGGGTCAATTGGCAATGGAGAAGGCAAGGGTCAGAGTGCATACAAGGAGTGATTATTCAAAGCTCACCCTTTACCAACTGGGATAGTGTCTGGAGACAGCAGCATTGGAAATCTAATATCCAACAAGGTAATTAAAGTTATGCACAAATACCTAATTAGCTCTCCTAATACTCCTGTGATTATTGGACTAGGAATGTGTATTACTTTGCACGTGTGCAAGTGCCTTATTGCAATGAGTTAACAATTGGTAAAAATTCTTGCCGAGAATCTGCCAGGTCAGGCATATTTAAGGAGAGGTGAGGATCAAGTCTCTAGCAGCTAATTAGTAGCTGTCAATTTTGACAACTATTATATAAGTTCTGCCATCAACTACTTGATTTTGACTTGTAGACCATCAGTATATACTCTTCCTCCCTAATCATGGTCATCACTCGTGTTTCTATATTTCTTATTGGCTGCTTTGATCAGTTCACAGGCTGCTAGGCCACACCCATAATGATTATTTTAATTGGTAGTTTTCTTCTGGACAAAGGAAGTCTTCAACTCTTACAAGTTCCATTATCTGTTGTGAGTGGAGGACAATAAAAGCTTCATTGAATCATGTTTTATAATTCATCAAGTAATTGCCAACAGAAACCTAAAATATATCAATCTTATGAGACCGATAGTCACTAGCATACACAAACCCATCTTGATCTACACACACCCCAATAGTGTCCACCAGCAAATGAGGTGACATAGTCTCCCTCAGTGGTGAACACTACTATATTACATACACCAGTATCTGTCACATACACATACTGACCAGCTACACACACACCACGTGGAGACTTCAACCTCTTCACACCATCCTCATCACAGCCAAAGGAGCGTAGGAATGCACCATCATTACTGAAGACTTGAATACTAGAGCTCCCAAGACTACTGAAGTACACATTTTGATGACTGTCAGGAGATAGGCCATACAATGTGTTTTTATCTGCACCAACAATCTGTCTCACATATTTCAGTTCTCTGTCGTACACCATGATCCTACCACCATTGTAACATTCAGTAACCATCACTTCATCTCCAACTACTGCAACATCGTAATGTCCTGGACATTCCACTTGCTGTACTCTGTGCACTTGAACTTTGCTGCAGTTCTTGTTCGACTTGAAGATTCGATTACTGTCTCCATCAATGAAATAGATGTTGTCTTCACTGTCTACAGCAATACCTCGTAAAAATTGAAATTTATGTTCCGAGTGATTGATACTTCTCAATCTTTTCCCCTCTCTATCCAACACAACAACATCTCCTTCACGTTCAGTGACTATAATCTCACCCACGGAGTTGACAGTGATACCACTAGGCCTTGTTACACCACCCCACACCTTGAAAGGGTTGTCTAGTTGAGTGGGCGGGATGGGGGCAAGCACAGGGAAGGGACTGCCTGCTACTTGATGCCCGTCCAATAAGATCGTAAGTTCATGTCGTCCACGGTGAGTGGGTGTGTACTGGATGCGATATTGGTTGGCTCCAATTTCTACAGTGCTGGATTTGATGTGAGCTCCACTGTGCAGACACTTCATATGGCAGTCTATTTGAACAGCACGTGTTGATGGCTTGTTGCCACAGAGTTGAGTGGTGCACAAGACCACTTCTGATAACTTCCCAGCCTCAGCCTTGCTGGACACAGTGTTGATGACTAGAGTGATGGGAAGTCTAGTTATCTTAGCCTGGGTCTGGAGGAGCTGCTCCAGGGCCTCAGTACAGCTCACCTCCACCGCTACATCAACCTCCTCCATTGGTGTAAGCTTCTGCCCAGGCTTGGCACTGTCTTCAATTAATTTTCGCTGGATCCTACTCTCCAACTCAGCATGTGTGCACTTGACCTCATCGTTGGAACAGTGCTTCACACACTGCTCGGTGTAGTCCACAATGCTCTGCACCTCTGCAAGGGAAATGGAAATGTCCTCCTATTGTCCTTTAAGCTTCTCCATTTTCTGACAGACTATCTTTTTGGCCTCCTCTAACATCTTCTTCTTGTGCGTTTCAATGATAGCATGCAGCTCCTTGAAGGACTTCCCGATGGTGTTGGCTACAGACTCTCCCTGGGCTGCTAGCTCAGATTCCGTGGACTTTATCTCTTCAACAGCACAAGAGAAATTGGCTGCCACGTTTCTCAGAGGCCTCAAGCTCTCCATCAGCTCTTTTCTCTTCTTCTCAGCTGCTAAGTTGGTGAAGTCAAAGAGGTGGTCCCTGTGGTCCTTTAGTGCGCAGTCACGACAAATTAATACATCACAGTCGAAGCAGAACAGCTTGAGTGACTCTGTGTGAAGTTGGCACTTTTTAGCAGGACAATCTTTGGGGAGGATGTCTTGAGCTCTCTCCTTCTTCACCTCATCCAAAGAGAGAACCTCATGGCCATCAAAGACAACTTTCATCCTCAGATGTGCCTCCACGCATTTCTCACACATGAACTTGTCACATTGTCGGCAAAATGATTCAGCTTTGACTGAAGAGGTCGTGCATATCTCACACTTCACCTCCTCCTTGCTAAGAGCTCTCTTCTGCTTGGCATACAGTTCTTTGAGGCGGTTGATATGGAAAGCCATTTTGAGGCTGTCTTCATTGCCCTCAGGCAGGGTGGTTTCATGGTGACACTCTGGGCAAGGGAAAGGCTGGTCTTTGCCTGTCCTGAGGGCTAGCTTGAGGATGCAGTGCTTGCAGTAGCAATGGAGGCAAGGGAGGGCCTTGGGCAGAGTGTAGTTCTCCTTGCAGATGGAACATGTGATCTCCTTCTCTAACTCCATCAAATACTTTTCAGCCTCCTCCATGTCTCTAGCCATGGTTGCAATGTTTAGAGAGAACTAGTAGTTGAGAAACACTTTAGATACAGAACTTCAGCAGACACAAGAGCTGCAGGAAACAGTGCAAATCAGGTGTGGCCTTAATTATATTCATGAGTGATGATGTAATGCTGCACCCACAAAAGAGGGCGTGTCATCTGGTATTGCACATGTGCAGAGACAAGACTGGGATTGTGTCACATGTTGGTAGTAAGGCAGTACTACACATAAGATGTGTAATTATATTATAGTCTCAACTTTCTTTGATGCTGTAGAGAGAGGAGAGTGGTTGTCATGCAGCCATACATATGTATTGCCCAAGCAGATAAGGAGAACTCTCCCAGGCCTACTGCACACTACATGTCCCATGCCCTCCACCAGACCTGATTCAGGTGTAGCCTAGGAAACACACTGGTGTGTGTATGTGGGCTAGTAGCCACAAGGGAGAGCCTTTTTGTCTCCAAACAGGTGGTGAGATATATGGGGGTAGAGCTCTCTCTCTCTCTTCATTATTATATAACTTGCCCCTCGAGTTGTCCTCACAGAAAATAGCTCAAGCAATACAGAACACCGTCCACCTGCCGGCCCTACGCTATCCAGGGCTGCTCTGCCAGCCACACATGATGGACACTAGGATTACAACCATCAAGGAACTGAGTGGGAAGTACCTGGTGCAGCCAAGAGGCTCATATGAAGAGTAAAAATAAGTCAACAAAGACCTGGAGGAGTATATTAAGTTGATTATAGTCAAGTAGTTAAAAGTCAAAGTGCCAATAAGAGGTGTTGAATATAGTGCTTAAATTGCCCAAGTGATTTAATGTAATTGGGAGAGAGTCCCAGAGCCTAGCAGTAGCAGGGGAAATGAGAGCAGACTGAGTTCTGCATGGGATTAGCAGATGATTACAGGTCTGGGGTGGAAGGATCGAAAGTTGTGAGGGAGGAGGTTGGCTTGGTGAGAGGCTAGAAGGAAAATCTGTTATTGTGAAGAAGTTTGAAGAAGAAGTTAAGTTTGGCATTATGGCAGCGAGAGGATAGAAATGGAGGATAAAGCTTAGTGAGTAGGACCATTGTTTACTACACAATTTACAGGTCTCAAGATGAGATGAAAGATGAGACAATTGAGAGTCCCTGAGGAAAGAACAGTACTCCAGATGACGGATAAGAGAAGTGTAGAGGCAAAGAAGAGGAGAAGTGTTTGACTAGCAGTAGAAATGATGGTAGAGAAGACAAAGTCATTTACTGGTCTTGGAAGAGGTGATAGGTCCAGGATAGAGATGAAAAAAAGAGGATTCCCGGGTACTTGAACTCAGTCACCAACTGAAGTTGAGAACCAGTGGTGCACAGAGGTGGTAGGGCCTTAGTAACAAGAGATTGTTTATAAGAAATAAGCATGCATTTAGACTTCATTAGATTAAATGTGAGAGATTGGGGAGCAAGCCAGGCAGAGATACAGTTTAGGTCTTTCTGAAAGACAGAAAAATCAGAATGAGAATTGATGGGGCGAAAAAGAAGGATTTCATCGATGTAGAGAATAAGCTTAGAGGAGACAGACAAGGGCACGTTACACACACCATTGACATAAGTGATAAAGAAGAGAGCACCTATTATAGATCCCTGAGGGACACCAGAAGATACAGGCACAGGTGAGAAGGTGGTGCCTGTGACCATCACTTGTTGCAGACGTGCTGAAAGGTAGGAATGAAGCCAGTTAGTGAGGTAACGAAGGAAGTGCAGGAAGTAAAGAAGGGTTGTGAGGAACAGAATCAAAGGCCTTTTTGATATCTAGAAAACAAGCGCCTTTCAGTTTGAAGAAGAGAGTGAAGGGATGATTGGCCAAGAGAAGGGCTGATGAAGTGGACCAGTGGGGAAGAAAACCAAATTGAGAAGAAGAGTTCAATACAGAATTTGTCAAGGAGAGAGTGATTGTGCTTTTCAAGCAGCTTACAAATTGGAGAGAGTAATGAAATGGGCCGGTAGTCAGAGGGATTGACAATAAACATTTTTGTAGGCTGGGAACAATGAAAGAGTTTTTCCAATCAACTGGAAGACGTCCTTGAGACAAGGATAAGTTAAAGATATATGTAAGGGGAGCAACTATGGATAGGCATGTGGATTTGAGCATTCTAGACGAGGTCAAATCAAGGCCAGAAGCTGTGGAAGAAGGTAAATGAGAAATCAAGCAGTCAGGAAGACAGGATGGTTGAGGTGGTTCAACAGATGCCACTTCTGGGCTGCAGTCATGGACTGTGCAGTACCACAGGAAGTTCTGGATGACTTCAATTGAGAGTAAATACTAGCAATATCCAGCAGAGTACAGGCGGGTTGAGGAGTGCCATCAACCATCAGAGAGGTGTTGTGTGACACAGCAGGGGAGGGGAGGACATGAGCACAGGCAAGCAGGGGAGGGGAGGACATGAGCACAGGCAAGCAGGGGAGGGGAGGACATGAGCACAGGCAAGCAGGACATGAGCACAGGCAAGCAGGGGAGGGGAGGACATGAGCACAGACAAGCAGGGGAGGGGAGGACATGAGCACAGGCAAGCAGGGGAGGGGAGGACATGAGCACAGGCAAGCAGGGGAGGGGAGGACATGAGCACAGGCAAGCAGGGGAGGGGAGGACATGAGCACAGGCAAGCAGGGGAGGGGAGGGCATGAGCAGTGAGACCTGGGAGATTCCCATCATGCAGAGGTGGCAGCTGAAGCCACCAAACTGCAAAGTTGAGAAGGTCAGCATTCCAGCGACCCTTTCACAGACCTGACGATGACGTGAAGCAACTGGAAACTAATGAAATACTAGTCCATGACTGAGGACTAGCAAAACCTTTCTTTCCAACTGGGCTAGGGCCCTGGCCTTCATTTTCTCTCATTGTGTTTTGTGGTCGTGTCAGCTCAACAGGTCCTGGGAGGAGCCATTGTGGAGGCCAAATGAGTGACATGCCCAGCCAGTTAACAGGTAACCTTCACAGGCAGTTATATGTAATTATAGCATACAAGGGTGGCTACTATTCAAAGTGACATCATATGTTGTGAGTGGCAGACTCTCTATTCTGACTCTACAAGAGGCACACACAAGCAGTTATGGCTGCTCCAGTAACAAGAGGCACACACAATCAGTTATGATTGCTCCAGTAACAAGAGGCACACACAAGTAGTTATGGATGCTCCAGTAACAAGAGGCACACACAAGTAGTTATGGCTGCTCCAGTAACAAGAGGCACACACAAGCAGTTATGGCTGCTCCAGTAACAGTTGATTGTGTCATGGTCGTGATTTCTCCTCTGCTAGTAGATGGGTCTTAACTGGTTTGTAAGTCATAGCTTCTGAGCTAGCTGTGTACTGGAGCATTGGCAAGCCTTTTCTCTAAGAAAGTTGTTCCACAAGAAAGGCTTAGCAAACCCTAAGATAGCTTGAGTCAGCCATAGTGTGCAAGTCTTTCCCTCAGGTCTTGCTGAGTAAGGTGCTCAAGCTCTACACTATAAAGTGTCAGTAGTTGAATAAGATCTAGACAGTCAATACTTGCAACCAGAACCAGGTCTAGTGGATTCATGTCACACACACACACCACCCAAGAAATCATAGATGAAGTATGCAGCTCTTGATTCATGTCACACACACACACACACACACACACACATACACACACACACACACGAAGCTCATACATGAAGTACGCAGCCCTTGATTCATGTCAGCTGGTCCACTGCTCAGTGTTGCTTAAGTCTTGCTAGTGTAGATATGAGTTCATCATGATTTATGGGAACAGGGTGCTGCTGTTGAAGTCTCCTCAAGCATATCGGGTTGGCTTGGAATGTGGTATGTAAGTGTTGTGGTGCACCAGTGGTGCCCACACATTCTCTACATCTCTATCACTCACACTCACACACATACTGGGCTAGTCTTTGTGTCTCCAAACAAGATGTTGAAGTCTCCTCAAGCATATCGGGTTCCCTTGGAATGTTGTATGTGACTATATATAGTGTGTCTTGGTGCAGCAGTGGTGCCCACACATTCTCTACATCTCTATCACACACAGACTCAAACAGGCTAGTCTTTTTGTCTCCAAACAGGTGGTGTTTGGTGGAACTCATTTCTTCAATTGTAAATATTATATGTACACACACCTTGTAATTATATATCTATATCTTCACCAGCACACTACACTACCTTCTAAGTATAATTATATATATACACATATAATAATTATATATATATATCACATTATGATTATTTACACATTATTATATATTAAATAGAGAGGGAGATTGATGCAACACTCACAAGAAGTTTAAAGTTGATTGAGCATTTTATTTTGCAGGTAGACAGACATCTTACAAATTGCATGCTTCCCCAATCACTTGTCTTTTGCTTGCAATAGACCCCTTACCAACCTAACTCCACAATGTCCACTCAGAGAGAGCTATCATTGACACTAAAATAAACTGTATGGTAGTTGCCACCATTATGCCAGTAGGCCAGCCTGGAGGAGGAGAGAAGAGAAGGAGTACATGTGGGAGGAAGAGGAGGAGATGAGGAGGAGGAGGTAGAGGTAGGGCAGGAGCAGGAGGAGAAATAGGAGGAGGAGGCGGTGGAGAAGAGGAGGGAGAGAGGGAGGAGGGGGAGAAATACAAGACACTAACTAGCCAATGATGGGGTCAGCAAAGCTGGCAACTCAAGGCTCTCATAAGATATGGACAACCAGGACCAGGCCAATGATGGGGTCAGCAAAGCTGGCAACTCAAGGCTCTCATAAGATATGGACAACCAGGACCAGGCTAATGATGGGGTCAGCAAAGCTGGCAACTCAAGGCTCTCATAAGATATGGACAACCAGGACCAGGCTAATGATGGAGTCAGCAAAGCTGGCAACTCAAGGCTCTCATAAGATATGGACAGCCAGGACCAGGCCAATGATGGGGTCAGCAAAGCTGGCAACTCAAGGCTCGCATAACATATGGACAACCAGGACCAGGCTATGATGAGGTCAGCAAAGCTGGCAACTCAAGGCTCTCATAAGATATGGACAACCAGGACCAGGCTATGATGGGGTCTGCAAAGCTGGCAACTCAAGGCTCTCATAAGATATGGACGACCAGGACCAGGCTATTGATGGGGTCAGCAAAGCTGGCAACTCAAGGCTCTCATAAGATATGGACAACCAGGACCTGCTGGCCATCATCCCTTAATGTATCATCATCAACCAGCCACCCACTCCAGCTTCTCTATACTCACCCTACAAACAAAATGAAGTCTTAAAAACAGAAAATGGAGGGAGGAGGAGGACACTACCTAGGCTTCTTGGGAGCACTTCATGACTCAAATAAAAGATGGGTTAATTTTTTTACTTTAATTTTACTGTAACAGACAAATATAATAATAATTACTAATAATATTTAGTAGTAATAATAATAATAATAATAATAATAATAATAATAATAATAATAGTAGTAGTAGTAGTAGAAGTAGTAGTAGTAGTAGTAGTAGTAGTAATAATAATAATAATCAAAATAATAATAATAATAAAAATAACAATAAAAATAATAACAAAATTAATTATTATAATAAAAATAAAAATAATAATAATAACAACAACAACAACAACAACAACAGCAACAGCAGCAGCAGCAACAACAACAACAACAACAACAATAATAATAATTATTATTATAATAATAACGACTGCAAGGCCAGAGATTGGGCACCCTCCCAACATACTGCATCACACACCTCTTTCAAAGGCTGTCCATCTGCCTCTGGAGGGGGAATGCAACCATGTGGGTTGGTCGGTTGTTAACCAGACCCCCATGGTTGATGGACTTTTGTAGACTGGACCATAATAATAATAATAATAATAATAATGTGATAATGATAATAATAATAATAAAAAAATATATATAAAAAAAATATAAAAAAATATAAAAATAATAATAATAATAATAATAATAATAATAATAATAATAATAATAATAATAATAATAATAATAATAATAATAATAATAATAATAATAATAATAATAATAATAATAATAATAATAATAATAATAATAATAATAATAATAATAATAATACTGTGATCGTCATGATCATCATCATAACAACAACAACAGTAATAATAATAATAATAATAATAATAATAATAATAATAATAATAATTATTATTATTATTATTATTATTATTATTATTATTATTATTATTATTACTATATTATGTAATAACAATACTAATAATATTTAGTAATAATTATTTAGTAATAATTAATAATAATAATAATAATAATAATAACAATAACAATAACAATAATAATAACAATAACAATAATAATAAATTAATAATAATAATAATAATAGAATAATACTAATTGGTAATAATTAATACCACAATAAATAATAATAATAACAATAACAATAACAACAAAATATTTAGTAACAACATAAATGTAAGATGAACTTAGGAACATGAGAATTCCAGCCCTTATGGTGATAGTACTAGGAAGAGCAAATGTGCAGCCCAATCCTGCACCACACCATATATATAGCAGAGGTCAAAATAACCTACGCTAAAAAATACAATAGGGAGGAGGAGTAAGTGTCAACCACAAATTAGACTTGAGGCAAGAATCATTTGATGGGGACACATGATATCTCCTTGTACTGACATCACATTAAACATGCACACCTCTTCACAGACAACTCCACCCACCACAATAAGTTGGGCCGGACGTGCAGAAGAATCTTCTGGACTCTCTTGTGCAGAACTATGTTGAGGAAGTGGACAGAGATGAGGAGGAGGATGCAGATGATGACTGTGACCAGAGCTGCTGGGGTCATGTGGCCAGTGAATATCAGCTGAAAATACTTGAGGCTTCTCTGGGCGGGAAGGAAAAAGAGAAAAACTTAGAATGGGGAGGGCAGGGCTGGAGCAATGGCTGCAACTAAGGCTATATATAGAACAAGTGCTATACAGTTGATGTAATAATGGAGACAGCAAGCTAGTCTTGCTGGCCTGACTCTCATGCACACATACACACACAGAAAGAGAGAGGCTGTTCCACCTCACATGGTCACTTGTGTTGCACAGTCAGCAAATATGGTGGCAGCTGCTCGTGTTAAACACGAAGAAGAAAAAACATGCTAGACTCCTGTGCTGGGGAAGAGAGGCTGGCCAACAAGACTAAGAGAGAAAAACAGTAAAAAGATATATAAGTATGTAGCTATTGCACACCTCACAGACTGAGCCCAGGTGTGCTTGCCTGCCACTTGCTACAGTCTCTTGCATGCCATACAATAACGGACTTTAGTGGAGTGAGACAGGTGGTGAAGGATGCAGCTGCCATGCACCCACTCTGCAGAGGAAGAAATTCAGCATCAGCAAACTCGTTAGGATGGGTGGCTGGAATGATGCCGAGTTTATCTGGAACAGGTCTCAAATCCAGGTAAGGATCGCTGGAGGTGGGGCTAGTCCTGAAAATACATGTTTGTGGATTGGATAGTAAAAGAAACAAAAACTGCGTCCTGGCTCCAAAATTGCGTCGCGTAGTGCAGTAGCTGAGAACTGGTTGCAAGCATTACTACGCGCTCATCCCAACCATCACCATTATTGTAGCCTAAGCTGTGTGAGGTAGTTTTGCTTGGCAAGACCCTTTACCAACCTCTACGAGTGTTGGTAAAGGGTCTGCTGAGTGACATATGGTGGCAGAAAGTAATATCTGGAGATGGACACTGAGCTCGCTGAATCTCTAGCCAATTATTATATATATATAGCTATAGTGCCGCTCTAAGCTTCTCATGTATACGGATAGATGACAAAGAAATCCTGTCATAATATCTCTGGGGGAGTGCAAATTTAGACATAAACTTAGCATAATATTTTGTCTACCCTAGCATCATTTTAGTACTACGCATGCCACGTGACACCTTTATAATCTTCAAAATGCTGAGTCCAGCACCCAGTGCAGTGCAAATAAATATATTAAAAAGATGAGTGGCTCTTGCGGGGTTTTTTTGGTGGGGGGGGGGGGGGGGGGGTTGCTCTATGTTCGACCATTTACCAAAATTTTAGACGAGACTGGTAGAAACCCAGTCCCAGTGTTGCTATAGTGTTCAAACTGTTGGGATTTTTTACCCTAGTTTGGATTTTATCAATAAATGTTTGTCATTAGAAAATTATTTGACATTTCATGCATATCAGACCACGTGCAGCCTATTTCAAAACCACTCCTGTGTTCACCCAGGTCTGTCAGGAATATGCCTTCTTCTTGTTCTGGCGTGTGCCTTTAAACTTGTAGCTCAGTTGAGGCGAGCCAAACCAATGTCTCATCGTCCAGATCCATCAGTCCACGTTCGCCATGAGGTGGTCTGTAGATCGGGCAGCGGGATGTGATGTGCTCCACCGTCTGTTTCTGGTCACCGCAGTCGCAGGCAGCATTGGTAGCGAGGCCCCAGGTCTTCCTAGAGGCCCCGAAATGTCCAACCCCAGTTCTGAGGCGATTGAGGGTCGTCCACTGCCTCCGGGGAAGGTTTAGGCCAGGGACCTCAAGGGGATCTTCACTGAAACGGTGTAATCTGGATGGTTCTTTTCCAGCAGAGCCAGAACACTTTAATCTATGTGCATGCTCATGCATGAGCTATCTGGTTGGGTATTTAAAGCCTGATTTGTGCAAGAGTTGGAATCGTTCACAGTGAGTGTCAGAGAGAGTTAGCTATGGCATCTTCAGAACCCAGTACTTCAAGGTTACCAGAAGAAGATTCTTCAGATATGGATTCTGACTCTGATAATGAGGTTCCACAAATTGACATTGACAGTCAAATCTCTACATCTATCAGGTCTTCTAAGTCTGCAAAAAAGCGATTGTGTGTCTATCGTAGACAGTATGCAAAGACTTTCCTATGGGCCACAACTTCGAGAAAGGGATCTTCTTTTGCCCTCTGTATGAAGTGCTCTCGTGATTTATACCTTGGAAGAAGTGGTACTAGAGATCTCAGGAGACATCAGGAAACAAAATTACACAAATACTCAGAAAAATATGGTGTGGGTGTACTGCCTCTACAGTCCTACATTGGACCAATAAGAGAGGAGTCTGTAATCAGTGCAGAAGTACTCTTCGCATATTTCCTTGGAGAGCACCATCTTGCCTTTCAATTGGGAGATCATTGTACCAAACTATTCAAGTTGATGATTCTTCTATTGCTAAAGACTTGAAGTGCAGTCATACTAAACCACAGCTGTGTTGAAAGTTTTTGCCTAGGATTGTTGGAAAACCATTTCCGCAGCAGTTAGATAGACTATAGAGAGACTAAAATAATACTTCAGCTTCTAAACTGATGAGACAACAGATATTACCGTTACACAACAAGCTGCTATTATGCTTTGATTCTTCGATAACACCCAAAGACAGGTGAGATGGCGTCTTCTTTGCCCTAGAGAGTGTAGAGAGGGCAACTGCAGAGCTGCTATTTAACAGCATTTTCAAGAATCCACTATCCTCCTGTATGATAATCTTGTCGGATTAGGTACAGATGGGGCCTATGTATTGTTGGGAGCACGAAATTCAGTGATGTCACGGTTACAATGTAAGCAGCCAGCTTTAGTTTTCATTGTCATTGTCACATAGCAGCACTAATAGCAAATGAGGCCTGCAAAGTCTTGCCTGATGAATTGGAAGATCTGACAACTGATGTATGTTATTATTTCCAGAAGCGCCCAAGGAGGCTGCGACAGTTTGAAGACAGAGTTTTGTGGAATGAAAGCCACACAAGTTGTTAAAAGCATGCCAAACACGATGGCTCAGCCTTGAAGCTTGTGTAAATCTTCTTATTGAGCAATATGAAGCCTTACTCTCATACTTTCAAAGTACTGAGGATAAGCAGGCAGTAGTGAGAAGAGAAAAAATTGTACTTGAAAAGCCTCTGACCAAAGCTCACTTGCTCTTTCTATCTTCTGCATTACCAATTGTTAATAATTTCAACAGGTACATGCAGCAGCAATCTCCAATTCTTCATGTTCTCTACAAGAACTCGATGGCTTAATATGAAAATTTCTGTTGCTGTTCTGAATTCTGAGTACGTGTGTGCTGCTGAACATGTTACACAAGTGTGTATTGATAACTCAGACGAGTATCTCCCTTTACGAAGTTTTCGTAGGTCACAACACACTATTATACTTGAAGAAGAGGATGGATTATCATCTGAAGATGTGAGAAAATTTAGGGAGACTATCCAAGCTTGGTGGATTGCTGCAGCCAAGGGAGCTGTCAAACGATTACCTATGAGTCACAAGTTACTCTCCAATCTTAAATGGCTTCAACCAGGCTTACAATACAGTATGGCTGGTCAGGTGCTTGCTGCAGCAGAGTGTGTTCCTCAGGTAGTTCAAGTTGGTGACAAACCGAGCCTTCAAGAGGAATTAATGGATTTCTGCACGTTGCCATTACTTCCTAAAGTCACGGCCATCACAGAGGTGGGTAAGTATTGGCATGCAATCAGCCAAATCAAAGACTGCTTGAAACTAAGTATCGCTACTCCACATTGGCAAAACTAGCAAAAGCCATTCTAGTTATACCCTATGGCAATGCTGATACCGAACGTTTATTCAGCCACATTGGTCTCAACAAAATGAAGCACAGAAACAGTAGGAATTTCTACATTAAATTCACTTTTAACAGTGCAATTCAATGTTCCTAAAAAATGCTATGAATTTAAACCGAACACTGAACAATTAAAGACATGTGTAAATGCTATGAACACACTTTAGTATGTTATTTCTCATGAAATTGTTGTTTGGATTTTGTTTGGATTTTTTGTTGCCAATTTTTTTTATCACACACAGGTGAGTAATTTGGAAATTACTAAAAAAATTATTGCAACACTGTACCAGTGAGACAGCCAAACTGCATTATGAAGACATCAGAGAGAGTCTGCCTATGTGAGGAACATGAAAGGCAGCAGGAATATGAATAGCCATACAAACAAAATTTATTGCTACCTGATCAGGATCTGGTGGTGTTATTACATGCATGCTAGTACTGCAGGCTGGCAAGCTACAGTAATAGAGCATACGCACACGCAGATATGCAGTTTTATAATTGGTAAAGGATATCAATACAGTAAACATGCTTGTGTTGACTCAATATCGAGTCTAGCTGAGCCAGGTCAGCAAGCAGCTGCTATAAAGTAGTCACGTTACTGACCAGTTGGTTTCCTCTGAAGCTTACTCTTGTGACAATATTTAACACGACAAAGACCTTCAACAAAACATGGTAGCAACTTATGATGCATGTGTCTTATGTTATATATGAATACATAGGCATGTGTGTATACTTTAGTAATAAACATGGTAGCAACTTATGATGCATGTGTCTTATGTTATATATGAATACATAGGCATGTGTGTATACTTTAGTAATAAACATGGCAGCTACTTATGATGCATGTGTCTATGTTATATATGAATACATAAGCACGTGTGTATACTTTAGTAATAAACATGGCAGCTACTTATGATGCATGTGTCTATGTTATATATGAATACATAGGCATGTGTGCATACTTTAGTAATAAACATGGCAGCTACTTATGAATACATAGGCATGTGTGTATACTTTAGTAATAAACATGTTGTGGCTTATTTTCTCATAGATGTCATTATCAATATTTATTCCTAATACAAATGTGCCATGTTCTCATATTATATATATACATCTAAACACGTGTGTATTAATTTAAAATTAAATCATTCTTTGTCTTCTACTTTCCTCCTACCTAACTATATAAGATGTCCATTGGTCTATCAGAAGACTCCAAACTGTCCAATCAGTTGCAAACAATAACCCGATTCCTAACATCTCTCCGACCAGTGGCTGGTAAAGGATCGTCACGACTATCCTGGTGCATGTGAACTGAAGCAGGAAAATGAACATTTTAGTTCCATGAAGTGATCAGTGGTTCCCTCATTGGCAAAACCAGAGCTTATAATGCATGTGCATTAGTTGTTTGCTTATTCTTGTGACAATTAATAGAACTGAGTTGAGTCACCTACAGCTGCACCTTTTTTTACCAAGAAGTCATCCTCAGACATTACCTCCAACAAAACCAGTTTATAATTGTGTGTATTATTTGATATAAAAGCGCATGCATCTACTTGAGTATTATAATAAACATGTAAATAATATCATGTTCTGGTGGTTATGCTGACCGACTTCTTGTGGGTGGCTGCTTGACTATAAAATACAAATAATAACATGACAATTAAGAAGTGAATATGATTGGTCAACAAAAATGAAACAAGAATCAACCAATGCTGACAACAAACATTTACATGACCCTTTACCTAATGAACCTTTACCAATAATTCTGGTTTAAAATCTGTCTTCTATTTGGAGTGCATTATATGTCCTGTAAATGTTTGTTATCTGCACTGGTAAAAAATGCCATTGACTAATATAATGTTGTCTTGCTTGTATATATATATATATATATATATATATATCAGTAGGGTTAGATAAATTATGCTAGCATAACTTTGAGAATAATAGGTATGCTTAAGAATCCAAGAATAATGCTGGAATGATAGGGAACATTTGGAGAATCTTATAGGGTCTAACAATAACAACACACTTTCCTTTTCTTGATACTATATAACACTATCATTGACGGGTTGAAGAGCGAGTTAGCTCTTTATATGGCTAAAGCCAATGGATTATCAGCAGATATTGACAAGCTACTATAGTGGAGAAGCTACTATGGTGGAGATGACACAAATCTGAACTTCCCCTGTGGTCTAACAGTTGTACATCTATTTTGGTTCTTCAACCATCATCTGCTGCAGCAGAGAGTGTTTTCTCTGTTACCATGCTGCATGGCAACAGACAGCCTCTGCAGCAAGAAATGGTGCGAAAGATGTTATCCAGTCTCCTCCTGAACTCGGCGATCTAGCACAGTAAAAAAAGAGCGGACTTCAGGGCAAAAAATCCAGACGCCTCGAAGCCCACTGGCACAATATGATGTGTGGCCAAGATGTTCAAATATTTCTCTTTTTTGAGAAATTCAGCCTCTCAGCTACCACACCAGATCTCCTGAAATATGGCTGGCGTAAGATGCTGCAAGTGTCTGGGCATGCAACATCCCAGACCAGCACACAATCATTCTTCCATGGGCAGACAGAGGCTCCATCAGGGCATTTTCTATCACCACAACAACAAATACCAGAATGCTCTATATATATATGTGCGCAGGAATCTTGGCAGTGGCAAGAGATCTTTTAATGATGTCATTCATTCATGCCTAGGTGACGCCTCTGACTTCTCCTGCAGCTGAGACCATGTCTCCCTAACTGGTCCACCTGTACACCGCAGTGATGACAAATATGGGGCCTACAGAGTGCTATACCTAGACGAAGGCATGTGGCCACTTGAACAGTCTCATCATCCATGTATAAACCAAGTGATGGAGCATACAGCCAGGCCCTAGACTCTTCTTGATGCAAGCAGTAGACTAAATATCATGCAGTACTGAATCCATCAAGGCAATGTATGATGCCTTGACATGAAGGATATCCCATGTCTTCTGATGGAAGGAAGCTGGCACTTTAGGGTGACACTCAGAATGATCCTGATACACTCAAAATCAGGGTAGAGGCAATCATGGAATCTAGCAGGCATAATCAGGTATGAGGTCGAATGTGCTACTTGCAGAAGCCAGAAAGGCGGACGATGCAAGCATAGCAGCACTTCTAATTCCTAAACCACCATACTTGACTGGCATAGAAGCCTGTGTCTAGGTGAGTGAGTTAGTAGCAAGCTGAATATGGTGATTTCACTTAGGATGGAACATAGGAGGTCATCGAACTCCGTGAGTTTAGATGAAGCAAGACATGGTGCAGTATGTAACAAGTACAGCAGCTTAGACATGGCAAAAGCACGTTGGAGCAAGCAAAGTGCGTCATGTGCCTGTAGGTGACAAAGTCTATTTCGCATCACCTCCAATCTCTTTGTTTTAGCAGCAATGGCATCTTCAACTCCCTTGCTATCCCCTATATATATATAGGAGAGCCTAGGAGGGGGGCATTTTCAACTCCCTTGCTCTCCCCTATATATAGGAGAGCCTAGGAGGGGGGCATCTTCAACTCCCTTGCTATCCCCTATATATAGGAGAGCCTAGGAGGGGTGCATCTTCAACTCCCTTGCTCTCCCCTATATATAGGAGAGCCTAGGAGGGGGGCATCTTCAACTCCCTTGCTATCCCTTATATATAGGAGAGCCTAGGAGGGGGGCATCTTCAACTCCCTTGCTATCCCCTATATATAGGAGAGCCTAGGAGGGGGGCATCTTGCTATCCCCTATATATAGGAGAGCCTAGGAGGGAGGCATCTTCAACTCCCTTGCTATCCCCTATATATAGGAGAGCCTAGGAGGGGGTCATCTTCAACTCCCTTGCTATCCCCTATATATAGGAGAGCCTAGGAGGGGGGCATCTTCAGGGTTAAGCTCCGGTATTGCACATAGTAACTCATAAATAACACAAGGGTCATGGCTAATGAGTTTACATTTTCTTCGGCTAAGCTGCAGACCAACCTCGCAAGCCATTGATTCTAAGGTGATAAAATCATTGATAACATCTTCTACTGAAATCTCTAGGCAGCTGTCGTCCAAGCAAAAAACTTTCAGCCCAGCTTTGAGATGGCTCATTGACTTTTGGATAGTGGGACAGAAAAGGAGTGGGCCTAGAGGGTCACCTTGTTGGACACCCTGATAGGAATGAATAATCTTATCCTCACCAAAAAAAAGGGAGGAGGGAGAGCTATAGGCAGAATATACCAGAATATACCAGAGGCAGGAGAGCAGGAGCTAATGCTGTGAACATTTTGTCACTCCACTGCAATAGGCCCCACCCCAACACACTTTTTATTCAACGCTATCAAAGAGCCCCCCCCCCCCCCCCCAAAAGTGACACACACACTAGAAGGAGCTTTACCTGGAAGAACAAGGTTCAAAAAAGGTTGTAAGAACTGTTAGCAAAACAAGACCACCACTCACAGCAGAATCACTAATCAAGTCCTTAAGATGTTGTGGAGAAAGCCCATCTGGCTCCTGCTGATCGACTTGGAAATCAGAGAATCGCTTTGTTCTCTAAGGCCTCTGAAATAACTATGCAACCCTCTTGATCCAAAGTGGGGGATTTATTATTATTATTGTTGTTATTATTATTGTTATTATTTTGTAATTATTATTATTATTTTATTATTAATTTTATTATTATTATAATTATAATTATAATTATAATCATATTATATATTATTATTATTATTATTATTATTATTATTATTATTATTATTATTATTATTATTATTATTATTATTATTATTATTATTATTATTATTATTATTATTATTATTATTATTATTATTATTATTATTATTATTATTATTGGTGGAAAAATAAAAATTAAGTGGGAGATAGAATGGGGAGGACAGATTGGAGGGTGGAAGGAAAGAAGGTTCGAGTGCTTCCATATTGTTGGCAAATTAGAGTGCAATTGCAATTTTTCCCCGCTGCAATAAAAAGTGTAATTACATTCTGATTGGCTAATAGCTAACTGTGAAATAACATACTAATAACCACAAACTCCATGGCATTTTTCTACAGGAAGTGATTTAGGTAGTGGCATTATTAGCCTAGAGTTTCTTTCATTTCCTGCAAGTTTCTTGCTGCTTATTTGCAGATTCTGAAGAAGCTCTTTTTAGGTTTTTGTGATTCTTGGTAGCCATTTTGTTTAGGGAATACCCCTACATGCATCATTTACACATGAATAACCCAACATGGCAGCATTTTCAACACATGCAGTACTCAACCAAAAGTAGTAAAAATTGAGTGATTTTTTTAATGACTCCAAAAAAACACGAAAATTTCACCAAATTTACCGAAACTTGTCAAAATTAAGTGAGCTATTTTCCTATTCGTATGAATCACCAACGAGACCAAAAACAAAAGTTATGTAGTGCTGTATCATCCTTGACAGGAAATAGTACAGCCATGGAATAGTAGAGGCAGTAGCAACCTAGGGCAGCAATGAGGAGATGCTGCATGAAGCAAGAGCATAAGAGAATTTAGAATTCCCTGCATCATGAGATCCTCGATGAGTAGCTAATGATACAGCCACTAAATAGAGGCAGCAAACTAGTGCAGTACTAAAACAAACCTGCACCAGCAAGAAAAAAAGAACCATTACCATGTTCAAATGGAGACAGCTATTAGATGCCAGTGTCTTCATCATGGCAAACCCAGATAGAGGGTACCTAAGTCCTGCTTCATGGGGAGCCAAGCAATTAGGGAATGTAGTTTTAGGCCGATGGCAGCTTTGGGGAGATTTTTGTAATCCAGAAGCAGGATCCTATCAGGCACCTCTGTGGTTGGATCATGCACTTTGGAGTGTAACAGTGATCAATACTTGCATCACTTCTTTGCATGGTGGGCACTTATGTTTACAATCTGGTGTGGCATCCAGAGGACTATATAGCTATAACACATCCACAATGACTTTCTCCATAAGCAAATAAAATGTTCTCGCTCGACAATTTGGCTAGATATGAAGGTTAAAGCATCTAGCCAAAAGCTCGAGTGATTAAATTTAAGTTTATTATGGATTCATGCCTTCAATACAAAGGATTTGAGACCCCACTGTGGATGGTCAACGAGAAGTCACCAAATGTTGGCAATTCTGGTTAATATTCATGAAAATAAGGTGAAATCATGACGAATATACTTTATAAAACTAAACTCTTATAATTATACTAAACCTAACAATAATTACATTCCTTATGCTTAGCATGAAACATCACCAAATAAGAACATAAAATAAGAAGTGCAACCTGCTGTCACCACTTCCTTATTTACCATAAGCAGACATCTATATACATGTTGTGCAGTATCTTAATATTTATAATAGACAGTCATTAATCACACATCACATACGAGTTCAAAAAAGACATCCCATCACATACTCCATCCACCAACCAATTCTCACATAGACCAATAGTATAGTGCTTGTTTTTAAAAGGTAAAGGGTGTCTTAATCTTTTTTAAATTTTTTTTAAGAGGACCATCTATTTTTTTGTTCATTTTTAAATGTTCCTATATAGTGATATATGACAACATCTGGTCCTAATGGAGTGGAGAGGATGTGAGGAGGAATAGCAGGAGGAGTGTTTGCAACCTACAAAGGTGGAGGTCAGCATAAAGCATGCTGCCAACTGGTAGAAGTGCTAGACCTCAAGAACAATAGATCTCAAGGCTGAACGCCTCCATATAGAACCGCCTTGAAAGAGGGCGTATCATCTGGTATTGCACATGTGCAGAGACAAGACTGGGCACATGTTGGTAGTAAGGCAGTGCTACACATAAGATGTGTAATTATAATTATTATGAGGTCATTATGAGGTCATTATGAAACAGTGAAGGACTTTCATTGATGCTGTACATGAATTAGTTCAACTGTCATTTGGGTATATTTAATTCAACTGGTTTAGTTAGTTTGTCATGGTTATTTTATTTATTTCAACTGGTTTTTGAGGTCCATTAATTCAAAGTTGAATTAAAATTGAATTAAGGGGGCATAGACCATATTTTTGGGATTTAATGCTTCATCCATTTTGAATGGTTTTGATCTCAAAAGGTAGCTCATTCTCTTGCTTTCCAATGATATTTATAGCATATAGGCAAAGCAGTGTTGCCATCAAAATCTGGCTGACAGCCTGACACATTGGCAATAGTACAGAGGTGTTTTTTTTAACAAATGTTCAGCCTTCATCAAGACTTGCCATTTATGTTGCTGTCAGCAGTCAATTTCAATTTCTAATAAAACTCCCCCCCCCCCTTTTCCATTCAGCAAGCCCACAGAATGAACGTATCTCATGGAAAATTGGCTGGATTGAAAAAGTGATCATTCATTTTGAAGAGCAAAGAGGAGCATTCAAATGATATAAAAATTATTATATACTATGGACAAAAATTGAGTGAGCAAAACTGTGAATAATGTCGGGAATACACATTTCTTTGAATCATGAGAAAATAACGTTCAAAATACAACACTCCAGGGGGGTGGGGTAGATCCAGGGTGGTTGTAAACCCCTCTTTTTGCTCTTGATCATCTAGCATTCTTTCATCAGCAATACAAAGACTCACCAGAAATACAATGACTGAGCAGGGTTGACACAGGAGCAGTCAGGCCTGTGATAGCCAGCGCTAGGGAAGGACCAGCTACAGACGCCATGTGAAGGTAAAGGGTGGAGCATAAACGGTAAAGCCGTTAATACTATAGCAGCATCATTTGAGTCTTCAGCTTCTAGATATCTCTTCTTCTCCCACGATTCTAACCCAGAAGATCCTTCGTAACTCTTCATGACTCCATACTTTCATCTTTCCAGAGCTTTTGTTTGCATTCTTCTTGACATGGAATTTAATAGTATTAATAATGCTAACAAGTAAATAGCAGTACCAATGTGGGTGTGTGTTACTGTGCAAACCAGTGGCCACAAAACCCGAACATAAGGTCCGGTGAAACTGAAAAAGTAGAGTTTTCAAAGCCCACTTCCAAGGAGGTGGAAAAATGAACATGAAAATGAAATGACTAAAAAAAAGACAATCTTATGGTCTCTTTATTTAATTCAAAATTAGTTCATTTTAGTTGACTTGTCATGTCAATTTTAGTTGAATTGTTTAGTTAAACTGTCATTTCAAATTTATTTGAATTAATTAGTTAACTTGTCACATCAAATTTAGGAGAGTGGTTGTCATGCAGTCAAGCAGATAAGGAGAACTCTCCCAAGCCCACTGCATACTGCACACTACATGTCGTTGCCTAGGAAACACACTGGTGTGTGTATATGGGCTAGTAGAGAGCCTTTTTGTCTTCAAACAGGTGGTGAGATATATGGGGGTAGAGCTCTCTCTCTCTTCATTATTATATGCCTTGAATGAATTCTCCCTCCAACATTCTTTCTCCTCCAATAGTCTCTGCCCATTATGAGGTCTGAACAAAACAGAGTTTGCCCTTGAATTGTCTTGGCAACATGCACTCATCTTGTGTGTGTGCAGATGAGGTTAAATTTGAAGCTGGAGGTGCAGAATGTTAGGAGGATGGAGGCAAAGATGGTGCAATTATCCTCCTAATGCATGGAGAGGTGGCAGCTGAAGCCACACCACAAATTGCTGAGCTCACTTCCAAACTGCAAAGTTGAGAAGGTCAGGATTCTAGCGACCCTTTCACGGACCTGACGATGACGTGGAGCAACTGGCAACTAATGAAATACTAGTCCATGACTGAGGACTAGCAAAACCTTTCTTTCCAATTGGGCTAGGGCCCTGGCCTCCATTTTACATCATCTTGTTTTGTGGTTGGGTGAAGCTCAATAGGGCCTGGAAGGAGCCAGTGCCGAGGCTAAATGAGTTCACACATGCCTGAGGCTAGCCTGGGTTTGGGATAAATTATGTACACCCTCGAATCGTATTCACCTTCATTTAGTGCACACCCCATATAGGGTAGCTGAAATTTTTTAACCTCCATTGGAGGAAATAAAAGAGGTGGCTCCAGCAGTTGCAGGTTGGGGAGGGGCGGGGGGGGGGGGGGGAGGCTGTGATGATTTTTTAAAGCCACAAGTTTTAATTATATACACACAAACATACACACACAATGATTACTTGTGGTTTAGTAGCAGGTTAACAGGTGGTCAGGCATCTAAGGCCTGTCCACACTACACAAAAATGGAAACGTTTCAAATCGTTTTCTTAGTCGTTTCCGTTGCAAAACGACTTAAGTCGTTTTGCGCGCGTCCACACTACAGAAATGAACACGAAGTCACCTGCACAGGACCGCCCACTGCCGTCAAAAATGTCACGCATGCGCGAACCCTAACTGTTAGCTACGTATCGAGTTGTTTTTTTCGTGTGGATGATGGCCTATCTACGGCTGATGAAGTCTCATGCTGTTCAGAGAAGGAGAAGGAGAGTATTAATGGCAAGGAAGGCCCATGCAAGATCAGTTTTATTTGAGATACACAGGCAGAGGCTACAACGGTCAGTTATCTAGCTATAGCTAGCTAGCTACTTGTACACCTTGCAAGCTATAGCTACCAAAAATGTAAAAGCAGTAAAAGCTACATAGCTAGCTACATGTAGTTTAATAGCTGCATGCCATAGAGATTTTTCTACAGCTTGACTGGATATGAAGCTACCATTCAAAATATATAAAAAGGCAGGCTTACAAATAGCGACAGTAGCTAGATAGTCTTTCTATACTTGAAGGTTAGGTTCTTAATCTTCGACCGAAACTGCTGCCACATCCTTTCGATCCCAAGTACTGCCAACTGCTGAGCAACGCGCTCATATACCGTCCTATTACGTTTCGCCCCGTCCAATTCCTTCTGCACGCCCTCCTGCGCCCAGATACTGACCAGAGCCTTAGTTTGATCAACCTTCAGCCATCTTGTGAGCTCGAGCAATAAAAAGTGTTCTATATGATGCACAATATTTATTACATTCCTCAATTTCTACGTTTTTGAAAACGTTTACATCCGTCTCAAGTCACCTATTTCGTTGACTCAAAACGTAGTCGTTTAAAGTCGACTCGAAGTTCAAGTCGACTTGTTTTTTGCAGTGTGGACGCGCAGAAACACTTATGAAGCGACTTAAGTCGACTCCAGTGTGCAGAGGCCTTTAATCGCCTTCTCAATAATCAAAAATAGCGTTTTTCAGGAATAACATAAAGTAAGATGACTTTGTATACGCAAGCAGTTATGACTGCTCCAGTAACAAGAGGCACACACAAGCAGTTATGGCTGCTCCAGTAACAAGAGGAACACACAAGCAGTTATGACTGCTCCAGTAACAAGAGGCACACATAAGCAGTTATGACTGCTCCAGTAACAAGAGGCACACACAAGCAGTTATGACTGCTCCAGTAACAAGAGGCACACACAAGCAGTTATGGCTGCTCTAATACCAAGTTAATTGTGTCATGTGTCAGGACCTCTCCTCTTGAATTAGCTTCACAGGCAGTCATATATGAATTATCTCTGTGTGAGAGAGAGTCTGTGTGGATTTTTCAGGGCCATTCTTGGGAGCAATGTTCTTGATAACAGTGGATGCCCATTCCAAGTGGCCAGAGGTGCACCAGATGTGGCAGACAACAGCTTGCAAAACAATTATGTATTGAGGCAAACGTTCTCTACTTACAGGCTGCCAGAACAAGATGTTACTGATAATCTTCCTTAATTTGTACCTGAAGAGTTCTCAGCCTTCATGAAGAGTAGCGGAATATTGCACCTTCAGTCTGCACCTTACCATCCTGCTTCCAATGTCAGGAGGAGAGATTTCGTAGCTCGCCACATTCTACTAGTATGGTAATTCATAGTTCCTTATTGAAGTTCCAATTCGTTGATTTGATTGAGCCAGATCGTGGAAGACAGTCAGAGAGAACAAGCAGACCAGAAAAATGATATGACGATAGAGGATCTTGAAATGGTGAATGGGGTGTGGCAGAGCATGTCATGGCCAGGAACATGTGCAGTGCTCCAGAGTGGATTCCAGGCATTGTCAAAGACTGCCTTGGACCTGTGACCTCTATGATCAAGACAGAATAAAATCAATTGTGGAAACAGCTACCGACCAGATCAAGGAATCGTTTGCCAATCAGCTGAGCAGCCAACGAGTTGAACCAGATCTTGCAGCACCTCCAACATAGAGAGACAGCAATGGATTCCTAGAGAAGGATGACCTGCAAGTACCGGCTCTACACAGCAGCCCATCATCTCATCGATATCCAGTTCATTCTGGCAGCCCACAGAGGATACCACTAACAGCAAGTCCCCTCCATGAAGTGTGAGGGAATGTGGTTATTGAACTTTGACATTGTAATAACTGTGTGCAGTCTTTAGTCTGGTGTAGCATTACATCATGTCTGTGTTAGGTTAAGACCATGCCTCCCTTTGTAGGAGGGGCGCTCTCCAGTAACTAGAGATATGATGCCTTATGCTTGCTTGAGATTGTTACTGAATACTTTTTGGGGTGCCTTGCTAGTGTTCTCATAAGCAGTCCTTAATTCATGTCTTGTCACACACACTCCCACACACACACAAAGAGAGAGGGTTATTGGTAGCTGATCATTAGGAACAAGTAGTTTGTGCCTCCCCAAACAATCACGTGTCTTTCCTTGCCACTGACCCCTTACCAACCTAAATACACATTGTTTTAAAGCACTCAGAGAGAGTTATCTTTAGACACTAAAGTCAACTGCATGGAAGTGCCCACCATTATGATCACTAGGGCAGCCTAGAGGAGGAGGGGGAGGGCTTGTGGGGAGGGAGAAGAGCAGGAGGGAGAGGAGGAGGATAATTACATGTAGGAGGTGTGGAGGTGGAGGAGGAGAGAGGCTGGGGAAGGAGGAGGAGAGAGGCTGGGGAAGGAAGAGGAGAGAGGCTGGGGAAGGAGGAGGAGAGAGGCTGGGGAAGGAGGAGGAGAGAGGCTGGGGAAGGAGGAGGAGAGAGGTGGAGTAGGAGGAGGAAGATGTAGTTACATGTAGGAGGGAGAAGGGGAGGAGTATCATAGAAAAGGATGTAATGCTATTTTTGGAGACAAGGTCTAAAAAATGGGATTTCATAATGTTTTTGTTATGAATTTGGAGCTGCATAGATTCTGCACACTTCACTGCATGTATAGCTCAAATGATAGACCTCTCTGTGTGCTCTCTTTTGGTATTAAAAAAAGCTGCATAGCTACAACTATGCTAAAGTTACATGCAGCCAAAGTGGGGGTCCTCAACATCTTAGTGCCTGAACTGGTTTTAGTTGTGGTTGCTGATCTAGCCAGCTAGAGGAGGCTACTCTACAACTTCTTGCTTGCATTTAGGCACTAAATAGTGACCAAGTAGGCAAGAGCAGCTGATGAAGGGGAAAAATTCCGTTGAATCGGAAAACTCCAGGCAAAGACCACTTGCACCTGGTGTGTCTGCTCATGTAAAAGGAAGGAGGATGACAATGGCATGAAACTGTGGCTACAAAGAGTAGGGGCAAGGCCTCCTGGTGGCCTCTTAAGAAAACCTTCTCTTCTAGTTTGGGACCAACTCAGAGCACATAAAACTGAAGCCATTAAAGAGAAGGTGGGAGAATTGAAGACCCAAGTAGCCGCCATTCCTGGGGGGCTGATGAGCCAATGGCCGCCTTTAGACGTGTCAATATTTAAGCCTAACATGTGGGAGCAGGAGAACCAATGGATGGGAGAACCAGGTCATGACCTCACCCCCGCAGGAAGAGTGGAGCGGCCCACCCTTACACAGGTGTGTGAGTTGGTGAAGAAGTCGTGGGATGACATAAGAACTGAAGTAATTGTGAAATCCTTTAAAAAGTGTGGGATTAGTAATGGCCTGGATGCAAGTGAAGAATAGCCACTATTTGAAGACACTGATGCCAGCAGTTCAGTTTCTATAAACTAATGATGATGACTTTTTAGGTTGTGCTGACGAGGCAGAATCTTCGGGCTTTGAAGAGGATTAGGTGGGGGGGAGTATATTTTACTGAAGAGTCATGTTTTCTGCACATTCTCTTATTGTGTTGAGTAAAGGCTGGTTCACAACACGACGCTGGCC
This sequence comes from Cladorhizidae sp. MBARI D1340-BT2, assembly GCA_028752905.1. Classification (NCBI taxonomy): domain Eukaryota; kingdom Metazoa; phylum Porifera; class Demospongiae; order Poecilosclerida; family Cladorhizidae; species Cladorhizidae sp. MBARI D1340-BT2. The sequence goes on from JAQNBH010000013.1 coordinate 42,731,160, forward strand.
GAGCGGAGCATTGCATTGCGTCCGAGCGTGACGTTGCGTCGTGTTGTGAACGCAACGGAGCTTCTGAAACGCAGCATCGGACCAATCAGAATGGCTATCACGTGCCGCTGACCTGCAGTTTAGCCAGTATCCTATTGATGAAGAAAAGTTGCTGTCAGGAGCTTTCCGTTTGTGGCAGGTGACTGGAAGTCAGTGGCAAGTCAGGTAAGAATGGTCTAGCTATATATATAAAGCTATAGAAAGAATGGCCTAGCTATAACTAGCTATATAAAGAATGGCCTAGCTATAACTAGATATAGAAAGAATGGCCTAGCTACAACTAGTTTCTATCGAGTGACGACAATTATCCACATATTGATATGATAGGTTGGAGAGGAGCAACCTCAGAACACTGTTGCAAACAGTGGAAGACACTGAGGGGTCGGTATGCAAGGGAACTGAAGAAGAAGAGTCCCAAGAGGGTGATGCAGGTCCATGGTTATTTCATGCTGGCCACTGTTTTCTGTCATCATTTTTACACATCATTTGTGAACATTGAATTCCCCAAGAACCCTATTGCCCACCACCTACCAATTATCATGAATATGTAAAATAATTATTTTAAGCCAATTTTGTCTACTGATAAATTATGTTGAAAATATTTACTAGACAATTTATTATTAGCACTGTGTTTATGTATGCTAAAACATAGTTGTATTGCCAGGGGACTTCTCCAGCTGTGCTTGAGAAGTAGTCCCTGAAGGCATCTCTCGTGGAAGCAGCGGATTGTGAATACCTCAAGTCAATTGGACTTTATATAATGTACAAGGTACAAAGGGGGGGGGGTGGAACTCTGCCGCTTCCAGCACATGATATGGACTCCATTCCAGTACATGGCTCCTCGTCGATGGTACAAACTGTTTATCGTCCTGTACGAAAGTTGAAGGTCAGTGAGGTCTGCAAAATCATAGAGGATACTTCATGACAGAGAGACCCAACAAATTATAATTTTTTTAGCACTATACTTGTGAGTTACCTGTAGCTCAGAGCGAGTGCCAACCTTTCACCTGGGAATATATCAGCTCTGACAGAGCTGTCATGACTTTGATGGGTCAGGTATGGACTGACCTATATATATATAATTAGGTAACTTTTATTATTTACACCATGGCACATACTAAGCATACCTCAGCTAAAAGAGAGTCAAACCTCTCCCTAGACATCGTCAAATATCTGAAATGACTCGGGGTTAGAGAGCCTCATCTCTTGTAGGAGATTGTTCTAATCTCCATGCTGGGTACAGCGAGCGAATATAGGGCATACTCACATCCTTCTCTTCCACTTTCTTCGTCTCCTACTAGCCAATAGCAAGATTAAATCAAATTCTTCTTCGCTGTTGCTGTCGCTTTGTTATGCAGGGTTCCTGGCCGAGCGGAGCGTTGCATTATTTATGTTGTGAACCGACAAACGCAACGCAATGCAATGCAATGCAATGCAACACAACGCTCGCTCGGCCAGCGTCGTGTTGTGAACCAGCCTTGACTAGCACTGAAGTAATTTCATGTCCCGGTAGGTAGGATTTGCATGTAGTCATGGTTACCGGTATATTAGTTGTAAAGGAGATCTTTTGCTGCGCTGATCTTCTGCTTGATGTTCAATAGGAAATACTGGTAGCTTGCCTTGTATGCATTCTAATTTTACCTTCTTTAACGAGAATACAGTGCAACATTTTGGGGTGGGATGCTTAAATACACTAAGTAGTAAATGTTCTGTGCTGAAATGAGGTGCGTTTATATGCCCTAAAATACGATAGGACAACAAGATAATACACCAAGAATGATTTTCTATATAGAGCACATCAAACATTAATTAACTGGCACCAATTATCTGTGTACCAATTATCGGTGTACTCTGAACCACACTATAATTAATCTTGCAAAAAGGTCTGCAGCTAACTCGGAATCCTCTCAATACTCACATTTAGAAAAGGACCGAAGAGAAGGTCCAGAAATAAGATGGCGATAATGAAGACACCGAGATGAATATGAGCAGATGGGTGTGGCTTTGTGGGAAACTATAGAAGAATGAGCCTCCCAAGTTCATCACACCATAGGCAAGAACTCCTGAGGTGTGCACAAGGACAGAATGCATCTTGTTTTCCTGATAACCACACACAAACAACAACAACAACAACAACAATAATAGGACTGCTGAAATTTGTCCTTGAACAGACTAAAGGTTGATTGATATAAGCATTCACACTCCTCATGTTGAGAGAAGGCCAGCAATGGTGTGTGCTCTGTGCAGGTGAGTGCCCCACCCTAAACCACGCCCCCATAGGAGAGCACAGTGTTGGTTGGTCAGTCCTGAGGCATAGCATCATCACAATACAAGGCCTTAGCCTGTGCAGGTGAGTGCACCACCCTAAACCATGCCCCATAGGAGAGCACAACAGTGTTGACATAAATGCAAGATTATTAATATTAAATAATAATAATAACAAATAAAAAAATTATAACTTTTTTTTAATAAAAATAATAATAATAATAATAATAATAATAATAATAATAATAATAATAATAATAATAAAACAACAACAACAACTACAACAACTACTACAACTACAACAACAACACAACAGCAACAGCAACAACATAATAAATAAAATAAATAATAATAAAATAATAACAATCAAATAATAATAGATCAAATAATAATAGAAATAATAATGATGATGATTATGATGACGATGATGATAATAATAATATTAATATTAATAATAATAATAATAATATTATTATTAAAATAATAATACAAATAATATTAATACTAATAATAACAACAACAACAACACTGATAATAATAGAATAATAATAAAATCGTAATAATAAAATCATAATAAGGTAATAAAATCATAATAATAATAAAATCATAATAATAATAATAATAATAATATGTAGTAAAATATAAATGTAAGATGAACTTAAGGAGCACATGAAAATTCCAACCCTTATGGTGATAGTACTAGGAAGAGCAAATGTGTGGCCCAATCCTGCACCACACCATATATATAGCAGAGGCCAAAATAACCTACGCTGAAAAATACAATAGGGTGGAGGAATAAGTGTCAACCACAAATTAGACTTGTGGCAAGAATCACTTGATGGGGACACATGACATCTCCTTGTACTGACATCACATTAAACATGCACAACCTCTTCACAGGCAACTCCACCCACCACAATAAGTTGGGCCGGACGTGCAGAGGAATCTTCTGGACTCTCTTGTGCAGAACTATGTTGAGGAAGTGGACAGAGATGAGGAGGATGCAGATGATGACTGTGACCAGAGCTGCCGGGGTCATGTGGCCAGTGAATATCAGCTGAAAATACTTGAGGCTTCTCTGGGGGGAAGGAAAAAGAGAAAAACTTAAAATGGGGAGGGCGTGGCTGCAACTAAGGCTATATATAGAACAATGGTGAGTGCTAGACAGTTGATGTAATAATGGAGACAGCAAGCTAGTCTTGCTGGCCTGACTCTCATGCACACACACACACAGAAAGAGAGAGGCTGGTCCACCTCACATGGTCACTTGTGTTGCACAATCAGCAAATGTGGTGGCAGCTGCTCGCGTTAAACACGAAGAAGAAAAAACATGCTTAGACTCCTGTGCTGGGGAAGAGAGGCTGGCCAACAAGACGAGAAAACAGTAAAAAGATATATAAGTATGTAGCTATTGCACACCTCACAGACTGAGCCTAGGTGTGCGTGCCTACAACTTGCTACAGCCTCTTCCATGCCAGTGGAGCGAGACAGGTGGTGAAGGATGCAGCTGCCACGCTCCCACTCTGCAGGAAGAATTAGGTCAAATTCAGGTAAGGATCGCTGAAGGTGGGGCTGGAGCTACTCCTACATAATTTTATAGTTGTGGATTCTTTCTGAGAGTAAAAAAACTGCGTCTTGAGAAGCAAAAAGATCCTGGTTTCAAAATTGTGTCGCGTAGTGCAGTAGCTGAGAATCGGTTGCAAGCAATACTACGCGCTCATCCCAACCATCACCATCTTTGTAAAAGTTCTGTTGAGTTTTGCTTAGCAAGACCCTTTACCAACCTCTACGAGCATTGGTAAAGGGTCGTCTACCGTACCATGCTTATTAATGCCAGCTGAAGGTAATATCATGGAGATGGACGCTGAGCTGGCTGCATCTCTAGCCAACTCTACATCGCTATAGAGCCGCTCTAAACTTCCGAAGAGATGACAAAGAAATCCTGTCATAAATCTCGTGTTGTTAGTGTTAATGTTGTTGTAAAAGCTATTTAGAGTTTACATCATGATAATGTAGATAGGTCAGGACTGTTTAATAAATAGTTTGAAGGAATGATGAAGAGGTTCTAATGCAGGTTGTGAATTCCATAGCTAAGGCAGAGGGAAGGAAGACTGCATGGCTGCAATGTGGGAGAATGGGATTATGATGTTTGATGGGTGGTATTGGTGAGAAGACATGAGCGGAGTAGGAGCTAATTGGATGGAGTCTGGAAGAAAACGGATGTGACTTTTTATAATTTTGTATATTAGTAGATGCTATATATATATGTGGCGGCCATAACATGCATGATTATCTGGGGGAGTGCAAAGTTAGACATAAATTTAGCATAATGTTTTGTGCACCTGGCATCATTAGTAACGCATACGATGTAGCACGCCTTTACCTTTATAATAATCTTCAAAATGCTGAGTCCATGAGAAGCTATGCCTATCAGTATCTGTACCAACATTTTCATTAGTAGAACTGCCTTCTTGTTCAACAATGCTGCTGGTGCTATACTCTGACATGACACTGACTGGTTAGAACTTCTACTAGCACTACTCACAATACTTGTCTCCTGAGGTCCCTGCTGATCACTGACAATGTGCTCTGCCATCACCTTGCCCAGGGTTAAAAGTTCTACAGAGCTGATGTTCTGACTGGAAATCTCGAAAATGAGATCTTGAATTTCTACCCCATCATTTCATTTACTGTCGTTATTTTCATTTATTTTTTGCACTGCACTATATAGTGCACGGTAAGAAGCCAAGGTATGTTTGTGCATTCAAGCCAAACTATTCTAATAAGTTCAAGTAGGCTAAGCTATCAAAAAAGGGTTCATGTTATGCATTCTGCAAATTATGTAATAGTGATATTGGCATTGCATATGGCGGCACCAGAGACCTGAGAAAACATGAACAGACTGCTGTGCATATTTCAGCAAGTAAAAGTGTGGAATCTGCAAGCTCTCTTACTTCATACATTTGAAACAGAGATGGACCAAAGAGAGAAGAAGCTGTCATAGCAATTTGCTTTCTTTCTAGCAGAGCATCACCTTTCATTTTTGGTATATAGCTGATCACTGCTCAAAATTGTTTCCTGCCCTATTTCCAGATTCTGCAATTGCAAAATCTATAAAATGTGGCCGGACTAAAGCCACGGCTATTATAAAAGTAGTTGCTGAAGAAGTACTTTCTGAATTACTTACCCGTCTTACGTTTTTCAGCTTACATACAGATGAAACCACAGACATTACCGTTAACCAACAATACGGTATTATGATCCGGTTCTTTGACAATACCACTGGAAAGGTTTGTTGCTTTATCCTAAGTTGTATATAGTCAGTGCAGAAGGCAAGTTTATTCCAGGTCCTAGACTCTAATTTCAGTGCCAATGGATCTATAAAATATGCTATAATCTAGTGGGACTGGGCTCTGGTGGTGCTAATGTCAAGCTGGGAAAAAGAGATTCTGTTATGACTAAATTAAAAACTAATCAAATTTATTTGAGCTCCCCTGAAATTGTTGCTACAAAGGACAATGATTGTTACTGGCATCAAGTTGGGCAAGTCAAAGCTGTTTCTGGAGAATTTCGTTATCAGCTCCTCAGTAGGTAATAATTCCTCATGGCAATGCAGAGGACATTTAGTCATATTGGGCTGAATAAAACCAAGGTACAAATAGTTTGAGTGTGGATACTTTATTTGCATTGCTTCGATTGCAAGTGAACACAAAGGAACCATGTTTCGACTAACAGCAATGCTTCAAAGATGCAAGAATGCAAGTTCTGAACTCCGTTATCTTATTATATACTCTAACATTCTTAAATATCAGTATTTTATTTGTATTTTTTAATAATACTTTGGATATATTTGGAGTTTTAACTGGTATAAAATTCGTAGTTGAATAACATGTATTAGGATTAATGAGACAAGGGAGTTGGCAGCCCTGGAACATGCATAAGTGTCTGTGACAATTACTTTTCATGATATTTGTTGAAACAAACAAGCAGCAAGCCAGCCTCTGCAACTATATATAGTGCATTGTTGATGTATGATCCTATTTAGCCACATAGCTGGCTAGATGTTGGGCAATGTTGTCTAGCTGGTTTGCCTTACTTATATCTGGCATATAAATAAGGTAAAGGGTCTGGCTTTGGGGCTAGTAATGTAGTAGACCCTTTACCAATCATTACACTTATTACGGGCTGGGACTGAGGGCACACAGTGGACGAGTACCATCCATTCTCGAGGACCTCAACAGGAGTGGAGTGGATGCAGGCAGGCAGACAACAATACATAGTGAACATGAGTAGAGTATATGAAACATGTAGTCAACAATATATAGTGAACATGAGTAGAGTATATGAAACATGTGCAGTCAACAATGTATAGTGAACATGAGTAGAGTATATGAAACATGTACAGTCAACAATATATAGTGAACATGAGTAGAGTATATGAAACATGTAGTCAACAATATATAGTGAACATGAGTAGAGTATATGAAACATGTAGTCAACAATATATAGTGAACATGAGTAGAGTATATGAAACATGTACAGTCAACAATATATAGTGAACATGAGTAGAGTATATGAAACATGTAGTCAACAATATATAGTGAACATGAGTAGAGTATATGAAACATGTAGTCAACAATATATAGTGAACATGAGTAGAGTATATGAAACATGTAGTCAACAATATATAGTGAACATGAGTAGAGTATATGAAACATGTACAGTCAACAATATATAGTGAACATGAGTAGAGTATATGAAACATGTAGTCAACAATATATAGTGAACATGAGTAGAGTATATGAAACATGTACAGTCAACAATATATAGTGAACATGAGTAGAGTATATGAAACATGTAGTCAACAATATATAGTGAACATGAGTAGAGTATATGAAACATGTACAGTCAACAATATATAGTGAACACGAGTAGAGTATATGAAACATGTAGTCAACAATATATAGTGAACATGAGTAGAGTTTATGAAACATGTAGTCAACAATATATAGTGAACACGAGTAGAGTATATGAAACATGTAGTCAACAATATATAGTGAACATGAGTAGAGTATATGAAACATGTAGTCAACAATATATAGTGAACATGAGTAGAGTATATGAAACATGTAGTCAACAATATATAGTGAACATGAGTAGAGTATATGAAACATGTACAGTCAACAATATATAGTGAACATGAGTAGAGTATATGAAACATGTAGTCAACAATATATTATAGTGAACATGAGTAGAGTATATGAAACATGTAGTTTGACAGATCCCATGGACATAATCTCACGAGCTAGTCGAAGAAGGAGCTGAAGTAGTGAATGCCAGGCTTGAGAGGCGAGCAAGGGAAAAGAAAAAGCTGGAGCATCTTCATGAACTGACTATGTCCACCATTCTTTCCTGTCAGCCCATCCTCACCTGCCTGTGCAGCAATAAATTAATACATAAATAATAATTAAAAAAAGGGTTGGGGGTGGGAGGGAGGGAGGGAGGGGATATGAGGGTCTATGGGGGAGGTGATTTTGGGGGGCTAGGGTTTATCATGGTTTTGGGGGTTATTGTTGGGTCCTATTTCAGCTTGTCTGCTATATATCTGGCAATGGAACACGTCAGCTATTAACCGTGCAGCCAATTCTCTCTTGCACAGCACAGCCAGGCCAGTCTTGCTTCCAATCTGCTGCCGGGCGCTAGCTCGATCGCTTCTTCACTATGACGACCATTCTCTATTTATGTTAGCCCACATTATTTATGACACTTGACCCCTTCACACAAACAAATATATTCTTATGTGTGAAGGAATGGTGAATAAATAAATAGGTACATCAATGATAGAAACATACATATATTATATATGTAGATACAAAGATAGAACATAGATATATATATAATATGATAGAGGTATATACATAGATAGATAGATAGATTCATACACCATGTGTGGTGTCAATACCAATTCTCCATCACACACCCCTCCCTGCTAAGAGGTCACTTCACTTGCCAATTACACAACCAAAATAACACCCTCCCTCATTTCAAATACCACAACAAAGTAAGGCCATACCCATCATCAAAACCACACCCAGCCACTCACTTGCTTGGACATGTAAAACATCTGTCAGGAGATTAGCACCCATGGGGACATTGGAAGCCACACCCTCCAAGGCACGAACATAGAAGTGGATGTCCTGCCTGACGTAGATCTTCATCAGCGTATTAGCCTGCAGTAATCATGACAGAGAAGTAGAGAATGTGAGTCCCAATTTTCCACATTTTCAGGAGGAAGACGGTGTAAGCCCTTCCACCATGTCTGCATGGGTACAATATCCCCAGTCAGGAACACCCCCACATGTCTGCATGGGTACAATATCCCCAGTCAGGAACACCCCCACATGTCTGCATGGGTACAATGTCCCCAGTCAGGAACACCTCCACATGTCTGCATGGGTACAATACCCCAGTCAGGAACACCTCCACATGTCTGCATGGGTACAATATCCCCAGTCAGGAACACCCCCACATGACATTGTCTGCATTGGTACAATGTCCCCAGTCAGGAACACCCCCACATGTCTGCATGGGTACAATATCCCCAGTCAGGAACACCCCCACATGTCTGTATGGGTACAATATCCCCAGTCAGGAACACCTCCACATGTCTGCATGGGTACAATATCCCCAGTCAGGAACACCCCCACATGTCTGCGTGGGTACAATGTCCCCAGTCAGACACAACAACAAACAGTGCCCATTGCCTATTCCAAAGTAGCTCATTAGATGGAAATAACAACAGAGACAGTTAAGGATGAGATATACGGGAAGTTCTGAGTACTGGTCTGAAATATTTGGAGTTTTGAGTTTTAAAAAGAGTGCCTGTGGATGTGGTGAAAACAAGTGGTAATTAACAACAGGGGCCTGAAGCCAGGGGACGTAGCCAATAGGCAGTTTGAATTGAGGAGAGATGCCCATGGCACTCATGGAAGAGCTCCTGAGGGCCTTTCATGACACCAGCAAAAAATAAAGGAAGGAAGAAAGAGGAGAAGAAGTGTAGAATCAATAATAATAATAATAACAACAACAACAACAATGACGACAACAACAACAACAACAACAACAATAATAATTATAATAATGGATGTGATGATTGATGATGATTGATGATGATGATGTTGAGATGATTAATAATAATAATAATAATAATAATAATAATAATAATAAATAATAATAATAATAATAATAATAATAATAATAATAATAATAATAATAATAATAATAATAATAATAATAATAATAATAATAATAATAATAATAATAATAATAATAATAATAATAATAATAATAATAATAATAATAATAATAATAATAATAATAATAATAATAATAATAATAACACCAAAAGAGAGCACTCAGAGAGATCTATCATTTGAGCTATTATAAGTTCACACAGTGAAGTGTGAGGAATCTATGCAGCTCCAAAGTCTAACCACAAGGTTCTTTTAAAACAACTTTTTAAAGTATTTGTATCTATAATTTTAGACACCTTCACATGAACATAGTCCACTGGAAGGAAAGGGGAACAAGCACTCTGCATTGGCTACATTTTGGTGCATAAATGAGGAGCATGCATAATGTGTGCACAGTTATGGCAGTAAGCAACAAACACACCTGGTCAGGTGCTTAGGGGCCTACTCAGTGCACTGCCTGTTGGCCATCCACACTAACAGGGAGGGGAGGAGGTTGATATATGCATTCTGAACTTGTGTGCATTCAAGCATTTGATAAGTTTTCATGTTCACATTTATGGCGCCCGTTTACCATCTTATAAACATAATAACAACAACAACAACAACAATGTCTCCCACAAACAAACAAATGACCTTTTGTTCATCCTTCTCCAAAACACTGCTGAGGTCCGTCTCATGCAACTTCTGTACTATAGGGCCCTTGGTGGCGGTCTCAATGTGGCCTTGATGTTCCTCGATGATCCTCCGTGTTCATCCTTCTCCAAAACACTGCTGAGGTCCGTCTCATGCAACTTCTGTACTATAGGGCCCTTGGTGGCGGTCTCAATGTGGCCTTGATGTTCCTCGATGATCCTCCGGAGAGACAGAGGACCGTCCCCCACAGCCCCCACCTCCCACACCACCACCACCACATCACGAGGCTGCAGGCCAGCCTGCAAATGAAGACAGGGAGCACATGCAACAGAGGGGAAGACAGAGGAAGGTGGGGGAGATTAAAACAGAGAATCAAGAAGGACGAAGAGAAATGGACAAGAAAGACAGAACAGGAAGGCAAGAGGAGGAGGAAGAGAGAAAGCAATACACGTCCAGAGTGCTCCAGCAGAGACACCCAGGGTTACCTATGGGCGTGCCAAGTTCAACACAGCAGAGACCCCTAGGGTTACCTATGGGTATGCCAAGTTCAACACAGCAGGGTCTCCCAGGGTTCTCTATGGGTGTGCCAAGTTCAACACAGCAGAGACTCCCAGGGTTACCTATGGGTGTGCCAAGTTCAACACAGCAGAGACTCCCAGGGTTCTCTATGGGTGTGCCAAGTTCACAGCAGAGACTCCCAGGGTTCTCTATGGGTGTGCCAAGTTCAACACAGCAGAGACTCCCAGGGTTCTCTATGGGTGTGCCAAGTTCAACACAGCAGAGACTCGCAGGGTTACCTATGGGTGTGCCAAGTTCAACACAGCAGAGACTCCCAGGGTTACCTATGGGTGTGCCAAGTTCAACACAGCAGAGACTCCCAGGGTTCTCTATGGGTGTGACAAGTTCAACCCTATTGTCCACCTTGTACTGCCTTAGAGCTACATGTACTGTGGCTAGGTCAGTTTGGGTATGCAGAAGTTATCCAGCACCGGGTGTCAGGTGAGCAGTTACTCTTAACCACACCTGAAACCACTCCCCTCGTGTGGGCATGGAGGTGCAGTAGAGGCAAGGAAAAGTCTCCCCCCAACACATCCTCAATGCCGTAGTGTTAGGTACATAGGGCAACTTAACCACACCCCAGGGAGAGACTTAAACCACACCCCAGGGAGAGACTTAAACCACGCACCCGTGAGAGACTTAAACCACACCCCAGAGGGAGACTTAAACCACACCCCAGGGAGAGACTTAAACCACACCCCAGGGAGAGACTTAAACCACACCCCAGTGAGAGACTTAAACCACACCCCAGGGAGAGACATAAACCACACCCCAGAGGGAGACTTAAACCACACCCCAGGGACAGACTTAAACCACATCCCAGGGAGAGACTTAAACCACACCCCAGGGAGAGACTGAAACCACACCCCAGAGAGAGACTTTAACCACACCCCAGGGAAAGAGAATAACTTTGTAATACCAGTACGACATTTAAATGTACATGTAACTCTTATAAGAGCGCACCACAATGTGGGAGGGGCGGGGTCCAGGCTGGCACCAGGTAGACATCCCTAGATATCTTTGGAATGCTGTGAGAGTGTGTGTGTGTGTATGTGTGCACGCACGTGCATGTGTGTGTGGTTGTCCTGGCAACATTGTAGCGCCCCCTGAAATAAAGTAAACAGGAATATGGAAATGGCAACCGGAAGGGAAGAGGAGTAGAAGAGAGGCCCTCTCAACTGACTCCACCTATTCCTCCCCCCACTCCCTATTATTGCCCACCGTCCTTCTCTGGTTCTCTCTCATCTGATCTCACACATGCAGACGTACGTGGTACGCTATCTCACCTTCTTCCTCAGTTTCTGTATCTTGTTGATGACCTCGCATGCCACACCTTCCTCCACCATGGCCTGGGACGGTGACACGTTGAGCAGCACCAGCAGCTTCCCATCGGCATGGGTGTGGTCTCCACTAGAGAGGGCATGGTCAACTGAGTATGTAATCTGACGGAGAGAAAGGTATTGCCACTTACAGATATACCAAGCAGTTACAAATCCCTTAACCATTTAAAAATTATTATCTTTTTTTAATTTAGTCCACTAGCAATCTCCCCAACACACCTCTCATCATTAGGATCCGTGTGATGGGGGGAGGGGCAAGGAATTAGTGAACCCTCACCTTCTCTCCCACTTACATATGCATAGACAAAATTTCCATGATCACTTTGCACCCTCTCCCAAGCTCCTGTTCTCCAGTTCTCTCACAAGCTCCTGTTCTCCACTTCTCTCACAAGCTCCAGTTCTCCAGTTCTCTCCCAAGCTCCAGTTCTCCAGTTCTCTCACAAGCTCCAGTTCTCCAGTTCTCTCACAAGCTCCTGTTCTCCAGTTCTCTCACAAGCTCCTGTTCTCCAGTTCTCTCACAAGCTCCAGTTCTCCAGTTCTCTCACAAGCTCCTGTTCTCCAGTTCTCTCACAAGCTCCTGTTCTCCAGTTTTCCTGCAAGCTCCAGTTCTCTCACAAGCTCCAGTCTTCCATGAAATAACTCTCACCAATGCACACTAATCCTATGTTGGATGATTACTATACAATAAATTGTGCACGTGCTACTCGATCTGAGCGAGGACGCACGTGCTCTTCTCACTCTGCAGGTGCTCAGTGGAATAGGGTATGCCCTCCATCCCTCTGTGTCTTCACGCAGGTTTTAAAAGGAACATTTCACACGAGGACTATTCAAGGAAATTGGTAATTCTAAACCATGGGAGATATGTTATTGGGGAATACAGACGTGTGGAATCATACCAATTCCTATGTCACATTTCCAACGGGAGGTAAATACCCCACGCCACTGCCCCCCTCCACCCACCCCCTCAACACAACCAGAAAGAAACAATGGTCACCCCATCACCTTGATGTCATCTCACGACAACCTGTGCCCCACGACCTCGACCTCTCCTCTCTCTTGCAGCTCCTCTAGCTGCTCACTCGTTAGCTGCTTAACAGCAGGAGCAACGTTCTTAAATGCCCCCTTCAACCTCTTACCCAATTTCTCGCTGTCCTGCTCCCCCCGCAGCTTGACCCCGTACTTGCTGTCTTCTGTGGCGTGGGTGAGGGTCTTGACGTTGAGCTCCTCTAGAATGTATTACTCAAGACCTTTCCGGTATTCCTGACACTTCTGGTCACGATGGATGACAACAATCTCAGGAAGAGGGAACTGCAATGAGGAGGTGGTGGAGGGCAGGAAGAGGAAGGGAGAGAAAAGAGGAGAGAGGGGGAGCGGATGGTGGTGAGAGAGGTCAGAGAGAAGGAAGAGAGAGAGGAAGGAGGAGGATGATAGAGAATGGGAGGTGAGGAGAGAGGGTGAGGGTTGATGAGAAGACAAGGTGTACAAGTAGGGAGAAGAACACAATGAGAGGCACAGCAACACACACACCTTGATGGGCATGACTTTGCTGTCTCTGATGTAGTGTCCCAGCTCCACTACAGACTGCAGCATTGTCATAGCCGCCTCGATATGGCCATCTATCAGGTCCACTCTGAAAGGGAGGGAGGGAGGGAGGGGAGGGGTGGGAGGGGTGGAGAGGGAAGAGAGAGGGGAGAGAAGTGGGAGGGTGGAGAGGGAAGAGAGAGGGGAGAGAAGTGGGAGGGTGGAGAGGGAAGAGAGAGGGGAGAGAGGTGGGAGAAGCAGGAAAAATAGAAGAGCAAGAGAAAGAGGAGAGGAGGAGGAATAAAATGGAGGAAATAAAAACAGAGGCCAGTGTGTGGCAAAAAGGAGTGGGAAGAGAAGACAAGGAAAAGGGAAAGGAGAAGAGGAGGGGACACAGGCAAAGCAAGAGTTGGCCAGACATTTCCATGTTTGTAGCAACAGCACAAGCACATGACGTGTCACTGGCTCATGGCACATTTCAGTGTCCTCGTCTATCACTTTGAAGTCAAGCTATGTTGGGTCTGCCTAGCAAGAGGCCTGCAGTACTAACTGGTACTAGAGCTAGACCCACTCTGTTGGGTCTCCATAGCAACAGGCCTGCAGTACTAACTGGTACTAGAGCTAGACCCACTCTGTTGGGTCTCCCTAGCAACAGGCCTGCAGTGCTAACTGGTTCTAAGCATAGTATAACTATACTAAAAGGAGTGGCTCCACTTGTACGTAACAGCACGATGAATACACACAATGGAATTTACTCACGATTTGTCAACTTCCTTCGAGACAGAGATGATGTCATATGCCTTCCATGTGACAGAACATGACCAGAAGGAGGGAAGATGGCGGGTAGCTAAAACGGGCATGAAATGCCGACCTACAAGTATTACTGGCTCTCAACACATAAGCCTTCGTATGTAACGTACGGTCCATGGCTATCATCTCTCTCAGACTCATTAAATCAGTGTTAGCCTCCACAAGGATGGCGTCAGGTATTCAGAGTCATCACAGAGAGAACTCGCTAAATGAGGCTTTATTTAGAGTTCTAAGTAAGGTGGGGAGGAGGCAGGGCAAATGAGGGCTTCGGAAATTATAGGGGGAGGGGCATATAGACACCTTGGCTTGGGGAGCATGACAAAATGGAGGCTGGCATTTTCCAGAGTGAGAGTCCAAGTCTGAAGATGGCGAAGGTTCTGGAACATATGCTCTGTGAAGAAAGGTGTGAATGGAGACATCATTCTTGTCATGAGGAAGACGACGGAGCAGAGAGCCTGCATGGAGTGAAGACACTCCTCCATCCCTTGCTCTCCCTGAGGGGGAAGGGAAGGCAGCGGAGGGTTGGCGAGAGGAACAAGATGGGGGATGGGAGGGTGGGGGAGGTGAGGGGGAGAGGAAGAGGAGGAGAGAGCAAGAGAATTGAGGTTGGCGGAGGAGCAAGAGGTGGAGAGAGGAAGAACGTGAGAGAACCATTGTTGCAGGATGTACATACCATCTCTCTCCATTACCTTGATTCTCTTCCTGTTGAACCGGACGTACCAGTTAGTAAGTAAGTGATCTATGAACTTGACCAGTCGAGGTATGACGTTGTAGAGATGGTACTCTACGGCAGAGGCAACAACAAACAAACACACAAACAAAAAAAAACAGGAAGTAACACACAAATAGCTACTGATGAGTCTTAGCAGGTCGGGCCTTGGTTGCAGCTGTGAGATTTACACATGCTCAGCTTAAGGGGGCGGTTTCCATGTTTAACAAAAAATCGTTTGTCCTCTTTGTAATTGGCAGTTGTTGCTAAAGTGGAGCCACACTCCTGTGTTTGCTCGAAACAACAACTTGTGGTTACCACTTTATAGCTCCATAGATTCTGCAAACTTCATGGTATGGACTTGATATATTGCTCAAAAGATAGGTCTCTCTGTGTGCTCTCTTTTGATACAAAAATATGTTTCATAGGATAACTATAGGCAAGTTACTAGACCCTAAAGTGGAGGGACCTCAAAACCTGAATGCCTGATTTTGCCACATAAATATCTCCAGATTGCCAGAGTTGAAATTAGCACCAGTGGCTAGAGGAAGCCCTATTCTATTCAATGAGTGTTTTCATTAGGCGCTAAAATGTAAGTACGTGGTCAAGCACTCAAGTGGAAAATCAATTTCGTTAAAATTCCATAAAATTGATTTTCCACCTGTACGCGCTTGACCACATACTTAAGTTTTAACGCCTAATGAAAACGCGCATTGAATAGAGTAGTATACAGTTGGCTCCAAAGTTCCCAACTGCAGCATAGAAGACGTGAGTGAATACAATTATTTTCAATGCATACGCTTGTAGTTATTTGAACACTTTAATTTGTTCCTCTGATTTGCATCAAACCACCTATCCAAGTGGACCAGAATAATGCGCATTGATGCGATTCAAATTCAGTGTGGATGTGCCCAATGCACATTGGCTGGTGCAGTGTGGACAGGCCCAAGTGAGGCTGACATATATCATTAGCTCACCTCCCACCTCTTCAAAAAGTTTATTGCCAAGAAAAAAGTTAGGCAGCCCATATTATGTGTGTAATAAACAGGAATAAAGTCTCCGGCTAATCGGGTGGTGGCACACAGCCCAGCACCAGTGAGCCCAGCACTACAAGTACACAATGTTTCCGGCTAATCGGGTGGTGGCAGACAGCCCAGCACCAGTGAGCCCAGCACTACAAGTACACAATGTTTCCGGCTAATCGGGTGGTGGCACACAGCCCAGCACCAGTGAGCCCAGCACTACAAGCACACAATGTTTCCAGGAGTGCTGGCCAGGCATAAAATACTCACCAAGTCAGTAACATCATCTACAGGAATAAAACAACTTATTTTGCTAGTGGAGGAGGTGAAATGTTTGGTGTGGCGTGCGTTAAATTGTATTCTGGGTAACCCACTTCTAACTAAAGCCACACCCACTTCTAACCAAAACACGCCCATTTCTAACAAAAGCCACACCCAGTACAAAAGGGGAAAGGTCGTGATGTTTCGAAATCTTGAGGATATTTCAAGGGTACTGAACTGAGTCAGTGAGCATAATTATTGTACTACTACTACTACTATTGTTACTACTACTATTATTACTACTACTATTATTACTACTACTATTATTATTACTACTACTATTACTACTATTTCTACTACTACTACTACTACTACTAATAATAAATAAATATAAATAAAATTACAAATATTTATAGAAAAAGAAATATTTATAAGAAACTAACAATACGAGGAATAATTTTCGAGTCTCCGCCTCTTACCAGATCTTATTATTCTACCAAATAACTCGTAGGCACAATTATCACATCTCAGCTCAAGTCTGCACAAGCCTTGAACTTCAAGCTCCTCCTACTCCTCCTAAAAGAGAACACTATACGGAATTCTTATAAATATTATTAAGAAGCGACTGTCCAGGAAAGTGTAGCAGATGTTTGACACCGCCATGACTTCCTGGCCTTTATTCTGTGCAGGTAATTTTGATACCAAATTGTATATTATTCTCTGTGTGCTTTCAAATGATACGTTGAGAGTATGCATAGGCACATCTTCTTAGACTATAGATCCTGCAACATCAAGATCACTCAAACACTGCTCTCGAATCAGCTCTGCAGTTGCAGACTTACCAACTGTCCCGGATTTCCCGGGATTCTCCCAGAATACTGGAACTTGTCCCGGAGTCCCGGTGCGACTGCTTCATATCCTGCGCAATCTGAATCCTGCATTCCACTTAATCTGTACTGACTGCACAACTGCATTCCTAAGTAACTGCTGCTATGCTTAAACCACAAGTAGGAAAGGGTTAGCTGCGCGAGACTAACAAAATCAATTTCATTTAATAAATTTTCCCAAAAAATAATTTTGAAAAAAACTACAAATCACAAACAGCTATTAGCAATGAGTCGGAGCATCAAGTCCGAGGTGGAGTCAGACAATGAAGCAGCCTTTACTTGCATTGCCAGTACTTCTAGTCGGAGTCATTCTCAGAGTGAAGCTTGCAGTGACCTCTCCACTGCTAAGAGGAGAAAGAGAGCAAGTAAATGGCAGGAAGACTGGAAGCGCTACAATATGAAGGAGAGTAAGAGGGGTGCATCATTTTTTCGTTGCAATATAATGTTGCACTGATTTTTCTGTTGCCTCTGGTGGCCTACATGAAGTAAAACGACACATGGAGACAAAGAGGCACTGTGCATTGGCAAAACAGAGTGTAGGTCAATCAAAAATTACTACTGCTACCTTTAGAAAGGACAGACAAGAAGCAGATCAGGTGCAGAAATTTATTTTTCTACATTTATTGCTGAACATAATGTACCTTTTTTAGCTGCTGATATCTTCAACAAACTCTGTAAAGTTATGTTTCCAGACAGCAAAATCGCTCAGCAATTTGCATCTGGTAGGACAAAAACTACAGCCATAGTGAAATTTGCACTAGCTCCGCTTAATGACGAAGTCATTCAATCTTGTTGTTCTTCTCCTTTCACCCTTTTGTGTGATGGTGGTAATGATCAAACAGATATATAGGAAGTATTGAATGATGGTAAGGTATTGGGATAAGGTGGTACAAAAGCCAGTTACTCATTTTCTGTGTATGCCAGTGTGTAATATTGCCACAACAGAGCAACTTTTTACTGCAATAGAGAAGGACTTTGAGTTTCATGGTATCCCTTGGAGCAACATGATCGGTTATGCATCAGATACTGCAAGTGTTATGGTGGGTAAGCATAACTCTGTTTTGAGTCGACTTCTTGGGAAACAACCTAAGTTGTTTAGCCTTGGCTGTCTTTGCCACTTTTAAACATTCTTCCAAGAGGTAACATGAGTTCAATGAAATTCAAACTGAGTTTAGCAATGTAACACCACTTCACATCCTAAAACATTGTTCAACCCGCTGGCTTAGTTTAGAACGCTGCCTCAAGAGATTGATTGAGCAGTGGCCAGCTCTTTATTGTTATTTTGACAGGATTGCTGAATCTGAGCCTTCCAATGGGCATGTACAGAGAGTGGCCAAGCATCTTAAAGATCCACTAGTGAAGCTGTTTTGCAATTTTGTTTGTTATGCCCTTAAGCCCTTGAGTATTTTCTCAACTGCCTTTCAAACTCATGCTAGTCGTATTGGTACTTTACAGGCTGATGTTCGTCGACTCTTGCACTCTTTCTGTAGTAATTTTATAGATCCAGATGTCCTCAATTCCACTGATGATATCACTTCTATTGATTTCACTGATAGAAGTATCCAGCTTAGTAATGATGAGCTATATAGGTATTGGCACATCTACAAGTTTATTGTGCTGTGGTGATCTTGAAGAGTTGGTGGCAACTGCTCTTGAGAATTTTTTTTTGAATGTGTGCACACTTTCTATGAAACCATTGTTTCAAAAATGTTAGCTAATTTTCCATTTAACGATGACTCTGCTTAACTTGCTTTTCTTGATCCTAGAAATAGAGATAAGACTTCTATATATGGCATTGTTGAATTGGCAAAGCGCTTTACATCCTTCTCTCCTGATGAATTGGACACTTTGAGTATGGAATTTCGTAATTTTCGTGCTTCACCCTTGGACCAACTTCCCACAATTTTGATGCAAAATAAGCCGGAGCAATAGATAACTTCTGGTCTGTGATGGCGAAAGTTCAGTCAATCTTGGATTTGGAACTATTTCGTTTTGGGGTCTTGTCCAGTTTTGCACAGATTTTGCTCGTACTTCCTCATTCCAATGCAGATCTAGAATGCCTTTTTAGCATGGTGAGAAAGATCGAGATGGAAGAACGACGGCAGTCGGATCCATCCACAGTGTGTGACATGCTGAGTTTTAATGATAAGCCATGCTATTCAAATGCACATCTAATTAATGACAGCATGCTATCATTAGCTAAATCAGCCACCCTATAGACAACCTCATAATTACAAGTATATAGCATAATAATCATATCATCATCTCTGTCAACCTCACAATCATGCATCTGAGACTCTGATTCATTGATTTCAAATAATATTATTGAAGAACAACAACACTGTTAGATATAGTGGGCACGGGGGGGGGGGGGGGGGGGGGGGGTTGCAGAGGCGCATTAAGTAGCTCCTCTCTCCACAAGATTGATGTGGAGGGGGAGCTGAGTGTGTAGAGGGAACAACAATACCTTAATTTTTTTAGACCCACGACCACTTTTACCTGGCCATGTTCTGGCCCTGCAAAAATTAGCAAGATCCTGCAAAATGCTAGATTTTGTCCTGCCAATGAGTGTTCACAGGAGGTTGGTAAGTCTGCAGTTGTGACCCACACAGCAGGTGGTCATCAAATGCCCAGGAGTTTGGTGTGCACCTCCCAAGACTCTTAAGTGTGATGTCTCAGACAGCAGGTGTGTATCAAATGCCCAGGAGTTTGGTGTGCACCTCCTAAGACTCTTAAGTGTGATGTCTCACATAGCAGGTGTTCATCAAATGCCCAGGAGTTTGGTGTGCACCTCCCAAGACTCTTAAGTGTGATGTCCATGGACCACAATTGACAACAGCTGTGTTGTTAAGGAGAGGCAGGCTAAGTGTTTGCAAGACACACAGAAACCCGGCAAGGGGCACCTCTTCTCACCAACATCACTTGGCGGCGCTTGCAGTAAAAAATAATAATCTGATCACAACACCCTTTTCAATAATCAACTTGAAATCGTATTCTCTCGATGTTTCGACTAGATGCTCTAGCCTTCGTGCTTATCATACAGCACTAAAAGAGCTCACCAATTTTTTTAATATATATAGAAAAAGGTTTTATTTTATTTTAGCCATGTTAACCAGAAAACATGGATAGTGGTGATCATGCATCAAAGTTTGGACAATGGAGGGTTAAATTGACCTCTTTAGAATCCTTGTTCAAAGTTATTTTAATCGGGGCAAGTGGAAGTGCATGCACAACCCATACCATAACTTGGAAATGGCATCCAGTGCCTTTAAAACTTTGGAAACAGCGAGTACATATATACGACAGTTGGAACTGGGGGGGGGGGGAGGGGGGAAAAGAGGGGGGGTTAGATTTTAAAGTAACCACACCCCTTATTAAAACCTGTACTCATTTTGTAGTAGGTGTCTGAAAGGAACACATGTGGATATTTGTCTTGAAGAAGCTAATACTGGGTATCTAGAGGTGACTCACACCCACCTACTAAGACACACCGGGATTTCTTGAGGATGGCCCTCTCCGTGGAAATGTGACTTTGTACCCCCCACCACCCCGGCCTTCATTGCACACAGGGCTAAGGCTGTTTGGGGGCTGGGCTAGGAGCACTGCCACATAGCTAGGATGAAGGCCAGAACCCAGACCAGGGCTATGGCTGTGGCTAGCTAGGGTTAAATCGAGGAATTATTCAAGGGCTAAGAATGAGTGTTACACTAGGGCTGGGGGTATTCTAGAGCTAGGGTTGTAGGAGGGCTGTGTATCTAGGGCTAAGTCTATCTAGAGATAGGGGTATTATAGGGGTAAGCATACTCTAGGGCTAGGACCATTCTAGGGCTGTGTATACTCTAGGGCTATGGTCATTCTAAGGCTGGCCAGGAGTAATCTTGGACCAGGTCCATTATAGGGCTAGGAGTATTGTAAGGTAAGTGTATGGCAATACGAGCTCCAGAGCTATGACCAGGTCCACCCCGGGAGAGTCCCAAGTATCATGGGATGTCCCGAGAAAGGTTGCAACAGCACTGGACATATCTCGGACATTCCCTAACCGTTTCCAAGGCCCCAGCTTGCTCACCTGACAACACGGAAGGCTCCCTCATCAGCCTGAGACAACTTAAGGTGCTGGAAGTAAGGGAAGAGAGGGAGGTACTACTTCCCCACCAGACACGCTCCTTTCATCTTCTCCATGACGGTGTACTCATCTTTAGTCTTGAAAAGAGCTCCCAGACGGTCTTCCAGCATAATGCAGACCTTGCGGTGGTTTTGTCTGAGGAGAGAGACAAAGAGGAAGGTGAGTTGTGGATTTCTATCAGCATTTATTTATCGAAGCCCAGTGAAATTTGTGTACTAATAACATTGCTAAAACAGAAACTGTTTGACGTAGTTCACCCCATCTGGAGTGCAGTAGACACTCGCATATCTGAACACATCGGGACCCACCTTAGTTCGGATATGTAAAAAGTTCAGTTATGCAAAAAAAGCCTGGCTATCATTAAAACAGATGAATATAATTAAAATACTCTATCGTGGCGTTTGATAATTGCTGATATGATTTTTATCTGCAGGGCCTTGGGATGCGAGTAGCTTACTTCCTGGTCCTACGAGAAGCATCTGTGTCCTTAGGAGCTGCCACTTATACACATCCATACATACTTTTACAGTCATGTATTGTGTATAAGCAAGTGTTGATCTCAACTAGGTTCTGTACATACAGTAGTGTTGTATGTATTGTGTATAAGCAAGTGTTGATCTCAACTAGGTTCTGTACATAGAGTAGTGTTGTATGTATTGTGTATAAGCAAGTTTGATCTCAACTAGGTTCTGTACATACAGTAGTGTTGTATGTATTGTGTATAAGCAAGTTTGATCTCAACTAGGTTCTGTACATACAGTAGTGTTGTATGTATTGTGTATAAGCAAGTGTTGATCTCAACTAGGTTCTGTACATACAGTAGTGTTGCATGTATTGTGTATAAGCAAGTGTTGATCTCAACTAGGTTCTGTACATACAGTAGTGTTGCATGTATTGTGTATAAGCAAGTGTTGATCACAACTAGGTTCTGCACGTACAGTAGTGTTGCATGTATTGTGTATAAGCAAGTGTTGATCACAACTAGGTTCTGTACATACAGTAGTGTTGCATGTATTGTGTATAAGCAAGTTTGATCTCAACTAGGTTCTGTACATACAGTAGTGTTGCATGTATTGTGTATAAGCAAGTGTTGATCACAACTAGGTTCTGTACATACAGTAGTGTTGCATGTATTGTGTATAAGCAAGTGTTGATCACAACTAGGTCCTGTACATACAGTAGTGTTGCATGTATTGTGTATAAGCAAGTGTTGATCACAACTAGGTTCTGTACATACAGTAGT
Source organism: Cladorhizidae sp. MBARI D1340-BT2 (assembly GCA_028752905.1). Lineage (NCBI taxonomy): Eukaryota > Metazoa > Porifera > Demospongiae > Poecilosclerida > Cladorhizidae > Cladorhizidae sp. MBARI D1340-BT2. Next base: position 42,753,824 of record JAQNBH010000013.1, read on the forward strand.
GTTGCATGTATTGTGTATAAGCAAGTGTTGATCACAACTAGGTCCTGTACATACAGTAGTGTTGCATGTATTGTGTATAAGCAAGTGTTGATCACAACTAGGTTCTGTACATACAGTAGTGTTGCATGTATTGTGTATAAGCAAGTGTTGATCACAACTAGGTTCTGCACGTACAGTAGTGTTGCATGTATTGTGTATAAGCAAGTGTTGATCACAACTAGGTCCTGTACATACAGTAGTGTTGCATGTATTGTGTATAAGCAAGTGTTGATCACAACTAGGTCCTGTACATACAGTAGTGTTGTATGTATTGTGTATAAGCAAGTGTTGACCACAACTAGGTTCTGTAAATACAGTAGTGTTGCATGTATTGTGTATAAGCAAGTGTTGATCACAACTAGGTCCTGTACATACAGTAGTGTTGCATGTATTGTGTATAAGCAAGTGTTGATCACAACTAGGTCCTGTACATACAGTAGTGTTGCATGTATTGTGTATAAGCAAGTGTTGATCACAACTAGGTCCTGTACATACAGTAGTGTTGCATGTATTGTGTATAAGCAAGTGTTGATCACAACTAGGTTCTGTACATACAGTAGTGTTGCATGTATTGTGTATAAGCAAGTGTTGGTCACAACTAGGTCCTGTACATACAGTAGTGTTGTATGTATTGTGTATAAGCAAGTGTTGACCACAACTAGGTTCTGTACATACAGTTGTGTTGCATGTATTGTGTATAAGCAAGTGTTGATCACAACTAGGTCCTGTACATACAGTAGTGTTGCATGTATTGTGTATAAGCAAGTGTTGATCACAACTAGGTCCTGTACATACAGTAGTGTTGCATGTATTGTGTATAAGCAAGTGTTCACAACTAGGTCCTGTACATACATTACTAAATTAAGTTGTTTGCTTCAGGTTATCATGCCTTTTCATGCATGCCAGAGATCTCACTCCTTTAAGGACCACCAGTGATGGCTGAGAGGATTCAGCTTGCAGCACTTGATGGTCTATCCCATCAGTAGCCAGCCAGCATTGCCAGAAAATGGCGGTGCTTCTGATTCTCGTTCATGTATTTGATAGTTTGATGACCTCTAGATATCTAGAGGTCATCAAACTATCAAATACGATGTCATCCAGAATTATCCAATCATTCAAGACAGTGTTCTCAAGTCATGGGATTCCAGAAATGGTACCAGCAACAATCTCACCGAATACTCATGCAATGAATTTGCAGAGATTGCAAAGTCTTATGATTTCTGCCACGTCACTGCAGCTCCCATTCCCCCCAGAGTAATGGAAAAGGGGGGAGAGGAGACAGTAAAAAAGCTATTGAGAGGATCAGCAGATCCATACATGGCCTACTTATGTATAGTTCAACACCCTTCCCTTGGTGTGACCTCTCACCTGCGCAACTCTCAATGGGAAGGAAACGGAGAGCAAATATCCCTCAACTGCCAGAGCAACTGATCCCAAAATGGACTATCTCCAACAGACATTCCAGAACAATGAGTTCAAGATTAAACATAAGAGAGACTTTGATGGCCGACACCAGGTCAAGGACTACCACAGCTACCAGAGATTCCCAAGTATGGACTAGCACAGATGGCCAGACAAGAAGACAAGGACAAGTTGTCTCACATGCAGACACCCCTAGGGCATATCTACCTCGTCAACACCTCCAGGGGTCTAGTGAGAAGGAATTGCCGAGACATAAATGAGACCGGAGAAACCCACAGACTCGAGCAACAGGGAAGAAACCAACCCAACACACCCTCATCAAATAATAATTACATCAAGAACTGGGACCACCATCCATCCCCTGACAGACTTTGCTGTCTTGGGGGAAAGGGAGGTGCCACCCACATGTGTTGTCGACTAATTGAGTAAGACTAAAGAGAGTTATATGGAATGCGTTGTTTGATGGATGTGTTCTCATTGGAATCAGTTACTCAATACCACAAAGGGCAAGGGTCAACATGCATAGGAGTTGTGTGGCACAGGGCAACATGCATAGGAGTTGTGTGGCATAGGGCAACATGCATAGGAGTTGTGTGGCACAGGGCAACATGCATAGGAGTTGTGTGGCATAGGGCAACATGCATAGGAGTTGTGTGGCACAGGGCAACATGCATAGGAGTTGTGTGGCACAGGGCAACATGCATAGGAGTTGTGTGGCACAGGGCAACATGCATAGGAGTTGTGTGGCACAGGGCAACATGCATAGGAGTTGTGTGGCACAGGGCAACATGCATAGGAGTTGTGTGGCACAGGGCAACATGTATAGGAGTTGTGTGGCACAGGGCAACATGCATAGGAGTTGTGTGGCACAGGGCAACATGCATAGGAGTTGTGTGGCACAGGGCAACATGCATAGGAGTTGTCTGGCACAGGGCAACATGCATAGGAGTTGTGTGGCACAGGGCAACATGCATAGGAGTTGTCCACGAGTGAAGTGAGTCCTGGCTGGGGACTTGAACAGAACAAATTGCATTGCCTTGCAGGACTTGTGTATCTATGGGGTCAGACTAAAACACAGACCACATGGGCCAAGAGCTAGGGCCAGGGCTAGAGTTGGGGCTAGTGTGAGGTTAGCTAGGCCCATTACTAGAGTAAGATTAAAACTTAGGCCTAGCCCTTACCTACCAAACACACCAAGTGCCTATGGCTGGACAGCTGGGAAAGAAAATAAGCGTGGCCTGTGCTTAGAAGTTTCTACTGGCCAAGACCCGGAAAGGATGTGGCTGCTGGTGCAAGGAGTGTGCAGAGTGCCAACGAGGAAACAGAAATCACAGAGCCTTGGTGCCTCTCCCAGTGATGGAGGAGCCCTTCAAGTCGATAGATATGGACATCGTGGGCACATTGCAAAGGCAAAGAAAGGCTACAAATTCATCTTGACCATGATGGACTTTGCCACGAAGTTTACAGAAACAATCACTCTCAAGAAAGTGGAAGCCTAGACGGTGGCTGAAGCCTCTTCCAAGTGTTTACAAGAATGGGTATAATAGAAGAGATCCTGACAGATCAACGATCTAACTTTTGTTCAAACCAGATGTCCTCAGTGTTCGACCTGCTGAAGATAAAGTACATAAGGACTACTCCATAACACCCACAGACAGATTGAATGTTGCAACGTTTCCATGCAACCCTGAAAGCCATGCTGAGGAAGACAGCTAGCCAGGAGACCAGGACAGACCTCAACTAACCAGGACAAGGAGAGAACCTCAACTAGCCAGGACCAAGACAGACCACAATTAGCCAGGACAAGGACAAGAAGAGAACCTCAACTAGCCAGGACAAGGAGAGAATCTCAACTAGCCAGGACAAGTAGAGAACCTCAACTAGCCAGGACAAGGAGAGAACTTCAACTAGCCAGGACAAGGAGAGAACTTCAACTAGCCAGGACAAGGAGAGAACCTCAACTAGCCAGGACAAGGAGAGAACCTCAACTAGCCAGGACAAGGACAGAACCTCAACTAGCCAGGACAAGGAGAGAACCTCAACTAGCCAGGACAAGGAGAGAACCTCAACTAGCCAGGACAAGGAGAGAACCTCAACTAGCCAGGACAAGGAGAGAACCTCAACTAGCCAGGACAAGGAGAGAACCTCAACTAGCCAGGACAAGGAGAGAACCTCAACTAGCCAGGACAAGGAGAGAACCTCAACTAGCCAGGACAAGGAGAGAACCTCAACTAGCCAGGACAAGGAGAGAACCTCAACTAGCCAGGACAAGGAGAGAACATGTACACATGCAATGCTGTATAAGTTATCACAACTACAGTACAATTGGAGCAAAATAGAGCTTCTTTCTGTTCAAAAGGGGAGATTTCTCACCAAAAGCCGTTTTCTGTCAATGAGTAGAAACAGTTCCATAATGTTGAATAATATTCCCATTTTAAGAAGAATGAGCGATTTCAGACAGTTATTGGGCATGAGACTACCCCCATTGCTCAGTGTGGCAGAGCGCAGGCGTTCTGCAGTCAACTTGGTTCCAAGTTGCTGCTAGGGGAATGGTGGAAAACCCCTTTCTCGAAATTCTTATGCTGGTATATGCACTTTGAACCATAGAAACATCGAAAGCCAAAACAACATCGCACGTTGGATTTCTTAGCCGAAAACATTTGCCAACTTCTAAACTTTGAAACTACCGCAGCCTTATCCGAGTCACCAAAATAGCCTTCTTCAAAAGTGCTTTCAAGACTCGACAAACGTTCAATTTGAGGTGATATCTCGCTGCCTGTGCAACCACCTCTACTATGGATTGCTAGACTACCAAGTGCTTCCTGGAACTTTCAAGTGATGGAGGAGGGGTTCGGGGGGGGGAAGGGAAACTGTGTATAAGGAGCAGCTACCACTGGCTGTCAATTTCCAGTCCAGGGTTACCCAGCCCCCCCCCCCCCCCCAAGTACAGAGTGAGTCCACTGTAGTGGCTATGAAGTATGAGGTGCTTCTAAGCTTCTAAACCAACAGACAGACAGACATGGCTCATTTTTTGGGGGGACTCTTGAGATGACCTAAATTTTAGGGGTCTAGATTTCAAAAGTGCAAAATCAGAAACCTTGGGGGATATTATTCCTTGGGGGGATATTATTTTATAGATCCATAACTTCTACATAACAATAAAATAGCTCACCTGCGTGCTTCCATTTTGCACAAGATCAAATATGTCCATGAAGCTAAGTCAAAATCAAAATGCAACTCCACCAACTTATTATGCAACAAGTCGGAGCATGCACAGACATGTTGCTCCACAATTGCAACATGTCAGAGCAAGCAATGACATGTTGCTCCACGTTAACAAGTTGGAGAAAACACAGACGTATTGCTCTATATTAGCAACTAGTCGGAGCAAACACAGGTGTGTTGCTCCACGTTAACAACAAGTCAGAGCAAACAAAGACGTGTTGCTCCACAATTGCAACAAGTCCAAGCATGCACAGACGTGTTGCTACACAATTATATCAAGTCGAAGCACACGTAGACGTGTTGCTCCACAATTGCAACATGTCGGAGCAAGCACAGACATGTTGCTCCACCTTGGCTAGATGCTCGGATGGGTTGGACAGCAGCTTGGCCAATGGCTCCACCTTACCAGTCCTCTCAGGCCACCATGATGGTCAGAATCCAGTGATCCACACAAGTTTGGGAGATTTTAGCCCCCCACATTTGGTGCACTTACCGATGCATAGGCATGGACTGCCAACAACCATGCTCAGCATGCACTCACATATGCAGCTACACATCGGGAGAGCTGGCATCATTGCAAAAGGGATGAAGATGTACAAGACTCCTTGAAAATGTCTTACCTGTGGCCTTGTCTTTGCCGAGAGCTTCACTGAGGAGGTTGCAACAGCCTCATGGTTTGTGCATAGAACATGCGTATAGAGATGGAGACTGTGACCAGCAGACTTCCAACAGTTGATTTTTCCACACACAACTAGCCAATTACTGTGACGATGATTGTAAAATGACTGCTTCGTCCATTTGGTAAAACATCATGTGCAGGAATTACAACCAATCAGTCTGGTGGATATCTCAAGAAGTCCACCGATACTATTTATTACGAGCAGTCGCATTGTACGAGATCTTTTCCTAGTTCCTGCTATTATATAATGACCTTTACCATACTAGGGTCATCTGACTAGGCGGAGCTTCATATTGAAGTTCCACTAATACAGAATGGGTAGACATAATTGCCTCTCGTAATAAAGTTAATATAATAATTTATATGAGGGCAGATTATTAAAAATTTTTTAACTAATAACCAATTATATTAAAAAAATGACTAATACATAAATGACTAATAAAATATTAATAACTACAATAATAATATCCAAACACATTAATTAATAAATATGTTACAGAATGATTAATAATAATTAGTTAAAGATTAATTAAATAAGTAACAAAATGATAACTAGATTAGTATATTGTGGGCGTGGTGTGGAACTTATGGCTAAGGCTGTAGATACAGTCACACACTCCTCCATCATCAACACCTTCCCTCCAGAATGGATGCTCTACTTCAAGATGCTCAGTATGTCCTTCTGAAGGGTGGAGCATATAGCCTCCATTATTCCTTAAGGGTAGTTCACAACACAACGTTCTGCTTGCCACGCCGTGTTTATGATTTAAGGGGGGGACAGTTCCATTTTTTAATTAAAAAAAGCAACAACTTGTGGTTACCACTTTATAACCCCATAGATTCTGTAAACTTCATGGTATGGACTTGATATATAGCTCAAAAGATAGGTCTCTCTTTGTGCTCTCTTTTGATACTAAATTATTTTTCATAGATATAACTATAGCCAAGTTACTGGAGCTAAAGTGGAGGGAACCTCAAAATCTGAATGCCTGATTTTGCCACATAAATATCTCCAGATTGCCAAGTGCTAGAGAGTTGAAATTAGCACCAGTGGCTAGAGGAAGCTCTACTCTATTCAATGAGTGTTTTCATTAGGCGCTAAAATGTAAGTACGTGGTCAAGCACTCAAGTGGAAAATCAATTTCGTTAAAATTCGATAAAATCGATTTTCCACTTGTACGCGCTTGACCACATACTTAAGTTTTAACGCCTAATGAAAATGCGCATTGCATAGAGTAGTATACAGTTGGCTCCAAAGTTCCCAACTGCAGCATAGAAGACGTGAGTGAATACAATTATTTTCAACGCATACGCTTGTAGTTATTTGAACACTTTAATTTGTTCCTCTGATTTGCATCAAACCACCTACCCAAGTGGACCAGAATAATGCGCATTGATGCGATTCAAATTCAGTGTGGATGTGCCCAATGCACATTGGCTGGTTCAGTGTGGACAGGCCCATAGGCCCAAGTGAGGCTGACATATATCATTAGCTCACCTCCCACCTCTTCAAAAAGTTTATTGTCGAGAAAAAAGTTAGGCAGCCCATAATTATGTGTGTAATAAACAGGAATAAAGTCTCCGGCTAATCGGGTGGTGGCAGACAGCCCAGCACTACAAGTACACAATGTTTCCAGGAGAGCTGGCCAGGCATAAAATACTCACCAAGTTCAGTAACATCATCTACAGGAATATACAGGAATAAAACAACTTATTTTGCTAGTGGAGGAGGTGAAATGTTTGGGGTGGCGCGCGTTAAATTGTATTCTGGGTCCACCCACTTCTAACAAAAGCCACACCCAGTAAAAAAGGGGAAAGGTCGTGATGTTTCGAAATCTTGAGGATATTTCAAGGTTACTGCACCGAGTCAGTGAGCATATTGTACTACTACTACTACTATTGTTACTACTACTCTACTACTACTATTACTACTACTATTATTATTACTACTACTACTATTGTTACTTACTACTACTCTACTACTACTATTACTACTATTATTATTACTACTATTATTATTACTACTACTATTATTATTACTACTACTACTACTATTATTACTACTATTTCTACTACTACTACTACTAAATAATAATAAATATAATTTACAAATATTTATAAGAAACTAACAATACGAGGAATAATTTTCTAGTCTTCTCCCCTTACCAGACCTTTTATTCTAGCGTAGGCACAATTATCACATCTCCGCTCAAGTCTGCACAAGCCTTGAACTTCAAGCTCCTCCTACTCCTCCTAAAAGAGAACACTATACGGAATTCTTATAAATACTATTAATAAGAAGCGACGTCCAGGAAAGTATAGCAGATGTTTGAAATCCCATTACTTCCTGGCCTTTATTCTGTGCAGGTAATTTTGATACCAAATTGTATATTATTCTCTGTGCGCTTTCAAATGATACGTTGAGTCTCCATAGGCACATCTTCATATAGACTATAGATCCTGTAATGTCAAGGTCACTCAAACACTGCTCTTGAATCCAGCTCTGCAGTTGTGACTCACACAGCAGGTGGGTATAGGTGGGTATCAAATGCCCAGGAGTTTGGTGTGCCCCCTCCCAAGACTCTTAAGTGTGATGTCTCACACAGCAGGTGTGTATCAAATGCCCAGGAGTTTGGTGTGCACCTCCCAAGACTCTTAAGTGTGATGTCCATGGACCACAATTGACAACAGCTGTGTTGTTAAGGAGAGGCAGGCCAAGTGTTTGCAAGACACACAGAAACCCGGCAAGGGGCACCTCTTCTCACCAACATCACTTGGCGGCGCTTGCAGTAAAAAATAATAATCTGATCACAACACCCTTTTCAATAATCAACTTGAAATCGTATTCTCTCGATGTTTCGACTAGATGCTCTAGCCTTCGTGCTTATCATACAGCACTAAAAGAGCTCACCAATTTTTTAAATATATATAGAAAAAGGTTTTATTTTATTTTAGCCATGTTAACCAGAAAACATGGATAGTGGTGATCATGCATCAAAGTTTGGACAATGGAGTGTTAAATTGACCTCTTTAGAATCCTTGTTCAAAGTTATTTTAATCGGGGCAAGTGGAAGTGCATGCACAACCCATACCATAACTTGGAAATGGCATCCAGTGCCTTTAAAACTTTGGAAACAGCGAGTACATATATACGACAGTTGGAACTGGGGGGGGGGGGAGGGGGGGGGGGAGGGGGAAACAGAGGGGGGGGTTAGATTTTAAAGTAACCACACCCCTTATTAAAACCTGTACTCATTTTGTAGTAGGTGTCTGAAAGGAACACATACGGATATTTGTCTTGAAGAAGCTAACACTGGGTATCTAGAGGTGACTCACATTCACCTACTAAGACACACCGGGATTTCTTGAGGATGGCCCTCTCCGTGGTAATGTGACTTTGTACCCCCCACCAGCCCTGCCTTCATTGCACACAGGGCTAAGGCTGTTTGGGGGCTGGGCTAGGAGCACTGCCACATAGCTAGGATGAAGGCCAGGACCCAGACCAGGGCTATGGCTGTGGCTAGCTAGGGTTAAATCGAGGAATTATTCAAGGGCTAAGAATGAGTGTTACACTAGGGCTGGGGGTATTCTAGAGCTAGGGTTGTAGGGCTAGGGCAGTGTATCTAGGGCTAAGTCTATCTAGAGATAGGGGTATTATAGGGGTAAGCATACTCTAGGGCTAGGTCCATTATAGGGCTATGTATACGCTAGAACCATGGTCATTCTAGGGCTGTGTATACTCTAGGACCATGGTCATTCTAGGGCTAGGGCCAGGAGTAATCTTGGACCAGGTCATTATAGGGCTAGGAGTATTGTAAGGTAAGTGTATGGCAATAGGAGCTCCAGTGCTATGACCAGGTCCACCCCGGGAGAGTCCCAAGTATCCCGGGATGTCCCGAGAAAGGTTGCAACAGCACTGCACATTTCTCGGACCGTTTCCAAGGCCCCAGCTTGCTCACCTGACAACACGGAAGGCTCCCTCATCAGCCTGAGACAACTTAAGGTGCTGGAAGTAAGGGAAGAGAGGGAGGTACTTCTTCCCCACCAGACACGCTGCTTTCATCTTCTCCATGACGGTGTACTCATCTTTAGTCTTGAAAAGAGCTCCCAGACTGTCTTCCAGCATAATGCAGACCTTGCGGTGGTTTTGTCTGAGGAGAGAGAGACAAAGAGGAAGGTGAGTTGTGGAGTTCTATCAGCATTTATTTATCGAAGCCCCGTGAAATTTGTGTACTAATAACATTGCTAAAACAGAAACTGTTTGACGTAGTTCACCCCATCTGGAGTGCAGTAGACACTCGCATATCTGAACACATCGGGACCCACCTTAGTTCGGATATGCAAAAAGTTCAGTTATGCAAAAAGCATGGATATCATTAAAAACACATGAATATAATTAAAATAATCTATCGTGGCGTTTGATAATTGCCGATATGATTTTTATCTGCAGGACGTTGGGATGCGAGTAGCTTACTTCCTGGACCTACGAGAAGTATCTGTGTCCTTAGGAGCTGCCATGCCGCCTTATACACATCCATACATACTTTTACAGTCATGTATTGTGTATAAGCAAGTGTTGATCACAACTAGGTTCTGTACATACAGTAGTGTTGCATGTATTGTGTATAAGCAAGTGTTGATCTCAACTAGATTCTGTACATACAGTAGTGTTGTATGTAAGCAAGTGTTGATCACAACTAGGTTCTGTACATAGAGTAGTGTTGTATGCATTGTGTTCTCAAGTCATGGAATTCCAAAAATGGTATGAGCAACAATCTCACCCAATACTCGTCCAAAGAATTTGCAGAGATTGCAAAGTCTTATGATTTCGGCCACGTCACTGCAGCTCCCATTCCCCCCAGAGTAATGGACAAGGGGAGAGAGGAGACAGTGAAAAAGCTATTGAGAGGATCAGCAGATCCATACATGGCCTACTTATGTATAGTTCAACACCCTTCCCTTGGTGTGACCTCTCACCTGCGCAACTCTCAATGGGAAAGAAACTGAGAGCAAATATCCCTCAACTGCCAGAGCAACTAATCCCAAAATGGACTACAGTAGACCCTCACTAATCCGAATAGCCTGGGGATCTGAGTAGTTCGGATAAGTGAAATTTTCGGATTAGTGAAATTTATGAATATCATTATATTGAACTCTGAATTTGTTTATTATTTTGCAGGTGTGGGTTGAATACTGGGTGGTTACAAGTTATTTTTTAATCATTATGATCCCTTCCCATCTTCATTCTTTTAGCAGATCTCCGGAATCCCATCAGTCATCTTCCTTTTGCATCGTCACAACATTCTTCTTTATGTCTGAGATAGTGGAGACTCCAACTCCATACTGTTCAGATAGTCACTTGTAGCTTTTCTTCCCGAGCTGGTCCAGGATCTCAACCTTCACCTCAATGGTAAGGCTCTTGTGTGCTCTTTTCTTCTCCATATCACTGCAGCTGCATCGTATGACAGGCTCGTGGTAGGTTCGAAGTTCAATAATGCCACGCATTTTGAATCAGTTTTTTTTATACTTTTTTTTACTACCTAAAAGTTCGGATTAACGGGGTCCAGATTAGCGAGGGTCTACTGATCTCCAACAGACATTCCAGAACAATGAGTTCAAGATTAAACATAAGAGAGACTTTGATGGCCGACACCGAGGTCAAGGACTACCACAGCTACCAGAGATTCCCAATTATGGACTAGCACAGATGGCCAGACAATCAGACAAGGACAAGTTGTCTCACATGCAGACACCCCTAGGGCATATCTACCTCGTCAACACCTCCAGGGGTCTAGTGAGAAGGAATTGCCGAGACATAAATGAGACCAGAGAAACCCACAGACTCCAGCAACAGGGAAGAAGCCAACCCAACACACCCTCACCAAATAATAACTACATCAAGAACTGGGACCACCATCCACCCCCTGACAGACTTTGCTGTCTTGGGGGAAAGAGAGGTGTGGCAATACCATTGCCACCCACATGTGTTGATGACTAATTGCGTAAGACTAAAGAGAGTCTATTATTATATGGAATGCGTTGTTTGATGTATATCTGGATGTGTGCTCAGTTACTCAATACCACAAAGGGCAAGGGTCAGAGTTGTGTGGCACAGGGCAACATGCATAGGAGTTGTGTGGTACAGGGCAGCATGCATAGGAGTTGTGTGGCACAGGGCAACATGCATAGGAGTTGTGTGGTACAGGGCAACATGCATAGGAGTTGTGTGGCACAGGGAAACATGCATAAGAGTTGTGTGGCACAGGGCAGCATGCATAGGAGTTGTGTGGCACAGGGCAACATGCATAGGAGTTGTGTGGCACAGGGAAGGGCAACATGCATAGGAGTTGTGTGGCACAGGGCAGGACAACATGCTTGTGAGGGCTTACTTTACTACCATGGCTACACCTTACCCACTGTAGATGCACCTCACACCTCACAAGTGTGAAAGAGGATCAAATCATCCTGTTGTCCACGAGTGAAGTGAGTCCTGGCTGGGGACTTGAACAGAACAAATTGCATTGCCTTGCAGGACTTGTGTATCTATGTGGTCAGAGTATAAACACAGACCACATGGGCCAAGAGCTAGGGCCAGGGCTAGAGATGGGGCTAGTGTTAGGTTAGCTAGGCCCATTACTAGAGTAAGATTAAAACTTAGGCCTAGCCCTAACCTACCTAACACGCCAAGTGCCTATGGCTGGACAGCTGGGAAAGAAAATAAGCGTGGCCTGTGCTTAGAAGTTTCTACTGGCCAAGACCCGGAAAGGATGTGGCTGCTGGTGCAAGGAGTGTGCAGAGTGCCAACGAGGAAACAGAAATCACAGAGCAAAAGCTCCCTTGGTGCCTCTACCAGTGATGGAGGAGCCCTTCAAGTGGATAGATATGGAGATCGTGGGCACATTGCAAAGGCAAAGAAAGGTAAAAAAATTAATCTTGACCATGATGGACTTTGCCACGACGTTGCCAGAAACAATCCCTCTCAAGAAAGTGGAAGCCTAGACGGTGGCTGAAGCCACTGCCAAGTGTTTACAAGAATGAATGAGCATACCAGAAGAGATCCTTGACATGCAACCCTGAAAGCCATGCTGAGAAAGACAGCTAGCCAGGACCAGGACAGACCTCAACTAGCCAGGACAAGGACATACATGTACCTCAACTAGCCAGGACAAGGAGAGAACCTCAACTAGCCAGGACAGGGAGAGAACCTCAACTAGCCAGGACAAGGATATAACGTCAACTAGCCAGGACAAGGAGAGAACCTCAACTAGCCAGGACAAGGAGAGAACCTCAACTAGCCAGGACAAGGAGAGAACCTCAACTAGCCAGGACAAGGAGAGAACTTCAACTAGCCAGGACAAGGATATAACCTCAACTAGCCAGGACAAGGACATAACCTCAACTAGCCAGGACAAGGAGAGAACCTCAACTAGCCAGGACAAGGAGAGAACCTCAACTAGCCAGGACAAGGAGAGAACCTCAACTAGCCAGGACAAGGAGAGAACCTCAACTAGCCAGGACAAGGAGAGAACCTCAACCAGCCAGGACAAGGAGAGAACCTCAACTAGCCAGGACAAGGATATAACCTCAACTAGCCAGGACATAACCTCAACTACTCTAGCCAGGACAAGGAGAGAACCTCAACTAGCCAGGACAAGGAGAGAACCTCAACTAGCCAGGACAAGGAGAGAACCTCAACTAGCCAGGACAAGGAGAGAACCTCAACTAGCCAGGACAAGGAGAGAACCTCAACTAGCCAGGACAAGGAGAGAACCTCAACTAGCCAGGACAAGGAGAGAACCTCAACTAGCCATGACAAGGAGAGAACCTCAACTAGCCAGGACAAGGAGAGAACCTCAACTAGCCAGGACAAGGAGAGAACCTCAACTAGCCAGGACAAGGATATAACGTCAACTAGCCAGAGAACCTCAATTAGCCAGGACAAGGATATAACCTCAACTAGCCAGGACAAGGAGAGAACCTCAACTAGCCAGGACAAGGAGAGAACCGAGAACCTCAACTAGCCAGGACAAGGAGAGAACCTCAACTAGCCAGGACAAGGAGAGAACCTCAACTAGCCAGGACAAGGAGAGAACCTCAACTAGCCAGGACAAGGACATAACCTCAGCTAGCCAGGACAAGGAGAGAACCTCAACTAGCCAGGACAAGGAGAGAACCTCAACTAGCCAGGACAGGGAGAGAACCTTAACTAGCCAGGACAAGGAGAGAACCGCAACTAGCCAGGACAAGGAGAGAACCTCAACTAGCCAGGACAAGGAGAGAACCTCAACTAGCCAGGACAAGGACATAACCTCAACTAGCCAGGACAAGGAGAGAACCTCAACTAGCCAGGACAAGGAGGGAACCTCAACTAGCCAGGACAAGGAGAGAACCTCAACTAGCCAGGACAAGGAGCTGGAACCTCAACTAGCCAGGACAAGGATATAACCTCAACTAGCCAGGACAAGGAGAGAACCTCAACTAGCCAGGACAAGGAGAGAACCTCAACTAGCCAGGACAAGGAGAGAACCTCAACTAGCCAGGACAAGGAGAGAACCTCAACTAGCCAGGACAAGGAGAGAACCTCAACTAGCCAGGACAAGGAGAGAACCTCAACTAGCCAGGACAAGGAGAGAACCTCAACTAGCCAGGACAAGGAGAGAACCTCAACTGGCCAGGACAAGGAGAGAACCTCAACTAGGCCCGACTAACCAAGTCAAGGTTAGAACTTCAGCCTTATCTGCATGCCTCTATAGACAACCTAAATTACACTCAAGACCACAATGCCATCACTCTAAACACTCCTCCCTCCAATCATACACTAACCCACATCCAAGTGCACACTGTAATGAACCCGACCTCTGCCAACACTCAGGAGGGGCGGTACCACCCTGCTGCATACCAATTCTATAGTAGCCAGGGTCAATTGGCGATGGAGAAGGCAAGGGTCAGAGTGCAAACAAGGAGTGATTAGTCAAAGCCAACCCTTTACCGACTGGGATAGTGTCTGGAGACAGCAGCATTGGATATCTAATATCCAACAAGGTAATTAAAGTTATGCACAATATGCACAAATACCTAATTAGTCCTCCTAACACTCCTGTGATTATTGGACTAGGAATGTGTATTACTTTGCACGGATGTTCAAGTGCCTTATTGCAATGAGTTAACAATTGGTAAAGATTCTTGCCGAGAATCTGCCAGGTCAGGCATATTTAAGGAGAGGTGAGATCAAGAACTCTAGCAGCTAATTAGTAGCTGTCAATTTTGCCAACTAGTAGCTGTAACTATACTAAGTTCTGCCATACAGCTACTTGATTTTGACTTGTAGACCATCAGTACTCTTCCTCCCTAATCATGGTCATCACTCGTGTTTCTAGATAATTATATGTAGTCAAGTGATAATAAATACTAGTGGGTGCTAATTAGTGCATACTTGTCTCTGCCCACAGCCTTCAAGAGCAAGCACTGCTCTATCATTACAACAATAGTCACAGTGCAGCAAGCACTACTCTATCACTACAACAATAGTCACAGTGCAGCAAGTACTGCTCTATCATTACAACAATAGTCACTGTGGCAGAATCTGCCAGGTCAGGCATATTTACGGAGAGGTGAGGATCAAGTCTCTAGCAGCTAATTAGTAGCTGTCAATTTTGTCAATTTTGCCAACTAGTAGCTGTAACTATACTAAGTTCTGTCATCAACTACTTGATTTTGACTTGTAGACCATCAGTACTCTTCCTCCCTAATCATGGTCATCACTCGTGTTTCTATATATTATATGTACTGTCAAGTGATAATAAATACTAGTGGGTGCTAATTAGTGCATACTTGTCTCTGCCCACAGCCTTCAAGAAGGTCAGTCAGCCAGTGTTCTGGGAGCATTTATATCCAAGAGGCCTCCACCTGGCGAAGATGAGGGCAGGAGACCTCCCTCCACCACATCCTGAGGGGGAGGGATCACAGGCTGCTAGGCCACGCCCATAATCATTATTTTAATTGGAAGTTTCCTTCTGGACAAAGGAAGTCTTCATCTCTTACAAGTTCCATTATCTGTTGTGAGTGGAGGACAATAAAAGCTTCATTGAATCATGCATTATAATTCATCAACTAATTGCCAACAGAAAACTAAAATATATCAATCTTATTAGAGTCATAGTTACTAGCATACACAAACCCATCTTGATCTACACACACATAACAATAGCCTACACCACCAAATGAGGTGACATAGTCTCCCTCAGTGGTGAACACTACTATCTTACATACATCATCATCTGCCACATACACATACTGACCAGCTACACACACACCACATGGATACTCCAACCTCTTCACACCATCCTCATCACAGCCAAAGGAGCGTAGGAATGCACCATCATTACTGAAGACTTGAATATTAGAGCTCGAAGTACTACTGACGTACATGTTTTGATGACTGTCAGGAGATAGGCCACACAATATGTTTTTATCTGCACCAACAATCTGTCTCACATATTTCAGTTCTCTGTCGTACACCATGATCCTACCTCCATTGCCACATTCAGTAACCATCACTTCATCTCCAACTACTGCAACATCGATATGTCTTGGACCTTTCACTTGCTGGACTCTGTGCACTTGAACCTTGCTGCAGTTCTTGTTCGACTTAAAGATTAGTTCTTAGATCAGTGAAATAGATGTTGTCTTCACTGTCTACAGCAATACCTCGTAAATGTTGAAATTTATGTTCCGAGTGATTGATACTTCTCAATCTTTTCCCCTCTCTATCCAACACCACGACATCTCCTCCATATTCAGCGACTATAAGCTCACCCACGGAGTTGACAGTGATACCCCTAGGCCTTGTTACACCACCACACACCTTGACAGGCTTGTCTAGTTGAGTGGGTGGGATGGGGACAAGCACAGGGAAGGGACTGCCTGCTACTTGATGCCCGTCCAATGAGATCGTAAGTTCATGTCGTCCACGGTGAGTGGGTGTGTACTGGATACGATATTTGTCGGCTCCAATTTTTTTGGTGCTGGATTTGATGTGAGCTCCACTGTGCAGACACTTCATATGGCAGTCTATTTGAACAGCATGTTTGGCTGGCTTGTTGCCACAGAGTTGAGTGGTGCACAAGACCACTTCTGATAACTTCCCAGCCTCAGCCTTGCTGGACACAGTGTTGATGACTAGAGTGATGGGAAGTTTAGTTATCTTAGCCTGGGTCTGGAGGAGCTGCTCCAGGGCCTCAGCACAGCTCACCTCCACCGCTACATCAACCTCCTCCATTGGCGTAAGCTTCTGCCCCGGCTTGGCGCTGTCTTCAATTAATTTTCGCTGGATCCTACTTTCCAACTCGGCATGTGTGCACAAGACCTCATCGTTGGAACAGTGCTTCACACACTGCTCGTTATAGTCCACGATCTTCTGCACCTCTGCAAGGGAAATGGAAATGTCCTCCTTTTGTCCTTTAAGCTTCTCCATTTTCTGACAGACTATCTTTTTGGCCTCATCTAACATCTTCTTCTTGTGCGTTTCAATAATAGCGTACAGCTCCTTGAAGGACTTCCCGATGGTGTTGGCTACAGACTCTCCCTGGGCTGCTAGCTCAGATTCCGTGGTCTTTATCTCTTCAAAAGCACAAGAGAGATTGGCTGCCACGTTTCTCAGAGGCCTCAAGCTCTCCATCAACTCTTTTCTCTTCTTCTCAGCTGCTAAGTTGGTGAAGTCAAAGAGGTGGTCCCTGTGGTCCTTTAGTGCGCAGTCACGACAAATTAATACATCACAGTCGAAGCATAACAGCTTGAGCGACTTTGTGTGAAGTTTGCACTTTTTAGCAGGACAATCTTTGGAAAGGATGTCTTGAGCTCTCTCCTTCTTCACCTCATCCAAAGAGAGAACTTCATGGCCATCAAAGATAACTTTCATCCTCAGATGTGCCTCCACGCATTTCTCACATATTAACTTGTCGCATTGTCGGCAAAATGATTCAGCTTTGACTGAAGAGGTCGTGCATATCTCACACTTCACCGCCTCCTTGCTAAGAGCTCTCTTCTGCTTGGCATACAGTTCTTTGAGGCGGTTGATATGGAAAGCCGTTTTGAGATGGTCTTCATTGCCCTCAGGCAGGGTGGTTTCATGGCGACACTCTGGGCAAGGGAAAGGCTGGTCTTTGCCTGTCCTGAGGGCTAGCTTGAGGATGCAGTGTTTGCAGTAGCAATGGAGGCAAGGGAGGGCCTTGGGCAGAGTGTAGTGCTCCTTGCAGATGGAACATGTGATCTCCTTCTCTAACTCCATCAAATACTTTTCAGCCTCCTCCATGTCTCTAGCAATGTTTAAAGAGAACTAGTAGTTAAGAAACACTTTAGATACAGAACTTCAGCAGACACAAGAGCTACAGGAAACAGTGCAAATCGGGTGTGGCCTTAATTATATTCATGAGTGGTGATGTAATGCTGCACCCACAAAAGAGGGTGTGTCATCTGGTATTGCACATGTGCAGAGACAAGACTGGGATTGTATCACATGTTGGTAGTAAGGCAGTACTACACATAAGATGTGTAATTATATTATAGTCTCAACTTTCTTTGATGCTGTAGAGAGAGGAGAGTGGTAGTCATGCAGCCATACATGTGTATTGTCCAAGCAGATAAGGAGAACTCTCCCAGGCCTACTGCACACTACATGTCCCATGCCCTCCACCAGACCTGATTCAAGTGTAGCCTAGGAAACACACTGGTGTGTGTATGTGGGCTAGTAGCCACAAGGGAGAGCTTCAAACAGGTGGTGAGATATATGGGGGTAGAGCGCTCTCTCTCTCTTCATTATTATATAACTTGCCCCTCGAGTTGTACTCACAGAAAATAGCTCAAGCAATACAGAACACCGTCCACCTTCCGGCCCTACGCTATCCAGGGCTGCTCTGCCAGGCACACATGATGCAGGGGTGGCTCCGCCAATTTTGAGGTGGTCAGGCCCGGATGTGGGTGTGGTTGGGTGTGGTCAAAACGTGACAGATTTTTCATTTTCACATTTAAATTAAATTGCACAGTTAATAATAGAGATTCATTAAATAAAGGTACCAAATACATGTTGTCTGCGTTCACTCTTAATGACAAATTCATTGGCAACTTCGTTTAGAACAATTTTGTCCGTAAGATCTTTGTGGACGTGCAATGTCATTAAACTGTTCAATCTCTCCTGAGACATTGTTGTATGCAAATAAGACTTCACACGACGCATTGCACTAAATGACCGTTCACTGGTACTATTCGTAGCAGGCATAACTAGTAGAAGTTTAGCCAAAAGCATTACTTCACGAATTAATTCCTTCTCAGCAGGTGACAATTCTTTGAAATAAGACATTATGTCTGAAATGTTATTTAACCCTTCAGGTACTGTGGAGCTGAGAATACTGAGCTGAATTGACAGGTTGGTTTTGTCAAGGTCATCGTCGTATACTTCCAATACCTTTTCCAGTTCACCAGAATAATCATGCTTTTTTGCAACTTTTAGAAGAAGATTTTCTAAGCATCGGTAAATCCTGTATCCAGGTTGATCGAAACGATCATCGATAGCATGAACTATGAGGTCAAGTACTTCATAGTACAAAAGCCTGTACATGTGCTTTGGACAACTATCATATTCTGGTGGAGCAGTTCCTTGCTCAAACCTTCTAGGAGCTTTTCTCCTCCGTGGCAGAACTGGATCATCTATGTCCTTGTCCAATGCCATTGAAACCACTTTCTCCCAGAAGTTGTTAAAACACTCTTCCTTTCGAATGCTTTGAAGTGTGGTTTTAGTCTTTCCTGCTGCCAATTGAGCTTCAGCTGCTGAGTAGTCCTTTTTTTGTAAAGTCCTACTGAGATTATCAGTATGACGAAACAAACTTTCGGAAAGAATAAGACAAAAAAAGAAAGAAAATGTCTGCATCTGAGCAGCTACACCTCTGATTCGAGCAACTACTTCAGTGTCATGAACTAAGGTCACAGCCTGATCCCAAAGTTCTTGAAGTACTGTATAATTGCTGATGATGCTTTGCATGGAATCTGACTTCACTGTCCATCTGGTAGGGCATAAAACACGTATTCCTGTGCTGCCAGATCCGATCTCTTCTTTCAGTTTGTGAAACAAAGCCTCTCTACGGGGAGAATACTTAACCAACTTAGTGACCTCATGCACAGTCTCTAATACCCTTTTCATGGTTATAGACCCTTTCACAGTGTCCAAATTCAAGCTATGACCGTAGCAATGGGTATAGAAAGCTTTTGGTTGTTCTTCTTGAATAACTGTTGCCACTCCTCGTCTAACACCACTCATATTAGAAGCACCATCAAAGCACTGGCCTCTCACTTTGCCCAGGGATAGGTTTAACCGAAGTAAGCAGTCCTTGAGGACACTAACCAAGGTAGAAGACTGAATGCTGTCAACTTCATAGAGTCCCATGAATTCTTCGTGCACTGTAAGCAGATCATCGACCCATCGCAGCACAAGCACAACCTATGTTTATAATACAACTTAATGATAATAATGTTTTATTTGTGGCTTTTAATCATACCTGTTCTTTATTTGCTGCATCTGTGCACTCATCCATCATCACTGTCACAAATTCCGTTGATTGAAGATTGCTTGCTATTGATCTGAGAATGTTCTGTGCCATAATTTTCAGCATTTCGTTTTGGTTGTCGTGGCTCAGATACTTGTCACTCTTCTTCTGTAACATTCCTTACACTGGTATATATGTACACATAATACTATTAAAGGATCAAATTCTACGACAAAATGTATTTATCATGCATGATTAAGGGCCCTTTTCTTAGATCCAACCCCTACCATATTTTGTTGCATGAATATTAGACAAAACATCAATTACCGGATCATGTAAAGAGTAAGACTCCGGAAGTCGAAAAATCCATGCGCGTCAATTATTTTCGCAGTATATATTTTATAACATACTTTCCCCTGCTTATCTTAAATGCGTGTGCCATGTAGAGCATAGAAGATGGCTTCAACAACTGTCAGATCGATTGCTCATGCTGTATTTGGGAATAACGATTGCCTATTTGGGAGAAAATCTCTTTTGGCAGATACTGTTACTTGTGGAATGTAATATCTACTTTTTTAGGAAAACATAAATTTTATGATGAACATGTTTGGTGTTGTTACTTGGTGTACAGTTGCAATGTAACTATGGTTGGCTGTGAGAAGTCCAGCCTGAGAGATGGGTTTGCATGGGGGTGTCATGCGTGTAAAACTGTAAAGTCGATTCGTCATGGTTTGTATGTCTATGTCAATATTTTTAAATATAATAATAGAGAATATATCTTATTGAAGGGAGCTTCTTCTCAAAGTCAATGCTGAGTTTGCAGACATGGCTTCTTTTAATATATGGGACAGAGAGTACCAGGTTACTGGCTGCTGCAAGTGAAGCAGGGTGCAGTCAACCAACTGCGATTAATGTGTATCAGTGGTTGCAGGAGGTTTGTTCAACAGCCCTTTCTACTGGTATAGAGTAAGTTATACCGCAAGATATACACAGTATATAGATAATTTGATCAATAATGCAGGCAAAGATAAAGTTTAAAAGGATGAAGGGGGTTCATCGTCAACTTCCTCCATATCCTCGATGAATTTATGTGGAGGGAGAGGAATGCCCGCACAACTGCTGAGGCTTTTGGCAGCATCCTACATGCAATCAAAACAAAGCGTTGATCTCTCCACTACCTTCTTTTTCCCGAAAGCTCTCTTCAGAAAGGCGAAGGATTCGGGAGGTTGACGGTGAACTTCAGGAAGGTTATCGATCACTTCAGACGCTACACCAAAACTCGAAGCCATGCCACAGCCAGACAGTCCAACAGGCTAGTCAATCGCATGCGCAGCATGTTGACCACACCCATTTGCAAAAAACAAAAAAAGGGGGGGGAAGTGGTCCGGCCAAAACCGGAGTGGCCGGACCATCGACGCCGCCACTGTGATGGACACTAGGATTACAACCATCAAGGAACTGAGTGGGAAGTACCTGGTGCAGCCAAGAGGCTAATATGAAGAGTAAAAATAAGTCAACAAATACCTGGAGGAGTATATTAAGTTGATTATAGTCAAGTAGTTAAAAGTCAAAGTGCCAATAAGAGGTGTTGAATATAGTGCTTAAATTGCCCAAGTGATTTAATGTAATTGGGAGAGAGTCCCAGAGCCTAGCAGTAGCAGGGGAAATGAGAGGTATGCAGACTGAGTTCTGCATGGGATTAGCAGATGATGACTGGTCTGGGGTGGAAGGATGGAAGGTTGTGGCAGGGAGGAGGTTGGGCTAGAAGGAAAATCTGTTATTGTGAAGAAGTTTGAAGAAGAAGTTAAGTTTGGCATTATGGCAGCGAGAGGATAGAAATGGAGGATAAAACTTAGTTAGTAGGACCATTGTTTACTACACAATTTACAGGTAAAGTCTCTATGATGAAAGATGAGACAATTGAGAGTCCCTGAGGAAAGAACAGTACTCCAGATGACGGGTAAGAGAAGTGTAGAGGCAAAGAAGAGTAGAAGTGTCTGACTAGCAGTAGAAATGACGGTAGAGAAGACCAAGTCATTTACTGGTCTTGGAAGAGATGTAAAAATGTGATAGGTCCAGGATAGAGATGAAGAAAAGAGGATTCCCGGGTACTTGAACTCGGTCACCAACTGAAGTGGAGAACCAGTGGTGCACAGAGGTGGTAGGGCCTTAAGAAGAGATTGTTTATAAGAAATAAGCATGCATTTAGACTTCATTAGATTAAGTGTGAGAGATTGGGGAGCAAGCCAGGCAGAGATACAGTTTAGGTCTTTCTGAAAGAGAGAAAAATCATAATGAGAATTGATGGGGCGAAAAAGAAGGATTTCATCGGCGTAGAGAATAAGCTTAAAGGAGACAGACAAGGGCACGTTACACACACCATTGACATAAGTGATAAAGAAGAGAGGACTATTATAGATCCCTGAGGGGCACCAGAAGATACAGGCACAGGTGAGGAGGTGGTGCCTGTGACCATCACTTGTTGCAGACGTGCTGAAAGGTAGGAATGAAGCCAGTTAGTGAGGTAACGAAGGAAGTGCAGGAAGGAAAGAAGATCAGTTAATGGTTTGTGAGGAACAGAATCAAAGGCCTTTTTGAGATCTAGAAAACAAGTGCCTATTAGTTTGAAGAAGAGAGTGAAAGGAATGATTGGCCAAGAGAAGGGCTGATGAAGTGGACCAGTGGGGAAGAAAACCAAATTGAGAAGAAGAGTTCAATACAGAATTTGTCAAGGAGAGAGTGAATGTGCTTTTCAAGCAGCTTACAAATTGGAGGGAGTAATGAAATGGGCCGGTAGTCAGAGGGATTGACAATGAACATTTAGGCTGGGAACAGAGAGATGTTGTGTGACCCAGCAGGGGAGGGGAGGACATGAGCACAGGCAAGCAGGGGAGGGGAGGACATGAGCACAGGCAGGCAGGGGAGGGGAGGACATGAGCACAGGCAAGCAGGGGAGGGGAGGACATGAGCACAGGCAGGCAGGGGAGGGGAGGACATGAGCAAAGGCAAGCAGGGGAGAGGAGGACATGAGCACAGGCAAGCAGGGGACGGGAGGACATGAGCACAGGCAAGCAGGGGAGGGGAGGACATGAGCACAGGCAAGCAGGGGAGGGGAGGACATGAGCACAGGCAAGCAGGGGAGGGGAGGACATGAGCACAGGCAAGCAGGGGAGGGGAGGACATGTGCACAGGCAAGCAGGGGAGGGGAGGACATGAGCACAGGCAAGCAGGGGAGAGGATGGTGTGAGCAGTGAGACCTGGGAGAGTCCCATCATGCAGAGGTGGCAGCTGAAGCCACCAAACTGCAAAATTGAGAAGGTCAGAATTCTAGCGACCCTTTCACGGACCTGACGGTGACGTGGAGCAACTGGAAACTAATGAAATACTAGTCCATGACTGAGGACTAGCAAAACCTTTATTTCCAACTGGGCTAGGGCCCTGGCCTCCATTTTACATCGTCTTGTTTTATGGTTGGGTGAAGCTCAATAGGGTCTGGGAGGAGCCAGTGCCGAGGCTAAATGAGTTCACACATACCTGAGGCTAGCCTGGGTTTGGGATAAATTATGTACGCCCTAGAATTGCATTCACCTTTATTTAGTGCACACCCCATATAGGGCAGCTGAAATTATTTGAAGGAAATAAAAAAGAGGTGGCTCCAGCAGTTGCAGGTGGAGGAGGAGGGTGGAGGCTGTGAATACCCACATTTTTTAATCATTTGCACACAAACTTACACACAATGATTAGCCATAACTATGTGGTATTGGAGGTGGTCTGGGGGGGGGGGGGGGGGGGGGGGGGGCACAGGCATCATAATCACCTTCTCAATAATCAAATTTCAAGTTGCCCTTCACGAAGAATAATGTGAAGATGGCTGGCATGAGCCTGGCTACCCACCTCGTGCCAGTGCATGTAAACATAAATTAAATATATAAAAATGATCTAATTAAATAAATAAACAAACAAATAAATTAATTAACAAATTAATAAATAAATAAACAAATAAATAAACAAACAAATAAATATATATAGCATGCAGGGGTGGACACAAGATCATTACTACTACTTATTACTACTACTATTGCTCCAATTAGCATACTTAAAATTAAAAAAAAATCTTTATGCCAAAAATGATTAAAAAATATTAACCCCCCCTCCCCCTTCTCCCAAGCAAATGGGAATAAAGAGAGCTCTAAGGTTGGTTTGCAGCGGTGGAAATGTATTGTATGCATCCAAGGCATCTAGATGGACACGCCTCTAGCTGGACACGGGGGGCTCTTGTAGAAGCACACACAAGCAGTTATGACTGCTCCAGTAACAAGAGGCACACACAAGCAGTTATGACTGCTCCAGAAACAAGAGGCACACACAAGCAGTTATGACTGCTCCAGTAAACAAGAGGCACACACAAGCAGTTATGGCTGCTCCAGTGAGATGTGAGAATGTGTGGGCACCACTGGTGCACCAAGACACACTATGTATTGTTATATACAACATTCCAAGGCAACCCGATATGCTTGAGGAGACTTCAACAGCAGCACCCTGTTCCCATAAATCATGATGACCTTATCTCTACACTAGCAAAACTTAAGCAACACTGAGCAGTGGACCAGCTGATATGAATCAATGGCTGCATACTTCATGTATGAGCTTCTTGTGGTGTGTGTGTGTGTGTGTGACATGAATCCACTAGACCTGGTTCTGGTTGCAACTATTGACTGTCTAGATCTTATTCAACTACTGACACTTTATAGTGTAGAGCTTGAGCACCTTACTCAGATAGACCTGAGGGAAAGACTTGCACACTATGGCTGACTCAAGCTATCTTAGGGTTTGCTAAGCCTTTCTTGCGGCACAACTTTCTTAGAGAAAAGGCTTGCCAATGCTCCAGTACACAGCTAGCTCAGAAGCTATGACTTACAAACCAGTTAAGGCCCATCTACTAGCAGAGGAGAAACCACGACCATGACACAATCAACTTGTTACTGGAGCAGCCATAACTGCTTGTGTGTGCCTCTTGTTACTGGAGCAGTCATAACTGCTTGTGTGTGCCTCTTGTTACTGGAGCAGCCATAACTGCTTGTGTGTGCCTCTTGTTACTGGAGCAGCCATAACTGCTTGTGTGTGCCTCTTGTTACTGGAGCAGTCATAACTGCTTGTGTGTGCCTCTTGTTACTGGAGCAGTCATAACTGCTTGTGTGTGCCTCTTGTTACTGGAGCAGCCATAACTGCTTGTGTGTGCCTCTTGTTACTGGAGCAGCCATAACTGCTTGTGTGTGCCTCTTGTTGTCTTTTTGTCTCCAAACAGGTGGTGTGTGGTGGAACTCATTTCTTCAATTGATGTACACACACCTTGTAATTATATATACATAATTATATATACATATTAAATAATATATATATATGAACAGACCCTCCAACTTTTCAAAATTGAAATCCGGGACATTGACCACACCCACCATGAATATAATTAAATTGTTATGAAGAGTACCATTTTTGCATAGAAAATAATTTTTGCATAGCAATGGTTGTGGCTTGTTAATTTTTGTAAGGAGTTCATCTGAAAGTTTAGCATCAAAACAACAATACTGTTAAACTTGACTGACATTAAGGAAACAATGGTATCCTGGTTTAGACAGGATCTCTGGTCCGTGTGGACTTTTCTGCGTATAGAAAAGCCCCTCTCTGCATCAGCACTGGAGCAGGGTGTAGTCAACAGACCAGCCATGAGACGGAACAAGTAACTAAACCTTAACTCCCCAGCCAAAGTTTTGATCTGGCCCACCCTCCACCAAAAAGAGCCAGCACAAGGCTTTTCTACAGTTTTGGTGATGTGGTATGGATCTGGTTTAGGAATGTCAGCTGGGGAAAGAAGAAAGTCATTAAATTCCTCTTCAATGCGGTCAAGTGGATGAGATATCTATGCACACATCGAAGCAGACTTAGCCATCGTGTGGGACAATGCTTTAAGATAGCCTTAGGTTCAGAATCAAAAAGGGAGCACCAATGGTCAACAAAAAGCTGACCTCGCTTGCTTCTATGATATAAAAAACATCAACAAATAGCTGGTCTATATTCACTGGTAATGTCAGCTTTGATAGTGAGATCAGCCAAGTGGCAAATGCAACCAACATCATAGAGATGAGGCATCTCATTTTTTATGAGCTTTTGTACTCCAGATCTCGCACCTTTCATGACATTGGCAGTGTCAGACATGAAAGCTAGGGCCTTGTTGATATCCAAACCATTCTTTTTCAAAGATTCTGTAAGAGCCTGGAAAATGTTTCTTGCAGTACCAATGTTGACCATTGGCATATGCAGGAACATCGTACACACGTTCTTCTCTTCAGTGTCAAAGATTCTTATGAGAATGATACAAGACTTATCAGTGTGATCATTTAATTAATTCGTCCACCATGATGGAAAATGGTTTATTGGTTATATTCTGTTATAGACTTTTTATAGTGAGGTGCAAGAGCCTCTGTTACAATGGCTGCTGTTTTGGTATGCCTATAAATGCAAATTTTTTGGCAATATCCGAATCATAACTTTGAACAGCTTAGTGGCATGATCACTAGTTTGGAAAGATATGTTGTGTTTAGCCACAAACAATGCCCACCTCGTCTCAGCCTCAGTAACATTCTTTCGTGCTTGTGGTCTAAAAAATGATGAAACTGATTGGGATGTAGCTAGTAGCAGCCATTGCCATTTCCTTGTGATGTTTGCCTGTAATATGGGTAGTCACATCATTTCTCCCCCCATGGGAAACACTAAAATTGTAAGAGCACAAGGAGCAGTGTGCAAATGTGTCACCTATAAAGTCACAACAAATATAATTGATCTACATTAGTACAGTCAATATAAGTTCTAGCAGGCTATTACCTCTATAACTCTTTCCTATTCCTTGGAATTCTTTTACCCAAGTACAGATAAAGTGACACTGCCTCTTTGGCTTCTTGCGTGGAGGTGTTACCGATTCCTAAGGCTCAGCCATAACAGAGAGAGAGAGGGGGGGCCAAGGTAACACTTAACTACTCACTTTCTATCAGACTCACCATGCACATTTCATTTTTCCTGCAAATGTATGAATATCCCTCACACCTCCAAATACTCTAGTGGTTGCCTATAGCTCTTACATGTATACCTTCAGCAATCACATATTGTCATTGTCTCAAATTATCCTTTCATGTCATGCAATTCTCACTATGCTGTAACATCATATATTATTATTATTATTATTAGCTCTGACTGTTAGGTAGCAGCTGGATTTTCCTCCACTCTTCATTGTGTAGTGTAGCTCTGACTTGTGTAGGGGCCAGGTGTAGCAGCTGCTAAGGATGAGCCTTTAGTCTCACAGTGCTGTAGCCAGTTGTAAATCGGCAGCTGCTAAGGATGAGCCTTTAGTCTCACAGTCTGTAGCCAGTTGTAAATTGGCAGCTGCTATGGAGGAGCCTTTAGTTTCACAGTACTGTAGCCAGTTGCCTGTGCAGGTGAGTGCACCACCCTAAACCATGCCCCATAGGAGAGAGCACAACAGTGTTGGTTGGTCAGTCCTGAGGCCCAGCATCATCACAATACAAGGCCTTAGCCTGTGCAGGTGAGTGCCCCACCCTAAACCATGCCCCCATAGGAGAGCACAACAGTGTTGGTTGGTCAGTCCTGAGGCACACACAAGCAACATAAATGCACGATGAATTTATGTATTAATAATAATAATAATTCAATATTTAGTAATAGGGCAATTCCAGGAAAATGTCAACCAAGGGGGTCAAAATTTCAAAATGGGTTTTGAGTATGCTCTCACCATTTTGAAGCTAAATAAATGAAGTTTCATATTCTGCAATTTTTAACCCAATATGACAAACTGGTAACGAGATATGCTCGTTTTTATGTAATTGCGATAGTAACAGATTATGACAGAAGCTTTGTTCTGTTTTAGATCAGACACCTCCTACAGTTGGGAATTGAGTTTTGCTCCAAATTAAGTGTATTTGGATCATTTTTATAATGTTTAAGTAGATTCAATGGATTTTTTTGTTACACCCACTAATTACACCAACTAATTAATATTTTACTGTTTGTAGTTTCTGGATATAATTGATGCCGTACGTCCATCACAAATATGTGCACCTTTATTAATTATTTCAGTGATATTCAAGTATTAACTGAAACTATTTCATATTCTCTTTTAGTTTTCTGTTAGGCATAACTGCCACCCTTAATGGAAAGGCCACACACCCATATAGCTGACAAGGTTAGGGCTTGGACAAAGGATAGGTTGAGTGCTTGGACCCTGACTAGGGTTAGGGTTGGACAAAGGCTAGGTTTAGGGGTTGAACATTGACCAGGGTTGGGCTTGGAGAAAGGCTAGGGTTAGGGGTTGGATATATACACAGGATTAGGGCTTGAACAAAGTCTAGGGTTAGGCGTTGGACATTGACCAGGGTTAGCGCTTGGACAAAGGCTAGGGTTAGGTGTTGGAGATTGACCAGGGTTAGGGCTAGGACAAAGGTTAGGGTTAGGTGTTGGACATTGACCAGGGTTAGGGCTTGGACAAAGGCTAGGGTTAGGTGTTGGACATTGACCAGGGTTAGGGCTAGGACAAAGGTTAGGGTTAGGTGTTGGACATTGACCACAGTTAGGTCTTTGACAAAAGGTAAAGTTAGGGGTTGGACATTGACTAGGGTTAGGGCTTTGACAATGACTCGAGTTAGTGCTTGGACAATGACTTGTACAGGTTAGAGCTTGGACCATGACTAGGATTAGGCTTGGACCATGACCTGGGTTATGGCTTGCACAATGACTATGGTTAGAGGTTAGGGTGTAAAGAAACAAAGCTGCCTGAGCCTGTAGCCAGGAAGGTAGGCTGGTAAAGAAACAAAGCTGCCTGAGCCTGTAGCCAGGAAGGTAGGCTGGTAAAGAAACAAAGCTGCCTGAGCCTGTAGCCAGGAAGGTAGGCTGGTAAAGAAACAAAGCTGCCTGAGCCTGTAGCCAGGAAGGTAGGCTGGTAAAGAAACAAAGCTGCCTGAGCCTGTAGCCAGGAAGGTACATAGGCTGGTAAAGAAACAAAGCTGCCTGAGCCTGTAGCCAGGAGAAGGTAGGCTGGTAAAGAAACAAAGCTGCTGCTTGAGTTATAGCTACAAACTGATAGTCATTCCCCAAATACATACACTATCTAGCCTGCACATAGAACTATTTTAGCAGGAGGAATTTACAAGATCTGTTAAGAAGTACGTAGTTCACTAGGTTCCTTTCTGTGTGCTACAGGTATCCCTTTAGGGAAGAACTGGTGAATATGAATCTACATCCCTGCTGTAAACTCTAGTAGGGAAGCTGGGGAGTGGGGAAGTTAGATGCAGCAATGTTTGTACTAGAGCAGCTGGGGAGTGCAAGTCCTTGGGAAGTGTGTTCCTGTTTCGTCCTTCATTGAGCAAGTGACCTGTGACGCCACTTCCAAGAAGTGCATGACACGAGAATGCTCAACCTGTGTGGATCTGATTGATGAGTTTTCACCACAAAGAAGCTCAGGGACCTTGCAGTACTACCAGTGGAAGTCTACGGATAGCCTAATTGAGAAGGTAGACATGACTGATACAGTGGATGCAGTCTTTAAATGAGCTGAAGAAATAATTCAGTACCTTCCTACTCCATACCTTTGTGAAGAGAGAGCAAGCAGCTTCGTTTGACTCCTTGAAGAACTCCTGTGACATTGTTTTGCCAGTCGATTTCTCTGAAAATGCGACGATTGCAGCACAGAAAGAAGTACAAGCAGCCCACTGGCACCACGCTCAGGCAACCATCTTCACCACTCACACTTGGATCAACAATGCTACCAATTTCAGTATGGTAGTAATTTAAGATGACCTCGACCACACGAAATACAGCATTTTTGTTTTCATGTCACAGTATGTTTTCTGAAGTCTCCGAGCGAAATTCCCAAGCATAGAAATTGTCAATGTTTTCAGCGATGGGCCAACTTCTCAGTTTAAGCAGAGGTTCTTATTTTCAAATCTCCACTATATACTGGGAGCAAGACCATGACATCTCTAACAGATGGAATTTTTTTGTCGTAGACGGGATTGGAGGGACAGTGAAGAGGGCAGTTTGGAGACACATTCGGTCAGAGAGAAGTCATATCACCACTCTGCAAGAGTATTCAGCACTGGCCAAACAGCTTTGCCAAAATATTCAAGTTGAATTCGTTGCCAAGAGTGAGATTGATCAACAATCTGCATTTCTGGATGCCAAATGGGAAGGAGTGATGGCAGTCCCCCAAACACACAAAGTTCATTATATTCAAGCTTCTGGTGCAGATGAGGTCAAAGTAGCCGATACTTCCAACAAGATAGAGAAATGTTTCAGAGTTTGTCGAATCCGCAACACCAATGATGTCACTCCTCCGACCAATTCAACAATTGAACAGGATTGTCCAATCGAAGACGATTCCCAGCCTCAGCTACCAGCACTGAACTTTACAATTGGATTGTGGGTTGTTATGGAGTAAGATGGTGAAGAGTTTCCAGCCCTGGGAGGTGACCTGTATAGAGGATTCTGATGTTGAAGTAAACGTCATGCATAGAAGTGCAAATGCTTGGAAGTGGCCGAGACCTGAAGACAAAATCTTCTACTCAAGAAACAAAATTGTACGTATCATTAACCCACCAAGTGTTGCAGGCAATCGAGGACAGTTTGCATTTGAAGACATTTAGCATCTGTTTATGTTATGCTTACAAGTACTTGCTTTGTCCTAGCAATGCTCAGAATTCATTAATACTATCCTTAATCACATATGTACGTCCGTCAAGGGTTTTGTGTACGTCCGTCACAAAGTTTAATGAGGATTAATTTGATTATACAATATTCAACAGTTATGGCTTTCAGTATTAAACATCACTTCTATGCCTTAGTATGAACATTTATAAAAACAAGAACAATATCCCTAGTAACAATATCCGTAGTAACTTCACAGCGTTTGGGCTTTAAACATTCCTACCCTATGATTTCCCATATTTCTGCCTCCGTCCATCACAGCCCTTTAACGAGGCCTAACCCCTCCCCTGTACTATGAAAGTGAAAATAATGTCTAGCCTAGGTCAAGCCTTTGCTGTGAATATGCATTGTATAATTTCTGAAACTAGCTACAGCTCAATTTGTTGTATGAATTGTACATAATAATAATAATAATAATAATAATAATAATAATAATAATAATAATAATAATAATAATAATAATAATAATAATAATAATAATAATAATAAAATTTATAATAATAATAACAATTGTAATAATAATAACAACAACAATAATATTAAGTAACAACATAAATGTAAGATGAACTTAAGGAGCACATGAGAATTCCAGCCCTTATGGTGATAGTACTAGGAAGAGCAAATGTGCGGCCCAATCCTGCACCACACCATATATATAGCAGAGGCCAAAATAACCTACGTTGAAAAATACAATAGGGAGGAGGAATAAGTGTCAACCACAAATTAGACTTGAGGCAAGAATCATTTGATGGGGTCCAGGGTTGTATACAGAAATTTAGCCAAGGGGGGGCGAACTTGAGATATGGAAAAATAAGGGGGGGGGAGAGCCTGGATGGTGCGGAAAGGGGACGTGCACCCTGGGCTTCCGCGTGGAGTACGAAAGTGTTTTACCCACAGGTATTTTTGCAGTACTAACTGTATATATAGCTGCTACTTATGATGGCATGCACTTTTTCTAAAATCTTTAGTACAACATTCCATCTTAAATATTTGCTGAAGTTGCATGCTACGGCAATCAGCATATATAGATTAGATATAGTCACTTGTCACTCGTATAATGGAGGTGGGCTTTTGTGAAATCGAATTATGTTGCATTCCATGCATTTTCTTACAAAATCATGGACAACAGGTTTCATACACAATTTTTCTCTAGTTCTCTAGGGGGGGGGGGGGGGGGGGGGGTGGAAATGGTTGGTCACTTGGTGCCCTAATTTTTGTTAATATTTTCTTAACATGTTCATAAGTCGTAAAAGGGGGGTCTGGGGGGAAGATCCCCCCATATTTTTTTTTGCTTTTACAATGTCTGAGGATAGCTATTTTGACTGACTACCAATGGCATTATGCTATACCGAACTATGGCTAGACTGTATATATTTCTCATGATATTGTAGCTGCTTGGAAAAAGGAGAGCATGTGTCATGACACGATGACATCACACACCACCACG
Source organism: Cladorhizidae sp. MBARI D1340-BT2 (assembly GCA_028752905.1). Taxonomy (NCBI): domain Eukaryota; kingdom Metazoa; phylum Porifera; class Demospongiae; order Poecilosclerida; family Cladorhizidae; species Cladorhizidae sp. MBARI D1340-BT2. The sequence goes on from JAQNBH010000013.1 coordinate 42,785,937, forward strand.
TGCTCTCCTTTGTAGGTTTGTCACTTCTTTTGTTTCTCCTTCTTTCCCACTCCCTCTCTCTCAGTATTTTTAACTCAGTCCATTATGTCATGGTCTTCAAGTCTAATCTTAGACATGATGTCATCACACGCCACCACGTGTTCTCCTTTGTAGGTTTGTCACTTCTTCAGTTCCCTCCTTCTTTCCCACTCTCTCTCAGTATTTTTAACTCAGTCCATTATGTCATGGTCTTAAAGTCTCTATAAAAGAAACCTTACTAGCTGGTTTCTCTTCATATTAATATGGATATTCGCTCATACTTTGCAAGTACTTCTCAAGCCTCTTCTCATGCTAATAGCAGCGATAGCGAAGATAGCAGAACAGATAGCTCTGAGCATGTCGAGGCATCTAGTCCTAGCCTTAGTCCTCCACCTTCAAAGAAAAGCAAGCAAAACAAACACCGCTCTTCTGTATCCACGAAGAGAAAATACTCTAAGAGCTGGGAGAAAGATTTCAGTTGGCTCTATTATGACGAGGATAGCGATGGTGCCTTTTGCAAGGTTTGCAAGCAATCTGGTCTGCAGCGTACTGGAGGAGTGTGGGTCACACAACCTTGCAGAAATTGGAAGAAAGCTGTTGAAAAAATGAAAGCTCATGCGAGAAGTGACTTCCATATCCATGCAACTCAAGCTCTTTTTGCAGCTAAAGGAGCAGCCAAAGGTGGAACAGTTGTACAGCAACTCCAGAATGTTTTAGCTCGCAAAAGAGCTCAGAACAGAGCTGCAGTGAAGTGCCTGATCCTACTCACTCATTTTCTTACGAAAGAACAAGTTGCACATTCGACAAAATTTGAGAAGCTGGTTGACGTGGTGGTTCGATGTGGCAGCCAACATTTGAAGCAATTCTTAGAAACTGCACCAAGAAATGCTGTGTACACATCAAGATTGGCTGTGGTTGAATTCATCGAATCATTGGGGACATGGGTGGAGGAGTCGATTCTGAAGCGACTTCAAAAGGCACCTATGTACAGCCTCATGGCAGATGAGTGCACAGATGTCACCAACGTAGAAGAATTGTCTGTGTTTTGCCGCTGGGAGGAAGATGGTGTACCAGTAGAGTGCTTTCTGGAGCTTATTCCATTGAAGAAGGCTGATGCAGAGACCATCTATTCTAATCTCATCGATTGTTTAAAGAAGAAAGGTCTACAAGTCGGAAGAATAGTTGGATTGGGATTTGATGGAGCTGCAACTTTTTCTGGACGAAAGACCGGGGTTCAGGCACGTATCAAGAAACATACTCCTCACGCTCTGTTTATACACTGCCACTGTCACTTACTGCAGTTGGCTTGTGTGCAAGCTGCCAATAAAACTCCTGGAATTGCTCATGTTTACAGAACATTGACTACTCTTTGGAAGCATTTTCGCAATTCCCCCAAGCGAGCAGAGTGTCTGAAGGAGGTACAGCACGTTCTTGAACTTCCAGAAATGAAAGTGATCAAGCCATCTGACACACGCTGGCTGGCACATGAAAGGTGTGTCAAAGCTGTCAAAGCAAGTTATTCTGCAATTGTAATCACCATTGGGAACATCTACGAGACGTCCCACGAGCCAGAAGCTCTTGGAATCCATGGTGCCCTCTGCAAATTGTCTACGATTGCAGCTATATATTTGCTTGATTTCACTCTACCACAAGTAGCCAAGCTCAGCAAAGCACTTCAGGCAGAGCAGCTTGACCTCTCGTTGATATCATTCCTTGTTGATGCTACTGTTAAATCCTTGGATGATGCAGTTTTGCCTGGAGCGAACTGGGTGTTGGAGCTTCTTGAAAACGTTGAAGACTTGAAGTCATCTACAAAGGTGTCTATTGACGCTGATAAAATACTTTCGTTCCAGAATGTTGTTGGTAAGCCTTTTGTTGCTGATTTAAAGGCCAACATAACAAGCCGATTTTCTTCATCCAACGCTGTTGTATCAGCATTGTCTATATTCGATCCACGGAAAGTTCCAAAACCAGATTCAGTATCTTTTCCCACTTATGGAGACACGTCTGTTGAGAAACTGATTGCTCACTACGGAGAAGATAGAGATGCAGAAACATTGGATGGAGAAGAAACAGTGAAGACAGCCATGATTTCCACTGAAATACTTACAGAGTGGAAAACATTCCGCCAGCTGTTAGTCAAGCAACCACGGGATACCACTGCATCACAGCTGAAAGAACTTGTTTCAAACGACATGCTCAAGGCCATGTTTCCCAATTTGCACAAGATTGCCTCCATCTGCTTATCGATTCCAGTTTCTACTGCTTCTGTGGAGAGAAGCTTCTCACAGATGAAGATGATCAAGACTCGTTTGCGTAATTCTCTAAGTGACTGCAGCCTTTCTCACCTTATGAGGATTGCTATAGAGGCACCAGAAGTACTCTCTGAGAGCGACCTTGAAGAGATTGTGGACGTATGGCAGAGAAAACCAAGAAGAACCTCAGTTTGACATTCCTATCATTTGAACCTGATATCATAAGCTTATTACACCTTTCTTGTATTACACCTTTCTTGACATTATTTTTAAAAAAATCTCTAATTTCAAGGGGGGGGGGGCGAGAATGATACAAGGGGGGGCGAATGCCCCCCCCCCCGCCCCCCCCCCTAAATACACCCCTGGGGTCACATGATATCTCCTTGTACTGACATCACATTAAACATGCACAACCTCTTCACAGGCAACTCCACCCACCACAATAAGTTGGGCCGGACGTGCAGAGGAATCTTCTGGACTACCTTGTGCAGAACTATGTTGAGGAAGTGGACAGAGATGAGGATGTAGATGATGGCTGTAACCAGAGCTGCCGGGGTCATGTGGCCAGTGAATATCAGCTGAAAATACTTGAGGGTTCTCTGGGGGGAACGAAAAAGAGAAAAACTTAGAATGGGGAGGGCGTGGCTGGAGCTATGGCTATATATAGAACAAAGGTGAGTGCTAGACAGTTGATGTAATAATGGAGACAGCAAGCTAGTCTTGCTGGCCTGACTCTCATGCACACACACACACAGAAAGAGAGAGGCTGGTCCACCTCACATGGTCACTTGTGTTGCACAGTCAGCAAATGTGGTGGCAGCTGCTCGTGTTAAACACGAAGAAGAAAAAAACATGCTAGACTCCTGTGCTGGGGAAGAGAGGCTGGCCAACAAGACTAAGAGAGAAAACAGTAAAAAGATATATAAATATGTAGCTATTGCACACCTCACAGACTGAGCCTAGGTGTGCTTGCCTGCAGCCTCTTCCATGCCATACAACAAGGAAGTTTAGTGTGGAGTGAGACAGGTGGTGAAGGATGCAGCTTCTACGCTCCCAGTCTGCAGGGAAGAAACCAAGCATCAGCATACTCGTTAGGATGGGTGGCTGGACTGGAAGAGGTTTCAAATTCAGGTAAGGATCGCTGGAGGTGATAACTGCATGTATCAGAGTTTAAAAAAACTGTGTCTTGAGAAACTACAAGCTCCTGGGTTTAAAATTGTGTCGCGTAGTGCAGTAGCTGAGAACTGGTTGCAAGCATTACTACGCGCTCATCTCAACCAACACCATCGTTGTTATCCAAGCTGATGAAGTTTCGAGGACGACCCTTTACCAACAACTACGAGCGTTGGTAAAGGGTCAGCTACCATTATTATTATTATTATTATTATTGCTTTACAGAACATCGAACAGTGTATTATAAGATCATGATTGAGATATCGATGTAAATATAGTTCTGAGGGCATTGAGCTACACAGCCCTGAAATTACAAACTAAAGAGTGAATTAGGCAAGAGTAAGGGATGTTGAAGTTGAGAAGTTGGAAGGGGTAGGATTATTAGAACATTTAAAACATGGACAGATAAAGTGAAAGGTATAAGGGTTGTTAGGGTCAAAATGAGAAAGAAAATGCAACCAAAAGAATTTCTTCAGATTGGTGGAAATAGTATGCACAGATTGATGGTGGGAGAGCATTCCACAAGCGAGGAAGTCTTCGAAAATAGAAATGATCTACAACTTTAGTTTTTGATATATGACTTAGTTTTGTAAACTTGGTGGATCTTGTCCGATTGGTTACGAACGACACATATTTTAGTATATTAAATGAGTCTTTTTAGATGCCAAGGATTTGATAAAGAACGTGATGTCCTGTTTAGTAATAAATCAGATGGACACTGATCTCGCTGCATCTCTACATCACTATAAACCTCCATATATACGGAGAGATGACAGAAATCCTGTCATAATATCTCGTGTTGTTAGCGTTAGTTACTAGTGACGTGGTGGCCTTAACATCAGCAATATCCATATCTCTGGGAGAGAGCAAAGTTAGATATATATAAACTTACCATGATATTTTGTGCAACCCTGGCATCATTTCCGTTGTAATGCACGCCATGTAGCACGCTTTTACCTTGTCTTCAAAATGATGAGTCCAGAAAGTCCATACCTCGGCGAACAAAAATAAAGACAGTAACGACAAATGGGGTCGAGTTTTATTATTGGTTTTGGTTGACCCTTTACCAAATCGATTCTCTAGGTGGGTGGAAATTAAAGGCATTGCCAGCACTCCGATCTCATTCTTGAGGTTTCCAGTCCGAACAAGCAGACCTTTCATCTATTAGATATATTAATTTTGTGCTGTTGAAATGGACGAGCAACCAACCAGCCTCTCCCAAATATTGCGCAGGTGACCTGATACATATAAATAAGGTAAAGGATCTGGCTTTCGGAGGGGTTGTCATGTAGCAGACCCTTTACCAATCACTACACTCTACTGGGCTGGGGTAGAGGGCACACAGTTGGACGACCGTTCTCGATGAGGACCTCAACAGGAGTGGAGTGGGTGCAGGCAGGGGTACAGTCAACAATATAAAGTGAACATGTGTGCATATGAAACATGTACAGTCAACAATATCATATAGTGAACATGAGTAGAGTATATGAAACGTGTAGTCAACAATATATAGTGAACATGAGTAGAGTATATGAAACATGTACAGTCAACAATATAATATATTATAGTGAACATGAGTAGAGTATATGAAACATGTACAGTCAACAATATATAGTGAACATGAGTAGAGTATATGAAACATGTACAGTCAACAATATATAGTGAGCATGAGTAGAGTATATGAAACATGTACAGTCAACAATATATAGTGAACATGAGTAGAGTATATGAAACATGTACACAACAATATATAGTGAACATGAGTAGAGTATATGAAATATGTACAGTCAATAATATATAGTGAACATGAGTAGAGTATATGAAACATGTAGTCAACAATATATAGTGAACATGAGTAGAGTATATGAAACATGTACAGTCAACAATATATAGTGAACATGAGTAGAGTATATGAAACATGTGGTCAACAATATATAGTGAACATGAGTAGAGTATATGAAACATGTAGTCAACAATATATAGTGAACATGAGTAGAGTATATGAAACATGTACAGTCAACAATATATAGTGAACATGAGTAGAGTATATGAAACATGTAGTCAACAATATATAGTGAACATGAGTAGAGTATATGAAATATGTACAGTCAATAATATATAGTGAACATGAGTAGAGTATATGAAACATGTAGTCAACAATATAATTATAGTGAACATGAGTAGAGTATATGAAACATGTAGTCAACAATATATAGTGAACATGAGTAGAGTATATGAAACATGTAGTCAACAATATATAGTGAACATGAGTAGAGTATATGAAACATGTAGTCAACAATATATAGTGAACATGAGTAGAGTATATGAAACATGTACAGTCAACAATATATAGTGAACATGAGTAGAGTGTATGAAACATGTACAGTCAACAATATATAGTGAACATAAGTAGATGAATGAAACGTAGTCAACATTAAACATGGACGCATTTTGCACCGAGTAGCATTGGATTGGGTGATATATACTTGCAGTCAAGACATAACATAATGGCAGCATGTGAACAAACATGTCCCAGCAATGCAGCAATGCTCCTCTTCATCATAGCACATGCAGAGGCAAGGCTGGAGCCAGAGCAAGGCTGCAGTATCTGTGCACTGAACTGCTTCACTAATGGCATCAGCACAAGAACATGAATTGTTAGAGTTGCATTCAGACCAAACTTTCCTTCTAGTGCAGCCTCTGCAGTAGCAAACAGAAGTAGCTAGTGAATTAATGCATTTACAATTCATGAAAGAGCTTATGAATTTGGTTATTCAACAAATTTTGACCTCTATCATTTGATTGTTCCATCCTATGAACACATTATATAGAGCACTGCAGGGGATGATATATCAGGCCTGCAGTATGATATTATGCCTATATAAGTATGTAGGTACTATATATGCATGTATATATAACTATATAACTATATAAGTATGTACTATGTACTGTATATATGTATATATATATATAACTATATAACTATATAAGTATGTAGGTACTATGTATGCATGTATATATAACTATATATATAACTATATAACTATATAAGTATGTACTATGTACTGTATGTATGTATATATATAACTATATAACTATATAAGTATGTAGGTACCATGTATGTATGTATATATATATATATCACTATATAAGTATGTAGGTACTATGTATGTATGTGTGTATATATAACTATATAAGTATGTAGGTACCATGTATGTATGTATATATATATATATAACTATATAAGTATGTAGGTACTATGTATGCATGTATATATATATATATACATAGGCGTTGGAGCTGGTCAAAACAAGTGAGGTCATAGGTCAAATACCTTGGATAAAACTGGGCATGCTCAGTAAGTCGATGAGTACATGTGCTCTAGTCTTAGCAGCTGCTTCTTTTTTAGATCTGAAATGGCTGCTTCTACAAATGTAGAAGTGGAGTGTGACAGCTGAGCCTCATCACCCATCTCTCTCATTTGCCTTTCCAAAGCACAGAAATCAGAACAAAGAGAGGTCTTGGCAAGCTTCTTGGTTTAGGACATGGGACTGTTTACATTATGATGTAGATAGAGATTTAGTCTTTTTTTTATGTGCAAAAGCAATTAAGAAAGGAAAAATGAGAACAGCAAAAGCAGAACCATCTTTCGTAAATTAATTTAACTTGTATTCTTATACCAACAGGTCAGTTCTACAATTAAACACAGTTCTACTAACACTCATTGTTTCTCCTTTCAGATGGTGATGGTCTTCAGGTGGGTGGATAGTGAATTATAGCACAAGAAGTTTTTACTGGACTCCATCACGTTCTACCTACTATTCAGTCTGCTACTATTGTATATATCAGCAATTGAAGATGCACTTTTTCTAAGGCACGTGGTCAATGCTATGATGGGGCGAGTAACATGGCTGGACTCAGGAATGGCGTTGCAAAACAAATCCAAGAAAAGGAACCGCGAGCTATATTTACACATTGTTATGGGCATGCGTTAAACCTTGCTGCTAGTGACGCTGTGCAAAAGTGTAAACTTATGAAGATGGCCTTAGAAACAACCCATGAAATAACAAAGCTAGTGAAATACTCCCCAAGAAGGGAAAATTTATTTCTTCAAATAAAAGATGAGTTAGCACCCGCCACACCTGGGGTCAGAGTTCTCTGCCATACAAGGTGGACAGTGAGAGCTGAATCTATACTAAGTATTATTAATACAGTAACTATGAAGTTTTGTTTGTGCTGTGGGATAAGGCTTGCTCTATCTTGACAGACACTAAAACTATACGTATTAGAGGTGTGGCAGCACAAATGGCTTCATTTGATTTCTTTTTTGGACTGGTTCTTGTTGAATTACTTCTTCGTCATACAGACAATCTCAGCAGAACCCTCCAGAATCCTAAAACATCAGCACAGCAGAAGGACAAGCAGTGGCATCTATGACATTAAAAACTCTTGCTTCTCTTAGAAATGATTATCACTTCAAGCTCTTCTGGACCAGAATTGGCACGATGGCTGAAGAGAAAGGAATTCATGAGCCCTCGTTTCCTCGGAGACGTAAAGCTCCTAGGAGGTATGAATCAGGAAATGCCCCAGCTGAGTTTCACACCACTCCAGTTGATCGCTTTCACCAAATCTACTTTGAAGCACTGGATCTAATTGTTCAATCTATTACAGTGATCAACCAGGGTATAGTGTATATCAGTGTTTAGAGACTTTACTGATCAAAGCAGCCAATAAGGAAGATTTTTCAGAAGAATTGAATCGTGTTGTCAAAACCTCCTAATGGTTCAGATATCAATGAGAACAACCTGATCACACAACTTAAGATTCTTGGCCAAAACTTTGAATCAGATTAAAAAAAGATCAGCCATATCTCCGAAGTGATGGGTTACCTTAGGAAGCTTTCAGCTGCTGAAAAGACACTATTGAATGAAGTAGTAATTATAATGAAGCTTCTTTTAGTAATGCGAGCAACTAATACCACCAGTGAACGATACTTTAGTGCTCTACGTCGACTCAAGTTCTATCTGAGATCTACAATGTCTCAAGAAAGACTCAATCATTTAATGATTTTACATGTTCATAAAGAACTTACCGATTCTCTTAATTTATCTGAAGTTGCTAGTGAATTCCCAAGTAACAATGAACACCGTAGTAACATTTTTGGATAACAATTGGGAACAAGCACTCTGCATTGGCTACATTTTGGTGCATAAATGAGGAGCATGCATAATGTGTGCACAGTTATGGCAGTAAGCAACAAACACACCTGGTCAGGTGCTTAGGAGCCTACTCAGTGCACTGCCTGTTGGCCATCCACACTAACAGGGAGGGGAGGAGGTTGATATATGCATTCTGAACTTGTGTGCATTCAAGCATTTGATAAGTTTTCATGTTCACATTTATGGCAACCCTTTACCATCTTATAAACATAACAACAACAACAACAACAACAACAACAGCAACAATGTCTCTCTCAAACAACCAAATGACCTTTTGTTCATCCTTCTCCAAAACACTGCTGAGTTCCGTTTCATGCGACTTCTGTACTATAGGGCCCTTGGTGGCGGTCTCAATGTGGCCTTGATGATCCTCCAGAGAGACAGAGGACCTTCCCCCACAGCCCCCACCTCCCATACCACCGCATCACGAGGCTGCAGGCCAGCCTGCAAATGGAGACAGGGAGCACATGCAACAGGGAGGAAGACAGAGGAAGGTGGGGGAGATTAAAACAGAGAATCAAGAAGGACGAAGAGAAATGGACAAGAAAGCAGAACAGGAAGGCAAGAGGAGGAGGAAGAGAGAAAGCAATACACGTCCAGAGGTGCTACAGCAGAGACTCCCAGGGTTCTCTATGAGTGTGCCAAGTTCAACACAGCAGAGACTCCCAGGGTTCTCTATGGGTGTGCCAAGTTCAACACAGCAGAGACTCCCAGGGTTCTCTATGGGTGTGACAAGTTCAACCCTATTGTCCACCTTCTACTGACTTAGAGCTACTGTGGCTAGTTCAGTTTGGGTATGCAGAAGTTGTCCAGCACCGGGTGTCAGGTGAGCAGTTACTCTTAACCACACCTGAAACCACTCCCCTCGTGTGGGCATGGAGGTGCAAGGAAAAGTCTCCCCCCAACACATCCTCAATGCCGCAGTGTTAGGTACATAGGGCAACTTAACCACACCCCAGGGAGAGACTTAAACCACACCCCAGGGAGAGACTTAAAACACACCCCAGGGAAAGAGAATAACTTTGTAATACAAGTACTGTACATGTCACTCTTATAACAGCACACCACAATGGGGGAGGGGAGGGTCCAAGGAATTAGTGAACCTTCACCTTCTTTCCCACTTACATATGCATAGACAAAATTTCCATACAAAATTTCCATGATCACTTTGCACCCTCTCACAAACTACTATTCTCCAGTTTTCTCGCAAGCTCCTGTTCTCCTGCAAGCTCCAGTTCTCCCGCAAGCTCCAGTCTTCCGTGAAATAACTCTCACCAATGCGCACTAATCCTATGTTGGATGATTACTATACAATAAATTGTGCACGTGCTACTCGATCTGAGCGAGGACACACGTGCTCTTCTCACTCTGCAGGTGCTCAGTGGAATAGGGTACGCCCTCCATCTCTCTCTGTCTTCACGCAGGTTTTAAAAGGAACATTTCGCACGAGGACTATTCAAGGAAATTGGTAATTCTAAACCATGGGAGATATGTTATTGGGGAATACAGACGTGTGGAATCATACCAATTCCTATGTCACATTTCCAACGGAGGTAAATACCCCACGCCACTGCCCCCCTCCCCCCACCCCCTCAGCACAACCAGAAAGAAACAATGGTCACCCCGTCACCTTGATGTCATCTCACGACAACCTGTGCCCCACGACCTCCATCTCTCCTCTCTCTTGAAGCTCCTCTAGCTGCTCACTCGTTAGCTGCTTAACAGCAGGAGCAACGTTCTTAAATGCCCCCTTCAATCTCTTGCCCAATTTCTCGCTGTCCTGCTCCCCCGGCATCTTGATCCCGTACTTACTGTCTTCCGTGGCGAGGGTGAGGGTCTTGACGTTGAGCTCCTCTAGAATGTACGACTCAAGACCTTTCAGGTAATCCTGACACTTCTGGTCACGATGGATGACAACGATCTCAGGAAGAGGGAACTGCAATGAGGAGGTGGTGGAGGGCAGGAAGAGGAAGGGAGAGAAAAGAGGAGAGAGGGTGAGCGGATGGTGGTGAGAGAGGTCAGAGAGAAGGAAGAGAGAGAGGAAGGAGGAGGATGATAGAGAATGGGAGGTGAGGAGAGAGGGTGTTGGTTGATGAGAAGTCAAGGTGTACAAGTAGGGAGAAGAACACAATGAGAGGCACAGCAACACACACACCTTGATGGGCATGACTTTGCTGTCTCTGATGTAGTGTCCCAGCTCCACTACAGACTGCAGCATTGTCATAGTCGCCTCGATATGGCCATCTATCAGGTCCACTCTGAAAGGGAGGGAGGGGAAGGGAGGGAAGGGGAGAGGTGAGAGGGTGGAGAGGGAAGAGGGAGGGGAGAGAGGTGGGAGGGTGGAGAGAGAAGAGGGAGGGGAGAGAGGTGGGAGGGTGGAGAGAGAAGAGAGAGGGGAGAGAGGTGGGAGGGTGGAGAGGGAAGAGGGAAAAATAGAAGAGCAAGAGAAAGAGGAGAGGAGGAGGAATAAAACGGAGGAAACAAAAATGAATAAACAGAGGCAAGTGTGGGGAAGAGAAGACGAGGAAAAGGGAAAGGAGAAGAGGAGGGGCCACAGGCAAAGCAAGAGTTGGCCAGACATTTCCATGTTTGTAGCAACAGCACAAGCACTTCCAACACATGACGTGCCACTGGCTCATGGCACGAGTTTCAGTGTCCTCGTCTATCACTTTGAAGTCAAGCTACGTTGGGTCTCCCTAGCAACAGGCCTGCAGTACTAACTGGTACTAGAGCTAGACCCACTCTGTTGGGTCTCCATAGCAACAGGCCTGCAGTTTTAACTGGTACTAGAGCTAGACCCACTCTGTTGGGTCTCCATAGCAACAGGCCTGCAGTACTAACTGGTACTAGAGCTAGACCCACTCTGTTGGGTCTGCCTAGCAACAGGCTTGCAGTACTAACTGGTACTAGAGCTAGACCCACTCTGTTGGGTCTGCCTAGCAACAGGCCTGCAGTACTAACTGGTACTAGAGCTAGACCCACTCTGTTGGATCTCCATAGCAACAGGCCTGCAGTACTAACTGGTACTAGAGCTAGACCCACTCTGTTGGGTCTGCCTAGCAACAGGCCTGCAGTACTAACTGGTACTAGAGCTAGACCCACTCTGTTGGATCTCCATAGCAACAGGCCTGCAGTACTAACTGGTACTAGAGCTAGACCCACTCTGTTGGGTCTTCCTAGCAACACTACAGGCTTGCAGTGCTAACTGGTACTAGAACTAGACCCACTCTGTTGGGTCTCCCTAGCAACAGGCTTGCAGTGCTAACTGGTTCTAAGCATAGTATAACTAAACTAAAAGGAGTGGCTCCACTTGTACGTAACAGCACGATGAATACACACAATGGAATTTACTCACGATTTGTCAACTTCCTTCGAGGCAGAGATGATGTTATATGCCTTCCATGTGACAGAACATGACCAGAAGGAGGGAAGATGGCGGGTAGCTAAAACTGGCATGAAATGCCGACCTACAAGTATTACCGGCTCTCAACACCGGCTCTCAACACATAAGCCTTCGTATGTAACGTACGGTCCATGGCTATCATCTCACTCAGACTAATTAAATCAGTGTTTGCCTCCACAAGGATGGCGTCAGGTATTCAGAGAATCATCACAGAGAGAACTCGCTAAATGAGGCTTTATTTAGAGTTTTAAGTAAGGTGGGGCGGAGGCATGGCAAATGAGGGCTTCGGAAATTATAGGGGGAGGAGCATATAGACACCTTGGCTTGGGGAGCATGACAAAATGGAGGCTGGCATTTTCCAGAGTGAGAGTCCAAGGCTGAAGATGGCGAAACAAATGCTCTGAGAAGAAAGGTGTGAATGGAGACATCATTCTTGTCATGAGGAAGATGATGGAGCAGCATGGAGTGAAGACACTACTCCATCTCTTGCTCTCCCTGAGGGGGAGGGGAACGCAGCGGAGGGTTGACGAGAGGGACAAGATGGGGGGGGGGGGGGGGGGGGGAGGGGGAGAGGAAGAGGAGGAGAGAGCAAGAGAGCAAAAGAATTGAGGTTGGTGGAGGAGCAAGAGGTGGAGAGAGGAGGAAGAACGTGAGAGAACCATCGTTGCAGGATGTACACACCATCTCTCTCCATTACCTTGATTCTCTTTCTGTTGAACCGGACGTACCAGTTAGTAAGTTGATCTATGAACTTGACCAGTCGAGGTATGACGGTGTAGAGATGGTACTCTACGGCAGAGGCAACAACAAACAAACACACAAACAAACAACAGGAAGTAACAACAAATAGCTACTGGTGGGTCTTAGCAGGTCAGGCCTTGGTTGCAGCTCTGAGATTCACACATGCTCAGCTAAGGGGGCGGTTTCCATGTTTAACAAAAAAACGTTTGTCCTCTTTGTAATTGGCAGTTGTTGCTAAAGTGGAGCCACACTCCTGTGTTTGCTCGAACTTGTTGCAATTGTGAAGCAAGACGTCTGTGTTTGCTCGAAACAACAACTATGGTTACCACTTTATAGCTCCATAGATTCTGAAAACGTCATGGTATGGACTTGATATATTGCTCAAAAGATAGGTCTCTCTGTGTGCTCTCTTTTGATACAAAAATATGTTTCATAGGATAACTATAGGCAAGTTACTAGACCCTAAAGTGGAGGGACCTCAAAACCTGAATGCCTGATTTTCCACATAAATATCTCCAGATTGCCAAGTGCTAGAGAGTTGAAATTAGCACCAGTGGCTAGAGGAAGCTCTACTCTCAATGAGTGTTTTCATTAGGCACTAAAATGTAAGTACGTGGTCAAGCACTCAAGTGGAAAATCAATTTTGTTAAATTCCACAAAATTGATTTTCCACCTGTACGCGCTTGACCACATACTTAAGTTTTAACGCCTAATGAAAACGCGCATTGCATAGAGTAGTATACAGTTGGCTCCAAAGTTCCCAACTGCAGCATAGAAGACGTGAGTGAATACAATTATTTTCAATGCATACACGTGTAGTTATTTGAACACTTTAATTTGTTGCTCTGATTTGCATCAAACCACCAATCAAGTGGACCAGAATAATGCGCATTGATGCGATTCAAATTCAGTGTGGATGTGCCCAATGCACATTGGCTGGTGCAGTGTGGACAGGCCCAAGTGAGGCTGACATATATCATTAGCATATTGTCTACTGGTGCTACTATTACTACTACTATTATTACTACTACTATTATTATTACTACTACTATTACTACTATTATTATTACTACTATTATTATTACTACTACTATTATTATTACTACTACTATTACTACTACTACTACTATTATTATTACTACTATTATTATTACTACTACTAATACTATTATTACTACTATTAATATTACTACTACTACTACTATTACTACTACTACTATTATTATTATTACTACTATTATTATTACTACTACTACTATTATTACTACTATTAATATTACTACTACTACTACTATTACTACTACTACTATTATTATTACTACTATTATTATTACTACTACTACTATTAACTATTAATACTACTACTATTATTATTACTACTATTATTATTACTACTACTACTATTATTACTACTATTAATATTACTACTACTATTACTACTACTACTATTATTATTACTACTACTATTATTACTACTACTATTATTATTACTACTACTATTACTATTACTATTATTACTACTACTATTATTATTACTACTAGTATTATTACTACTACTATTACTATTACTATTTCTACTACTACTACTAATAATAATAAATATAATTTTCAAATATTTATAAGAAACTAACAATACGAGGAATAATTTTCTAGTCTTCTCCCCTTACCAGACCTTTTATTCTAGCGTAGGCACAATTATCACATCTCCGCTCAAGTCTGCACAAGCCTTGAACTTCAAGCTCCTCCTACTCCTCCTAAAAGAGAACACTATACGGAATTCTTATAAATACTATTAATAAGAAGCGACGTCCAGGAAAGTATAGCAGATGTTTGAAATCCCATTACTTCCTGGCCTTTATTCTGTGCAGGTAATTTTGATACCAAATTGTATATTATTCTCTGTGCGCTTTCAAATGATACGTTGAGTCTCCATAGGCACATCTTCTTAGACTATAGATCCTGTAATGTCAAGGTCACTCAAACACTGCTCTTGAATCCAGCTCTGCAGTTGTGACTCACACAGCAGGTGGGTATAGGTGGGTATCAAATGCCCAGGAGTTTGGTGTGCCCCCTCCCAAGACTCTTAAGTGTGATGTCTCACACAGCAGGTGTGTATCAAATGCCCAGGAGTTTGGTGTGCACCTCCCAAGACTCTTAAGTGTGATGTCATGGACCACAATTGACAACAGCTGTGTTGTTAAGGAGAGGCAGGCCAAGTGTTTGCAAGACACACAGAAACCCGGCAAGGGGCACCTCTTCTCGCCAACATCACTTGGCGGCGCTTGCAGTAAAAAATAATAATCTGATCACAACACCCTTTTCAATAATCAACTTGAAATCGTATTCTCTCGATGTTTCGACTAGATGCTCTAGCCTTCGTGCTTATCATAATTTGCAGGCACGAGAACCACTAAAAGAGCTCACCAATTTTTTTAATATATATAGAAAGAGGTTTTATTTTATTTTACCAAACTTTGGCCATGCTATGATCGTCATGTCAACCAGAAGACATGGATTTTCAAAGATAGTAATAATCATGTGTCAGAGTTTGGACAATGGAGTGTTAAAGTGACCTCTTTAGTTAGTGTTCTTGTTGGTTTCTCTTCCAAGTTATTTTAACAGGGCAAGTGGAAGTGCATGCACAACACATACCATAACTTGGAAATGGCATCCAGTGCCTTTAGAACTTTGGAAACAGCTAGTACATATATACGACAACAGTTGGAACTGGGGGGGGGGGGGGGGGGAAGAGGGGGGTTTACATTTTAAAGTAACCACACCCCTTATTAATACATGTACTCATTTTGTAGTAGGTGTCTGAAAGGAACACATGTGGATATTTGTTGAAGAAGCTAACACTACGTTTCTAGGGGTGACTCACACCCATCTACAAACTTTCTTAAGACACACCGGGATTTCTTGAGGATGGCCCTCTCCGTGGAAATGCGACTTTGTCCCCCCCACCACCCCTGCCTTCATTGCACACAGGGCTAAGGCTGTTTGGGGGCTGGGCTAGGAGCACTGCCACATAGCTAGGATTAGGGCCAGGACCCAGACAAGGGCTATGGCTGTGGCTAGCTAGGGTTAAATAGAGGAATTATTCAAGGGCTAAGAATGAGAGTTATTCTAGGGCTGGGGGTATTCTAGAGCTAGGGTTGTAGGGCTAGGGCAGTGTATCTAGGGCTAAGTCTATCTAGAGCTAGGGGTATTATAGGGGTAAGCATACTCTAGGGCTAGGACTATTCTAGGGCTATGTATACGCTAGGACCATGGTCATTCTAGGGCTAGGGCCAGGAGTAATCTTGGACCAGGTCCATTAGAGGGCTAGGAGTATTGTAAGTTAAGTGTATGGCAATAGGAACTGCAGAGCTATGACCAGGTCCACCCCGGGAGAGTCCCAAGTATCCAGGGAGAGTCCCGGGATGTCCCGGGAAAGGTTGCAACAGTACTGGACATATCTCGGACGTTCCCTAACCGTTTCCAAGGCCCCAGCTTGCTCACCTGACAACACGGAAGGCTCCTTCACCAGCCTGAGACAACTTAAGGTGCTGGAAGTAAGGGAAGAGAGGGAGGTACTTCTTCCCCACCAGACACGCTCCTTTCATCTTCTCCATGATGGTGTCTCATCTTTAGCCTTGAAAAGAGCTCCCAGACTGTCTTCCAGCATAATGCAGACCTTGCGGAGGTTTTGTCTGAGGAGAGAGACAAAGAGGAAGGTGAGTTGTGGAGTTCTATCAGCATTTATTTATCGAAGCCCCGTGAAATTTGTGTACTAATAACATTGCTAAAACAGAAACTGTTTGACGTAGTTCACCCCATCTGGAGTGCAGTAGACACTCGCATATCTGAACACATCGGGACCCACCTTAGTTCGGATATGCAAAAAGTTCAGTTATGCAAAAAGCCTGGATATCATTAAAAATACATGAATATAATTAAAATAATCTATCGTGGCGTTTGATAATTGCCGATATGATTTTTATCTGCAGGACCTTGGGATGCGAGTAGCTTACTTTCTGGACCTACGAGAAGCATCTGTGTCCTTAGGAGCTGCCATGCTGTCTTATACACATCCATACATACTTTTACAGTCATGTATTGTGTATAAGCAAGTGTTGATCTCAACTAGGTCCTGTACATACAGTAGTGTTGTATGTATTGTGTATAAGCAAGTGTTGATCACAACTAGGTTCTGTACATACAGTAGTGTTGTATGTATTGTGTTCTCAAGTCATGGGATTCCAGAAATGGTATGAGCAACAATCTCACCCTATACTCTTGCAATGAATTTGCAGAGATTGCAAAGTCTCATGATTTCTGCCACGTCACTGCAGCTCCCCCCCCCCCCAGAATAATGGACAAGGGGAGAGAGGAGACAGTAAAAAAGCTATTGAGAGGATCAGCAGATCCATACATGGCCTGCTTATGTATAGTTCAACACCCTTCCCTTGGTGTGACCTCTCACCTGCGCAACTCTCAATGGGAAGGAAACTGAGAGCAAATATCCATCAACTGCCAGAGCAACTGATCACAAAATGGACTATATCCAACAGACATTCCAGAACAATGAGTTCAAGATTAAACATAAGAGAGACTTTGATGGCCGACACCGAGGTCAAGGACTACCACAGCTACCAGAGATTCCCAAGTATGGACTATCACAGATGGCCAGACAAGAAGACAAGGACAAGTTGTCTCACATGCAGACACCCCTAGGGCATATCTACCTCGTCAACACCTCCAGGGGTCTAGTGAGAAGGAACTGCCGAGACATAAATGAGACCGGAGAAACCCACAGACTCGAGCAACAGGGAAGAAGCCAACCCAACACACCCTCACCAAATAATAACTACATCAAGAACTGGTACCACCATCCACCCTCTGACAGACTTTGCTGTCTTGGGGTGTGGCAATACCCTTGCCACCCACATGTGTTGATGACTAATTGTGTAAGACTAAAGAGAGTCTATTATTATATGGAATGCGTTGTTTGATGTATATCTGGATGTGTGCTCATTGGAATCAGTTACTCAATACCACAAAGGGCAAGGATCAACATGCATAGGAGTTGTGTGGCACAGGGCAACATGCATAGGAGTTGTGTGGCACAGGGCAACATGCATAGGAGTTGTGTGGCACAGGGCAACATGCATAGGAGTTGTGTGGCACAGGGCAACATGCATAGGAGTTGTGTGGCACAGGGCAACATGCATAGGAGTTGTGTGGCACAGGGCAACATGCATAGGAGTTGTGTGGTAAGGGAAACATGCATAGGAGTTGTGTGGCACAGGGCAACATGCATAGGAGTTGTGTGGCACAGGGCAACATGCATAGGAGTTGTGTGGCACAGGGCAACATGCATAGGAGTTGTGTGGCACAAGGCAGGGGCAACATGCTTGTGAGGGCTTACTTTACTACCATGGCCACACCTTACCCACAGTAAATGAACTATTATTACCTCACACCTCACAAGTGTGAAAGAGGAAGTGAGTCCTGGCTGGGGACTTGAACAGCATTGCCTTGCAGGACTTGTGTATCTATGGGGTCAGACTAAAACACAGACCACATGGGCCAAGAGCTAGGGCCAGGGCTAGAGATGGGGCTAGTGTTAGGTTAGCTAGGCCCATTACTAGAGTAAGATTAAAACTTAGGCCTAGCCCTAACCTACCTAACACACCAAGTGCCTATGGCTGGAAAGCTGGGAAAGAAAATAACCGTGGCCTGTGCTTAGAAGTTTCTACTGGCCAAGACCCGGAAAGGATGTGGCTGCTGGTGCAAGGAGTGTGCAGAGTGCCAACGAGGAAACAGAAATCACAGAGCAAAAGCTCCCTTGGTGCCTCTACCAGTGATGGAGGAGCCCTTCAAGTGGATAGATATGGACATCGTGGTCACATTGCAAAGGCAAAGAAAGGCAACAAATTCATCTTGACCAGGATGGACTTTGCCACGACGTTTCCAGAAACAATCCCTCTCAAGAAAGTGGAAGCCTAGACGGTGGCTGAAGCCTCTGCCAAGTGTTTACAAGAATGGGCATACCAGAAGAGATCCTGACAGATCAACGATCTCACTTTTGTTCGAACCTGATGTCCTCAGTGTTCGAACTGCTGAAGATAAAGTACATCAGGACTACTCCATAACATCCCCAGACAGATGGAATGTTGGAACGTTTCCATGCAACCCTGAAAGCCATGCTGAGGAAGACAGCTAGCCAGGACCAGGACAGACCTCAACTAACCAGGACAAGGAGAGAACCTCAACTAGCCAGGACCAGGAGAGAACCTCAACTAGCCAGGACAAGGAGGTAACCTCAACTAGCCAGGACAAGGAGAGAACCTCAACTAGCCAGGACAAGGAGAGAACCTCAACTAGCCAGGACAAGGAGAGAACCTCAACTAGCCAGGACAAGGAGAGAACCTCAACTAGCCAGGACAAGGAGAGAACCTCAACTAGCCAGGACAAGGAGAGAACCTCAACTAGCCAGGACAAGGAGAGAACTTCAACTAGCCAGGACAAGGAGAGAACCTCAACTAGCCAGGACAAGGAGAGTACCTCAACTAGCCTGGACAAGGAGAGGACCTCAACTAGCCAGGACAAGGAGAGAACCTCAACTAGCCTGGACAAGGAGAGGACCCAACTAGCCAGGACAAGGAGGGAACCTCAACTAGCCAGGACAAGGAGAGAACCTCAACTAACCAGGACAAGGAGAGAACCTCAACTAGCCAGGACAAGGAGAGAACCTCAACTAGCCAGGACAAGGAGAGAACCTCAACTAGCCAGGACAACGAGAGAACTTCATCTAGCCAAGTCATAGAACTTCAGCCTTATCTGCATGCCTCTATAGACAACCTAAATTACACTCAAGACCACAATGCCCTCACTCTAAACAGTCCTCCCTCCAATCATATACTAACCCACGTCCAAGTGCACACTGTAATGAACCCGACCTCTGCCAACACCCAGGAGGGGCGGTACCACCCTGCTGCATACCAATCCTATAGTAGCCAGGGTCAATTGGCGATGGAGAAGGCAAGGGTCAGAGTGCATACACAAGGAGTGATTACTCAAAGCCTACCCTTTACCAACTGGGATAGTGTCTGGAGACAGCAGCATTGGAAATCTAATATCCAACAAGGTAATTAAAGTTATGCACAAATACCTAATTAGCCCTCCTACCAGTCCTGTGATTATTGGACTAGGAATGTGTATTACTTTGCACGGATGTGCAAGTGCCTTATTGCAATGAGTTAACAATTGGTAAAGATTCTTGCCGAGAATCTGCCAGGTCAGGCATATTTAAGGAGAGGTGAGGATCAAGTCTCTAGCAGCTAATTAGTAGTTGTCAATTTTGCCAACTAGTAGCTGTAACTATACTAAGTTCTGCCATCAACTACTTGATTTTGACTTGTAGAGCATCAGTACTCTTCCTCCCTAATCATGGTCATAACTCGTGTTTCTATATATTAATAAATACTAGTGGGTGCTAATTAGCGCACACTTGTCTCTACCCACAGCCTTCAAGAAAGTCAGTCAGCCAGTAGTTGCTGGGAGCATTTATATCCAAGAGGCCTCCACCTGGCGAAGATGAGGGCAGGAGACCTCCCTCCACCACATCCTGAGGGGGAGGGATCACAGGCTGCTAGGCCACACCCATAATCACTATTTTAATTGGAAGTTTCCTTCTGGACAAAGGAAGTCTTCAACTCTAACAAGTTCCATTATCTGTTGCGAGTGGAGGACAATAAAAGCTTCATTGAATCATGCATTATAATTCATCAACTAATTGCCAACAGAAAACTAAAATATATCAATCTTATTAGAGTAACAGTTACAAGCATACACACACCCATCTTGATCTACACACACACCCCAATAGCCTCCACTACCAAATGAGGTGACATAGTCTCCCTCAGTGGTGAACACTACTATCTTACATACACCATAGTCTGCCACATACACATACTGACCAGCTTCACACACACCACGTGGAACCTTCAACATCTTCACACCATCCTCATCACAGCCAAAGGAGCGTAGGAATGCTCCATCATTACTGAAGACTTGAATACTAGAGCTCAGAGGACTACTGACGTACACGTTTTGATGACTGTCAGGAGATAGGCCCCACAATGTGTTTTTATCATCTGCACCAACAATGTGTCTCACATATTTCAGTTCTCTGTCGTACACCATGATCCTACCTCCATTGCCACGTTCAGTAACCATCACTTCATCTCCAACTACTGCAACATCGAGATGTCCTGAACCTTTCACTTGCTGGACTCTGTGCACTTGAACCTTGCTGCAGTTCTTGTTCGACTTGAAGATTTGATTAGTGAAATCATCAGTGAAATAGATGTTGTCTTCACTGTCTACAGCAATACCTCGTAAATGTTTAAATTTATGTTCTGAGTGATTGATACTTCTCAATCTTTTCCCCTCTCTATCCAACACGACGACATCTCCTCCATATTCAGCGACTATAAGCTCACCCACAGAGTTGACAGTGATACCACTAGGCCTTGTTACATGTTACACCACCCCACACCTTGACGGGCTTGTCTAGTTGAGTGAGCGGGATGGGGACAAGCACAGGGAAGGGACTGCCTGCTACTTGATGCCCGTCCAATAGGATCGTAAGCTCATGTCGTCCACGGTGAGTGGGTGTGAACTGGATACGATATTTGTCGGCTCCAATTTCTTCGGTGCTGGATTTGATGTGAGCTCCACTATGCAGACACTTCATATGGCAGTCTATTTGAACAGCACGTGTGGCTGGCTTGTTGCCACATAGTTGAGTGGTGCACAAGACTACTTCTGATAACTTCCCAGCCTCAGCCTTGCTGGACACAGTGTTGATGACTAGAGTGATGGGATGTCCAGTTATCTTAGCCTGGGTCTGGAGGAGCTGCTCCAGGGCCTCAGTACAGCTCACCTCCACCGCTACATCAACCTCCTCCATTGGCGTACCTGGCTTTTTGCTGTCTTCAATTATTTTTCGCTGGATCATACTCTCCAACTCAGCATGTGTGCACATGACCTCATCGTTGGAACAATGCTTCACACACTGCTCGGTGTAGTCCACAATGCTGTGCACCTCTGCAAGGGAAATGGAAATGTCCTCCTTTTGTCCTTTAAGCTTCTCCATTTTCTGACAGACTCTCTTTTTGGCCTCCTCTAACATCTTCTCCTTGTGCCTTTCAATGATAGCGTGCAGGTCCTCAAAGGACTTCCCGATGGTGTTGGCTACAGACTCTCCCTGGGCTGCTAGCTCAGATTCTGTGGTCTGTATCTCTTCAACAGCACAAGAGAGATTGGCTGCCACATTTCTCAGAGGACTCAAGCTCTCCATCAGCTCTTTTCTCTTCTTCTCAGCTGCTAAGTTGGTGAAGTCAAAGAGATGGTCCCTGTGGTCCTTTAGTGTGCAGTCACGACAAATTAATACATCACAGTCGAAGCAGAACAGCTTGAGTGACTCTGTGTGAAGTTGGCACTTCTTAGCAGGACAATCTTTGGGGAGGATGTCTTTAGCTCTCTCCTTCTTCACCTCATCCAAAGAGATAACTTCATGGCCATCAAAGAAAACTTTCATCCTCAGATGTGCCTCCACACATTTCTCACACATGAACTTGTCACATTGTCGGCAAAACGATTCAGCTTTGACTGAAGAGGTGGTGCATATCTCACACTCCACCTCCTCCTTGCTAAGAGCTCTTCTGCTTGGCATACAGTTCTTTGAGGCGGTTGATATGGAAAGCCATTTTGAGGCAGTCTTCATTGCCCTCAGGCAGGGTGGTTTCATGGCGACACTCTGGGCAAGGGAAAGGCTGGTCTTTGCCTGTCCTGAGGGCTAGCTTGAGGATGCAGTGCTTGCAGTAGCAATGGAGGCAAGGGAGGGCCTTGGGCAGAGTGTAGTGCTCCTGGCAGATGGAACATGTGATCTCCTTCTCTAACTCCATCAAATACTTTTCAGCCTCCACCATGTCTCTAGCCATGGTTGCAATGTTTAGAGAGAACTAGTAGTTGAGAAACACTTTAGATACAGAACTTCAGCAGACACAAGAGCTACAGGAAACAGTGCAAATCGGGTGTGGCCTTAATTATATTCATGAGTGGTGATGTAATGCTGCACCCACAAAAGAGGGCGTGTCATCTGGTATTGCACATGTGCAGAGACAAGACTGGGATTGTGTCACATGTTGGTAGTAAGGCAGTACTACACATAAGATGTGTAATTATATTATAGTCTCAACTTTCCTTGATGCTGTAGAGAGAGGAGAGTGGTAGTCATGCAGCCATACATATGTATTGTCCAAGCAGATAAGGAGAACTCTCCCAGGCCTACTGCAAACTACATGTCCCATGCCCTCCACCAGACCTGATTCAGGTGTAGCCTAGGAAACACACTGGTGTGTGTATGTGGGCTAGTAGCCACAAGGGAGAGCCTTTTTGTCTCCAAACAGGTGGTGAGATATATGGGGGTAGAGCTCTCTCTCTCTCTTCATTATTATATAACTTGCCCCTCGAGTTGTCCTCACAGAAAATAGCTCAAGCAATACAGAACACCGTCCACCTGCCGGCCCTACGCTATCCAGGGCTGCTCTGCCAGCCACACATGATGGACACTTGGATTACAACCATCAAGGAACTGAGTGGGAAGTACCTGGTGCAGCCAAGAGGCTAATATGAAGAGTAGAAATAAGTCAACAAATACCTGGAGGAGTATATTAAGTTGATTATAGTCAAGTAGTTAAAAGTCAAAGTCCCAATAAGAAATGTTGAATATATATAGTGCTTAAATTGCCCAAGTGATTTAATGTAATTGGGAGAGAGTCCCAGAGCACAGAGGTGGTAGGGCTTAGTAAGAAGAGATTGTTTATAAGAAATAAGCATGCATTTAGAATTCATTAGATTAAGTGTGAGAGATTGGGGAGCAAGCCAGGCAGAGATACAGTTTAGGTATTTCTGAAAGAGAGGAAAATCAGAATGAGAATTGATGGGGCGAAAAAGAAGGATTTCATCGGCGTAGAGAATAAGCTTAAAGGAAACAGACAAGGGCATGTTACACACACCATTGACATAAGTTATAAAGAAGAGAGGACCTATTATAGATCCCTGAGGGACACCAGAAGATACAGACACAGGTGAGGAGGTGGTGCCTGTGACCATCACTTGTTGCAGACGTGCTGAAAGGTAGGAATGAAGCCAGTTAGTGAGGTAACGAAGGAAGTGCAGGAAGGAAAGAAGATCAATTAACGGTTTGTGAGGAACAGAATCAAGGCCAGAAGCTGTGGAAGAAGGTAAATGAGAAATCAAGCCAGAGAGAGTCAGGAGGACAGGATGGTTGAGGTGGTTCAACAGATGCCACTTCTGGGCTGCAGTCAGGGACTGTGCAGTGCCACAGGAAGTTCTGGATGACTTAAATTGAGAGTAAATACTAGCAATGTCCAGCAGAGTACAGGCGGGCTGAGGACTGCCATCTGCACCACCATCAGAGAGGTGTTGTGTGACACAGCAGGGGAGGGGAGGACATGAGCACAGGCAAGCAGGGGAGGGGAGGACATGAGCACAGGCAAGCGGGGGAGGGGAGGACATGAGCACAGGCAAGCAGGAGAGGGGAGGACATGAGCACAGGCAAGCAGGGGAGGGGAGGACATGAGCACAGGCAGGCAGGACATGAGCAGGGGAGGG
The DNA here is from genome assembly GCA_028752905.1 of Cladorhizidae sp. MBARI D1340-BT2. Classification (NCBI taxonomy): domain Eukaryota; kingdom Metazoa; phylum Porifera; class Demospongiae; order Poecilosclerida; family Cladorhizidae; species Cladorhizidae sp. MBARI D1340-BT2. The sequence goes on from JAQNBH010000013.1 coordinate 42,810,434, forward strand.
GAGGACATGAGCATGGACAAGCAGGAGTAGGTCAGCAGTTCCTGTGCATGCGAAATGGTGAATGAGCAAGTGTCTCAAGTGTGTTATTGAAAGGATGTTTTGCCAGTGCAGTGAGTGCAGTGAACCCCCCACCCCACCCCCTACCCAGCCTGGCACTAGCTGTAGGTGTACAAGAAACATCATCTCACAAGAAGTCTGAAGGCTCCTCACTGAACCTTTACTAACCTCTAATCAATATTTAAAGCACCAGATGCTGTGTAGAGAGGAAAGTGGTTGTCATGCAGCCATACATATCACACACCACACACATGCACCATACTCACCACCACTAGATCAGGATATTGGTGTGGCTAGGAAACACACACTCTAGTAGCCACAAGGGCTAGTCTTTTTGTCTCCTAACAGGTGCTGTGCCACAGTGGTGGAGCTCTCTCTCTCTCTTCAAAGTCACATACACACACAACACACATACACACATACACTCCTACATCACGCGCGTACACACACACACAGGGCAAAGGTCATGGTAGTTGTACATCTGGTTCAACATTTGGTGTTGACCTAACATAGTCACTTATGCCTCTTCATGGTCAACAATTAGCAGTGACCATCCTATTAGATGCACACCAAATGAGATACGAGTTATCGAGTCTGCACCTTTGAACTTAGTGAGTGCAATTGTGGGAGGAGCAACACTTGGCACGTGCCACTACCAAGGTGGGTCATGCAGCACATGGTCTCTGATAAGTCTGAGGGCAAGCACTATTTACCTGTAGAGGAGGTTCACAACATACTGCCTTGGCCACTAACAGCAGCCATTGCTGTGCATCTAGAGGAGGTTCACAACATACTACCCTGGCCACTAACAGCAGCCATTGCTGTGCATCTAGAGGAGGTTCACAACATGCTGCCCTGGCCACTAACAGAAGCCATTGCTGTGCATCTAGAGGAGGTTCACAACATGCTACACTGGCCACTAACAGCAGCCATTGCTGTGCATCTAGAGGAGGTTCACAACATGCTGCCCTGGCCACTAACAGCAGCCATTGCTGTGCATCTAGAGGAGGTTCACAACATGCTACTCTGGCCACTAACAGCAGGGCAAGGTCACGAAATCATGACATTTGAGATGGAAAAAAAACTCAATGGTATTGCCATAAAAGTTTATGTATATGAAAGTAGACTCCACTGCTTCAGAAAATGTGGAGTTTAGGCAGATATCTCCATTTACTACCCAGAACCATTGCGCTGAAGGAGAACATAATTTTGAGGCTCGTTTTTGAGTAAATATATCTAAAATGTACAAAAGCTAAAATCCTTCCTAAAATATAGCTATGCCACATATGTTGATACTTTTGCGTGGGAATTTCAATCAACTTTCTATATTGAGAAATTTTTTTTTTATTATCAACATGATATGGGTGCTTGATAGATTTTTGATTACCTGACATCACATGTAACACACATCACGGAAAACATCAATAAGTTCCAGCTCTCATAGTTTTAGACCTATGTTGATAAAATCTTGTCCTCTCCTTCCCTAACATAAGCCCCTCCTGCCTACCAAAAATGGTCCATATTGAAGGAGGATATTTCTTGTATATTCCAATTAAAGTTTGTAACATGCATCACAACGGAGAGAGGGTGTGTTCAATATGCTATACATCAAAGGCTAAACATAAAAATTAAAAAAATTATTGTAGGGAGGGGGGTCTGCCTATCTGTCACATCAAAGGCTTCATGAAGATGCCAGAATATGCCAATAGTCTCCATGTGGCACCAGAGCTCATAAGTTCTATTTAAAACCCATCAAAGGCAGGCAGTGCAGTGGATTAGAAGATCTAGCTCTCAGATTTATTCTATTCTCCATCACATCAGTGCTGTCAACACTACATCACTTCATGGCAAGGTAACCATTTGTAGTTTCACTTTCTGTCAAGTTTATTCTCGGAGAACTTTGAATGTATAGAGCAGGATGAGGTGCAGTCAGCACACTGGACTCATGCGGGCATATCACTGTTCACGTACTCCCTGTGGTATGGCGGGGAGCATCACAGTGGTGTCCTCACCTCTGACTGCAAGGACCATTCCAAGTTCACTATCCTGCCTTACATGGACAAGATCCTTGAAACGCTACCTAATGAGGTAAAAAAATTCTGATAGCTATTGGGGGCCAGTTTCGCCTTCAACCTTCCTGCCATTTTCTGTAGCCCTGTAATTCAACCTACATAATACAACATTTTAGATCATTTCAAGGCCCCACCCCACTCATATTCCCTGCAGGTTACTGACATCAACATCTGGTCAGATGGGACCTCGGCCCAATTCAAGAGTCGATACATTGTTGATGCTCTACCTATGCTGGAGGAGAGACATTCCCTCAGCCTCACTTGGAACTACTTTGCCACCAGCCATGGGAAAGGCCCAGTGGACGGTACCGGAGGCAGTACGAAGCGATATGTGTGGAATAGGATCAAGTCTCGCCAGTCACTTGTCCGCGATTCTGCCTCATTCGCAGCTGCAACAGCCTTAATGCCATCAGTGATGGTTACTGATGTCATCAACGATGAGATAGTGGAGCGAAATCATCAGATGGGGCTAGATGATGCATTCTGGGCAGCCTCACCTGCATTGCATCAGAAAGGTTGGGAAAGTACAACATGCTTGTCTCAGTAGAGACTTTGAGGTAGCTCAGGAGGTTGAACCAGATATGGAAGTGCAGGATATGGAAGTGGAGGAAAACTTCATCACTGCTACTTTCAGCAAGAATGACTTCCTGGCATTAGTGTACAGTATGATGGAAAAGCATATCTTGGTGTTGTGGAGGGCAGCACGCCAACACATGTGGACATATCTTTTATGAAAAATGCCAGACTTGGCAGATACAACTGGCCGATGAAGCCAGATCGGCTCCCTGTCGCACGTGAGGACGTGCTGGCACGGGTTCAAGCCCCAGCACCAATCTGCCACTCCTCCCGATTCTTTGGATTGAATAAAAATGATATGAATTTAGGGACCAAGTCCATCGGGGAATGGAAGAAAAATAATTGATCGTGTTTCATGTATTTTCCTGTATACCTACCTCTGTCTAATACATAGACATGATTGGATATACACATGAATGCATATATGTACATAACTAACCTCCGGGAGACCACTCACTCGGATGCATCATGCCCCCCCCCCCCCCCCCCCTTCCGCCTCGATGCATCATATTTTCCCCTTCTCAGTGAGGTACTTTTTGGGGTGTAGATTAAATACATAGCAATATTTGTGTCAGTTTGTCCTGATTTTTTTTTGTAACGCGCATCATGTAATGCGCATTACGTGACACAGTCGTACCCCGATGGGTCCCCTACGCACATCGGTCAAGTTTGAAATATCACATTTGGAGGATGTTTAGTCAACGTAGTTCTACTGAAGATATATATATATGAATTAACTAAATTGAAGGAGCCGTTTTTCTAGAAACTTGTGTACAAATTGAGTTAAGAAATTTTGTGTCACAATTTCGTAACGCGCATCACGATCACTTATCAAGCTAACTTACAGGGAAACTTTTTATGAAAATTGTTTAAAAGTTTAGCTACATGTATGTCCTGATATTCACTAGGGAATTTGAGTGGTGCTCATATATTGAAGCATAGTAAAATAGTAGGCAAGTAAAGTAGAAATAAGTAGAAAAATGTAACACGCATCACGGTGACCTTGCCCAGCAGCCATTGCTGTGCATCTAGAGGAGGTCCACAACATGCTGCACTGGTCACTAACAGCAGCCATTACATTAGACAAATATTGGGTGAACTGGTGAACTTGAAAATGCATTATGTTTGCTTGAAAGGAATCAAGTTCTGCTCAAGCGGCAGTCACATTGGTGTGCTCTATTTGAGAGTTCAGCAACTGATTGCAGCTATTGTATTTCAACTTTACATCATCCTAGCCATTACCCTGTCACTAATACAAGCCATGGCCTCACCATGCACCAGACCTCATCCTAGCCATTACCCTGTCACTAACACAAGCCATGACCTCACCATGCACCAGACCTCATCCTAGCCATTACCCTGTCACTAACACAAGCCATGGCCTCACCATGCACCAGACCTCATCCTAGCCATTACCCTGTCACTAATACAAGCCATGGCCTCACCATGCACCAGACCTCATCCTAGCCATTACCCTGTCACTAACACAAGCCATGGCCTCACCATGCACCAGATCATCCTAGCCATTACCCTGTCACTAACACAAGCCATGACCTCACCATGCACCAGACCTCATCCTAGCCATTACCCTGTCACTAACACAAGCCATGGCCTCACCATGCACCAGACCTCATCCTAGCCATTACCCTGTCACTAACACAAGCCATGGCCTCACCATGCACCAGACCTCATCCTAGCCATTACCCTGTCACTAACACAAGCCATGGCCTGCACCAGACCTCATCCTAGCCATTACCCTGTCACTAACACAAGCCATGGCCTCACCATGCACCAGACCTCATCCTAGCCATTACCCTGTCACTAACACAAGCCATGGCCTCACCATGCACCAGACATCATCCTAGCCATTACCCTGTCACTAACACAAGCCATGGTCTCACCATGCACCAGACCTCATCCTAGCCATTACCCTGTCACTAACACAAGCCATGGCCTCACCATGCACCAGAACTCATCCTGGCCATTACCCTGTCACTAACACAAGCCATGGCCTCACCATGCACCAGACCTCATCCTAGCCATTACCCTGTCACTAACACAAGCCATGGCCTCACCATGCACCAGACCTCATCCTAGCCATTACCCTGTCACTAACATAAGCCATGGCCTCACCATGCACCAGACCTCATCCTAGCCATTACCCTGTCACTAACACAAGCCATGGCCTCACCATGCACCAGACCTCATCCTAGCCATTACCCTGTCACTAACACAAGCCATGGCCTCACCATGCACCAGACCTCATCCTAGCCATTACCCTGTCACTAACACAAGCCATGGCCTCACCATGCCTCATCCTAGCCATTACCCTGTCACTAACACAAGCCATGGCCTCACCATGCACCAGACCTCATCCTAGCCATTACCCTGTCACTAACACAAGCCATGGCCTCACCATGCACCAGACCTCATCCTAGCCATTACCCTGTCACTAACACAAGCCATGGCCTCACCATGCACCAGACCTCATCCTAGCCATTACCCTGTCACTAACACAAGCCATGGCCTCACCATGCACCAGACCTCATCCTAGCCATTACCCTGTCACTAACACAAGCCATGGCCTCACCATGCACCAGACCTCATCCTAGCCATTACCCTGTCACTAACACAAGCCATGGCCTCACCATGCACCAGACCTCATCCTAGCCATTACCCTGTCACTAACACAAGCCATGGCCTCACCATGCACCAGACCTCATCCTAGCCATTACCCTGTCACTAACACAAGCCATGGCCTCACCATGCACCAGACCTCATCCTAGCCATTACCCTGTCACTAACACAAGCCATGGCCTCACCATGCACCAGACCTCATCCTAGCCATTACCCTGTCACTAACACAAGCCATGGCCTCACCATGCACCAGACCTCATCCTAGCCATTACCCTGTCACTAACACAAGCCATGGGCTCACCATGCACCAGACCTCATCCTAGCCATTACCCTGTCACTAACACAAGCCATGGCCTCACCATGCACCAGACCTCATCCTAGCCATTACCCTGTCACTAACACAAGCCATGGCCTCACCATGCACCAGACCTCATCCTAGCCATTACCCTGTCACTAACACAAGCCATGGCCTCACCATGCACCAGAACTCATCCTGGCCATTACCCTGTCACTAACACAAGCCATGGCCTCATCATGCACCAGACCTCATTCTAGCCATTACCCTGTCACTAACACAAGCCATGGCCTCACCATGCACCAGAACTCATCCTGGCCATTACCCTGTCACTAACACAAGCCATGACCTCACCATGCACCAGAACTCATCCTGGCCATTACCCTGTCACTAACACAAGCCATGGCCTCACCATGCACCAGACCTCATCCTAGCCATTACCCTGTCACTAACACAAGCCATGGCCTCACCATGCACCAGACCTCATCCTAGCCATTACCCTGTCACTAACACAAGCCATGACCTCACCATGCACCAGACCTCATCCTAGCCATTACCCTGTCACTAACACAAGCCATGGCCTCACCATGCACCAGACCTCATCCTAGCCATTACCCTGTCACTAACACAAGCCATGGCCTCACCATGCACCAGACCTCATCCTAGCCATTACCCTGTCACTAACACAAGCCATGGCCTCACCATGCACCAGACCTCATCCTAGCCATTACCCTGTCACTAAACACAAGCCATGGCCTCACCATGCACCAGACCTCATCCTAGCCATTACCCTGTCACTAACACAAGCCATGGCCTCACCATGCACCAGACCTCATCCTAGCCATTACCCTGTCACTAACACAAGCCATGGCCTCACCATGCACCAGACCTCATCCTAGCCATTACCCTGTCACTAAACACAAGCATGGCCTCACCATGCACCAGACCTCATCCTAGCCATTATCCTGTCACTAACACAAGCCATGGCCTCACCATGCACCAGACCTCATCCTAGCCATTACCCTGTCACTAAACACAAGCCATGGCCTCACCATGCACCAGACCTCATCCTAGCCATTACCCTGTCACTAAACACAAGCCATGGCCTCACCATGCACCAGACCTCATCCTAGCCAGTACCCTGTCACTAACACAAGCCATGGCCTCACCAGACCCCAGACCTCATCCTAGCCATTACTCTGTCACTAACACAAGCCATGGCCTCACCATGTACCAGACCTCATCCTAGCCATTACCCTGTCACTAACACAAGCCATGGCCTCACCATGCACCAGACCTCATCCTAGCCATTACCCTATCACTAACACAAGCCATGGCCTCACCATGCACCAGACCTCATCCTAGCCATTACCCTGTCACTAACACAAGCCATGGCCTCACCATGCACCAGACCTCATCCTAGCCATTACCCTGTCACTAAACACAAGCCATGGCCTCACCATGCACCAGACCTCATCCTAGCCATTACCCTGTCACTAACACAAGCCATGGCCTCACCATGCACCAGACCTCATCCTAGCCATTACCCTGTCACTAACACAAGCCATGGCCTCACCATGCACCAGACCTCATCCTAGCCATTACCATGTCACTAACACAAGCCATGGCCTCACCATGCACCAGACCTCATCCTAGCCATTACCCTGTCACTAACACAAGCCATGTCCTCACCATGCACCAGACCTCATCCTAGCCATTACCCTGTCACTAACACAAGCCATGACCTCACCATGCACCAGACCTCATCCTAGCCATTACCCTGTCACTAACACAAGCCATGGCCTCACCATGCACCAGACCTCATCCTAGCCATTACCCTGTCACTAACACAAGCCATGGCCTCACCATGCACCAGACCTCATCCTAGCCATTACCCTGTCACTAACACAAGCCATGGCCTCACCATGCACCAGACCTCATCCTAGCCATTACCCTGTCACTAACACAAGCCATGGCCTCACCATGCACCAGACCTCATCCTAGCCATTACCCTGTCACTAACACAAGCCATGGCCTCACCATGCACCAGACCTCATCCTAGCCATTACCCTGTCACTAACACAAGCCATGGCCTCACCATGCACCAGACCTCATCCTAGCCATTACCCTGTCACTAAACACAAGCCATGGCCTCACCATGCACCAGACCTCATCCTAGCCATTACCCTGTCACTAACACAAGCCATGGCCTCACCATGCACCAGACCTCATCCTAGCCAGTACCCTGTCACTAACACAAGCCATGGCCTCACCAGACCCCAGACCTCATCCTAGCCATTACCCTGTCACTAACACAAGCCATGGCCTCACCATGCACCAGACCTCATCCTAGCCATTACCCTATCACTAACACAAGCCATGGCCTCACCATGAACCAGACCTCATCCTAGCCATTACCCTGTCACTAACACAAGCCATGGCCTCACCAGACCCCAGACCTCATCCTAGCCATTACCCTGTCACTAACACAAGCCATGGCCTCACCATGCACCAGACCTCATCCTAGCCATTACCCTATCACTAACACAAGCCATGGCCTCACCATGCACCAGACCTCATCCTAGCCATTACCCTGTCACTAACACAAGCCATGGCCTCACCATGCACCAGACCTCATCCTAGCCATTACCCTGTCACTAACACAAGCCATGGCCACACCATGTACCAGACCTCATCCTAGCCATTACCCTGTCACTAACACAAGCCATGGCCTCACCATGAACCAGACCTCATCCTAGCCATTACCCTGTCACTAACACAAGCCATGGCCTCACCATGAACCAGACCTCATCCTAGCCATTACCCTGTCACTAACACAAGCCATGGCCTCACCATGCACCAGACCTCATCCTAGCCAGTACCCTGTCACTAACACAAGCCATGGCCTCACCATGCACCAGACCTAATCCTAGCCTTTACACTGTCACTAACACAAGCCATGGCCTCACCATGCACCAGACCTCATCCTAGCCATTACCCTGTCACTAACACAAGCCATGGCCTCACCATGCACCAGACCTCATCCTAGCCATTACCCTGTCACTAACACAAGCCATGGCCTCACTATGCACCAGACCTCATCCTAGCCATTACCCTGTCACTAACACAAGCCATGGCCTCACCATGCACCAGACCTCATCCTAGCCATTACCCTGTCACTAACACAAGCCATGGCCTCACCATGCACCAGACCTCATCCTAGCCATTACCCTGTCACTAACACAAGCCATGGCCTCACCATGCACCAGACCTCATCCTAGCCATTACCCTGTCACTAACACAAGCCATGGCCTCACCATGAACCAGACCTCATCCTAGCCATTACCCTGTCACTAACACAAGCCATGGCCTCACCATGAACCAGACCTCATCCTAGCCATTACCCTGTCACTAACACAAGCCATGGCCTCACCATGCACCAGACCTCATCCTAGCCATTACCCTGTCACTAACACAAGCCATGGCCTCACCATGCACCAGACCTCATCCTAGCCATTACACTGTCACTAACACAAGCCATGGCCTCACCATGCACCAGACCTCATCCTAGCCATTACCCTGTCACTAACACAAGCCATGGCCTCACACATGCACCAGACCTCATCCTAGCCATTACCTTGTCACTAACACAAGCCATGGCCTCACCATGCACTAGACCTCATCCTAGCCATTACCCTGTCACTAACACAAGCCATGGCCTCACCATGCACCAGACCTCATCCTAGCCATTACCCTGTCACTAACACAAGCCATGGCCTCACCATGCACCAGACCTCATCCTAGCCATTACCCTGTCACTAACACAAGCCATGGCCTCACCATGCACCAGACCTCATCCTAGCCATTACCCTGTCACTAACACAAGCCATGGCCTCACCATGCACCAGACCTCATCCTAGCCATTACCCTGTCACTAACACAAGCCATGACCTCACCATGCACCAGACCTCATCCTAGCCATTACCCCGTCACTAACACAAGCCATGGCCTCACCATGCACCAGACCTCATCCTAGCCATTACCCTGTCACTAACACAAGCCATGGCCTCACCATGCACCAGACCTCATCCTAGCCATTACCCTGTCACTAACACAAGCCATGGCCCCACCATGCACCAGACCTCATCCTAGCCATTACCCTGTCACTAACACAAGGCCTTACTATACACTAGATGTCATCCTAGCTGAAGTATGCAGCCCTTCATTCATGTCAGCTGGTCCACTGGTCAGTGTTGCTTAAAGTCTTGCTAGTGTAGAGATGAGGTCATCATGATTTATGGCGAGAGGGAGCTGGTGTTGAAGTCTCCTCAAGCATATCGGGTTGCCTTGGAATGTGGTATATAACTATATATAGTGTTGTGTTGGTGCACGCACGCACGCACACACGCACGCACACACACACACACACACACACACACACGGCTGTATTTGTGTCTCCAAACAAGATGATGATAATGAAAACAAAAAACAGGAGGAGATGAATATGATTAGCTGGGTGTGGCTTTGTGGGAACTATTGAAGAATGAGCCACCCAAGTTCATCACACAATAGGCAAGAACTCCTGAGGTGTGAAAATGAGAGGTTGGATGCATCCCTGATGACCACACACAAACAACAACAACAACTACTACTACAACAACAACAACTACGACTACAACAACAGCAACAACAACAACAACAAGAGTGCTGACAGACTAAAGGTTGGTTGATATAAGCATTCACACTCCTCATGCTGAGAGAAGGCCAGCAATGGTGTGTGCTCTGTGCAGGTGAGTGCCCCACCCTAAACCATGCCCCCATAGGAGAGCACAACAGTGTTGGTTGGTCAGTCTCCTGAGGCCCAGCATCATCACAATACAAGGTCTTAGCCTGTGCAGGTGAGTGCCCCACTCTAAACCATGCCCCCACAGGAGAGCACAACAGTGTTGGTTGGTCAGTCTCCTGAGGCCCAGCATCATCACAATACAAGGCCTTAGCCTGTGCAGGTGAGTGCACCACCCTAAACCACACCCCCATAGGAGAGCACAACAGTGTTGGTTGGTCAGTCCTGAGGCCCAGCATCATCACAATACAAGGCCTTAGCCTGTGCAGGTGAGTGCACCACCCTAAACCATGCCCCCATAGGAGAGCACAACAGTGTTGGTTGGTCAGTCCTGAGGCCGAGCATCATCACAATACAAGGCCTGAGCCTGTGCAGGTGAGTGCCCCACCCTAAACCACGCCCCCATAGGAGAGCACAACAGTGTTGGTTGGTCAGTCCTGAGGCCCAGCATCATCACATTACAAGGTCTTATCCTGTGCAGGTGAGTGCCCCACCCTAAACCACACCCCCATAGGAGAGCACAACAGTGTTGGTTGGTCAGTCTTGAGGCCCAGCATCATCACAATACAAGGTCTTAGCCTGTGCAGGTGAGTGCCCCACCCTAAACCATGCCACCATAGGAGAGCACAACAGTGTTGGTTGGTCAGTCCTGAGGCCCAGCATCATCACAATACAAGGCCTTAGCCTGTGCAGGTGAGTGCCCCACCCTAAACCATGCAGAGCACAACAGTGTTGGTTGGTCAGTCCTGAGGCCCAGCATCATCACAATACAAGGTCTTAGCCAGTGCAGGTGAGTGCCCCACCCTAAACCACACCCCCATAGGAGAGCACAACAGTATTGGTTGGTCAGTCCTGAGGCACACACAAGCAACATAAATGCAAGATGAACTTATGTATTAATAATAATAATAATTCAATATTTAGTAATAGGGCAATTCCGGGAAAATGTCAACCAAGGGGGTCAAAATTTCAAAATGGGTTTTGAGTATGCTCTCACCATTTTGAAGCTAAATAAATGAAGTTTCATATTCTGCAATTTTTAACCCAATATGACAAACGGGTAACGAGATATGCTCGTTTTTATGTAATTGCCATATATAGTAACAGATTATGACAGAAGCTTTGTTCTGTTTTAGATCAGACACCTCCTACAGTTGGGAATTGAGTTCTGCTCCAAATTATGTGTATTTGGATCATTTTTATAATTTTTAAGTAGATTCAATGGATTTTTTTTGTTACACCCACTAATTACACCAACTAATTAATATTTTATTGTTTGTAGTTTCGGGATATAATGCGTACGTCTGTCACAGATATGTGCATCTTTATTAATTATTTCTGTGATATTAAAGTATTAACTGAAACCATTTCATATTATCTTTTAGTTTTCTGTAAGCCTGTGGCATTACTGGTATTACATCATGTCTGTGTTAGGTTAAGACGACGCCTCCCTTTGTAGGAGGGGCGCTCTCCAGTAACTAGAGATATGATGCCATTGCCTTATGCTTGCTTGAGATTGTTACTGAATACTTTTTTGGGGTTCCTTGCTAGTGTTCTCATAAGCAGTCCTTAATTCATGTCATGTCACACACACTCCCACACACACACAAAGAGAGAGGGTTATTGGTAGCTGATCATTAGGAACAAGTAGTTTGTGCCTCCACAAACAATCACGTGTCTTTCCTTGCCACTGACCCCTTACCAACCTAAATACACTCTTTAGACACTAAAATCAACTGCATAGAAGTGACCACCATTATGATCACTAGGGCAGTCTAGAGGAGGAGGGGGAGGGCTTGTGGGGAGGGAGGGAGAGGAGGAGGATAATTACATGTAGGAGGGGTGGAGGAGGAGGAGGAGAGAGGGTGAGGAAGGAGGAGGAGAGAGGCTGGGGGAGGAGGAGGAGAGGTGATACAAAAGGATTTTTTGACAAGGTCTGAAAAATGTGATTTCATAATGTTGTGGTTATGAACTTGGAGCTGCATAGATTCTGCACACTTCACTGCATGAACTTATAATAGCTCAAATGAGATCTCTCTCTTTTAGAATTAAAAAGCTGCATAGCTAAAGTTACATGCAGCCAAAGTAGGGGGCCCTCAACATCTGAGTACCTGAACTGGTTTTAGTTGTGGTTGCTGATTGGAAAGTGCTAGCCAGTTATCTGTAGCTAGAGGAGGCTACTCTACAACTTCCTGCTTGCATTTAGGCACTAAATAGTGACCAAGTAGGCAAGCGCGGGTGATGAAGGGGAAAAAATTCAATCGAATCGGAAAACTCCAGCCAAAGACCACTTGCACATGGTGTGTCTGCTCATGTAAAAGGAAGGAGATGACAATGGAATGAAACTGTGGCTACAAAGAGTAGGGGCAAGGCCTCCTGGTGGCCTCTTAAGAAAACCTTCTCTTCTAGTTTGGGACCAACTCAGAGCACATAAAACTGAAGCCATTAAAGAGAAGGTGGGAGAATTGAAGACCCAAGTAGCCGCCATTCCTGGGGGGCTGATGAGTCAATGGCCGCCTATAGACGTGTCAATATTTAAGCCTAACATGTGGGAGCAGGAGAACCAATGGATGGGAGGACCAGGTCATGACCTCACCCCCGCAGGAAGAGTGGAGCGGCCCACCATTACACAGGTGTGTGAGTGGATGAAGAAGTCGTGGGATGGCATAAGAACTGAAGTAATTGTGAAATGCTTTAAAAAGTGTGGGATTAGTAATGGCCTGGATGCAAGTGAAGAGTGGCACTATTTGAAGACACTGATGCCAGCAGTCCAGTTTCTATAAACTAATGATGATGACTGTGATGACGAGGCAGAATCTTCGGGCTTTGAAGAGGATTAGGTGGGGGGGAGTTTATTTTACTGAAGAGTCATGTATTCTGCACATTCTCTTATTGTGTTGAGTAAGACTAGCACTGAAGTCATTTCATGTCCCGGTAGGTAGGATTTGCATGTAGTCATGGTTACCGGGTATATTAGTGTAAAGGACTCCTTTTGTGCTGGTCTCCTGCCTTATGTTCAATAGAAAATACTGGTAGCTTGCCTAAAATAAAAGTATGCATTCTAATTTTACTTTCTTTAACCAGAATACAGTGCAACATTTTGGGGTGGGATGCTTAAATACACTAAGTACTAGCAGGCCCGTACGCAGGATTTTTGAAAGGGAGGGTGATGTAGTAGACATAAACATGTAATAGTCATAAACACATCATTCTGTTTAATTATGGTCAAAAATCATATTAATACAAATTAAGAAAAAAGTAAACTTGCTTTTTCCATTTTATGTGGATATTTTTGGAAAAACTGCTTACATACATGATCAATGTTAATGTCATATTCATAGTTCATGTGAATTAGGGCTAAACCACTTAGCCGCTCTTCTGACTGCAGGGGCGGATCTAGACAATTTGACTAGGGGGGTTGACTTGTTGACAGTAAATGTTTTGTATTGTCACCTTTAGCTCTTTTGAGTGTTTTTTTTATGGTTAAAGAAAGTTTTATATACATACATATACAATAAGTACAGCATCAATAATATTGTCAGTGGAAGTCATTACACACACAAAATAGACGAGCTAAACATTCTACGGGCATGTTTGTTCACAAATATTTCAAATATTTTATCTCTGTTGAAGTTGGTACTATGCTGAGCCATAAGTATGAGAGATGACAGTCTGGACATAAGCATAGTGTTTCGAAGGTAATTTTTGGTCCGCCGAAGAATAGAGAAACTACGCTCTGCTTCACAACTGGTAATAGGTAGGATGCAAGCAATACACAAAAGGGTATAATATGTTGGGGGAATCTTCTCTGCGAATAGCACTAATTGCATTTAGCAAGCTGTTAGGAACTTCATCACCTGCATCCAATCTTCTTTGCCAGAATATTTTCCATCTTGACATCTCATTTTGGAGCTGTACTGGAGAAGGAAGATGGCACTCCCATGTAAGCATGTGAGCGACTTCGGACACTGGGTCAAATTTATCAGTGACAGAAATGGCTGGAGTGAGAAGCAAAAGCTCAGCACAAATTCTGCTTTCCTTGTTGAACCGTGACTCCAGTTGACAGATGATAGTGTCAAGGAAGGGAATAGCTATAATCCTTTTATATTATTCTTGAGCAGAACCACCAGGATGGTTATTTCTATGGGCTTGCCTCTCCACTCTCCTTGGAAGAGTTACTTTTTCAACTCCAACAAATGTTAGTAAAGCACTTGCTTCTTTATACCACTGATCAAATACATTGTCAATATCAGCACGTCTAGACTTGATGAAGTCAATAGTTTCATCCACTTGCTTATAGGCTTGATAGATATCTTGATTTCTCTTCTGAAGCTTGACTGTTATTGGCTTTATTGATTCAAGAGCAAACAACATCACAGTTGTTAAACAAGTAGAATGGCATGGAGTTTGCATAGTTCTAAAAAGTCCTTGAGCTTTAATACGTGTTTCCCTGTCCCAACTCCAGTCATTGAAGGTAGATTCATCACCCTCAAGTTCAGTAACATAGACTCATTCATAAGCAGCTGGGTTTAAGATGGCTTCATTCACACCTTCAATCACTCAATACTTCACCAACAAACATGCCACATTCTCATGTCCTATGCATGTGTTGTGCATTTGCACAGAGTTTGAGTATAATTTATTGGGTGTGGTTATATTCTTGAGGGGGGGTTCTGACCCCCCAACCCCCCCCTAGATCCGCCACTGGACTGTGTGCATCGCCTGAGTGCAGATGCCGATCTTTCACATGAGCATGAGCTTAATGGAATTGTCTTGAGCAATGTAAAAATGTTGGGAAGTGAAGTGGAGCAACATTGCTTCAGTGTGTCACTAATTGTTTCTGGACGATCTTGTTGTTTCACTGCTAGCCATTTGGTCTTCCAACGACAAAGTTCTTCATCGAGGATGTTGGGGTTTGGAAGATCTTCAGAATAAAAATGCTATGGCCTCATTCAAGTCAGAGTTGACTGTAATATTCACAGGTAGTAGTCCCTGAATTGAAGCTGCCTGTTTACTGTGACTAGAGAATCTTGAAGAGATGTCGCTAATAAGATAGTCTAAGAATGGAATAGCAACACTTTTTTTAAAGTAATCTGCAACTGAAGAGCTTTCAGGGTTCGAACGATGCTGCTGACACCTAGCTCTACGAGGAATTGAATCAGATATACCTGATTTCTCAGCATTCTCAGGAATTCTACAACTATGTAGATAAATACGCTGGGAATAAGCCTCAATATCCTCTCTCACCTTTTTTAGCTCTTCACAGCACTGCATAACAGTGGAGACACCAGATACTATGTCCTTATTTTTGCCTTGTAGGTTTACAACTGCTTGTTTAAGGTATAATATAGACCTAAAAAGGGTTACCATTGAATAGACAAATTCAAAAGATTCCAGTTTCTTCATATATACAAGTGCATTTTGCTTATCCTCTGATGACCATCCATCATTGTATAAAGGAAAATCACTACTTCCATAAATGATTACTTCGAACATCTTCACCAAGAAAGGATGAGCCAAAGAAAAGCGCTCCCAACCGTCTATATTCCCAACCCAACGAGTAATACAGACATTAAGTAGAGGTTGTCTACTTGATGGATTTGTAATCTGTCCTTTAAGGAGAGCTTCTCGTTTCTGGGAATATTTAATCCAAATGGTTATACTTTTTATACTCTCAATGCAATTTCTAATTTCTGGAAAAGAGCATGATTTTACAATCACAAGATTAAGTGAATGGGAAGCACAGTGCGTGAATAGTGCTTTGGGTTGCTTTTCTCGAATTCTTGCCTGAACACCTGATTTATGTCAACTCATTGTAGATGCACCATCATAACCTTGGCCACGTAACTCACTCAAAGATAAACCAAGATTCTCCAAACATTTAACTAGAGCATCAGCAATGTCAACTGCTTTAACTCTGTTTAACTTTAAGAAAGCTATATATTCTTCACGAATGTGACCTTCACTGTCCACAAATCGAAGGCAAACAGATAATTGCTCAGCGTTGTGGCAGCTAACTTCATCAGCAAGAACTGAATAAAATTTACTTTGTTTAACCTCTGCTACTATTATTAGCTAAGATTATGTCATGGCCAATAACATTGATGATGTCATTCTGAGATCTTGGAGAAATATAAGTGGCATTCTTGGCCCTTGGTTTATTGAGGTGATTAAAAAGAATAGAATCACTCTCAGCAAAACACTTAAGTAAAGCCAAGAAATTTCCAGGATTTTTAGTAGTGCTGAGATCTTCATTATCACCACGAAATGGAAGTCCCTGCTTTCCCAAGAAAAGAATGGCACGAACTATTTGGCGAATAATGTGCTTATTCTCATCCACAATCTCATTCTCATGATTGTCAATAATATTTTTCAAGACATCAGTGTATTGCACACAATCCCGATGATATTGAAGGGAGGAATGATTACTCAAAGCACTGCCTATTTTGGACCAATTGGAGTAAGACCTATTTACAAGTAATCCTTTATCTTTTCTCGTCACTAGAAAGGAAGAGTGAGCATGGTCCACAGAAAACACCATCTAACTTGGGGCTATAGAGAAGAAAGGGATACTTTGTAAGCCAAGTGGTATTAAACTTCCGATTGCAACCACGAGAATATGTAGTGGGTAAAATGTTAGGTGGCACTGTAAGAATGCTTTGCCTCATTGGATAGGTTGCTCACCAACTGGCAAATGGATTTTGTTGGCTCTAACAAATTTCCAATGTCTTCGAATGGTGGTGGTTCAGAAAGCAAAGGATCAGATTGTTGGCTGATCACTGGAGCTTCTGGAATAACAGGCTGGTCAAGTTCCTCATCTACACAGCGAGTGCTTACCACTGTCTTCTTGAGCAGCTTTTTTATAATTGAAGTAAGATCTTATATCACTGGATTGCCGTTGTGTCTTCATGGCTGGTGTGCTCTTTCACAGCATGCTACACTAGCAAGGATCAGCATGTGACACTGACACTAGTTAGGTGTAAATTATTAAACCACATGTCAGTTGTAGGTGGCTTGTTTGAAGTCAGAGGTGTTTAATTACCATTGCCAATGTGCATTTGCATTTGGATATTTTTGTATGTTGGATATGCATATCATTAATTTGAAAGGGGCCTGTGTACAGGCCAGCTGTCACAGGCTGGTGAGTGTTCTTGCATGTTGTCTGTGGTGTGGTTGTGGCTTGTTTGCTCACATGAGTGGCTTGTTCTTTCACATGTATATGTCCCTTTGTTAATCCCACAGATAGTGATGTTCTGCTGTCAACACCACCTGCTGGTTCTGCCACTGTCAGGTGAGATTTCCCTTGACACCTTGTATAAATAAAAGTATGCATTCTAATTTTACTTTCTTTAACCAGAATACAGTACAACATTTTGGGGTGGGATGCTTAAATACACTAAGTAGTAAATATTCTGTGCTGAAATGAGGTGCGTTTAAAATACGATAGGACTACAAGATAATACACCAAGTGTGATTTTATATATAGAGTGCACCAAACATTAATTAACTGGCACCAATTATCTGTGTACTCTGAACCACACTATAATTAAGCTTGCAAAAAGGTCTGCAGTTAACTCGGAATCCTCTCAATACTTGCATTTAGAAAAGGACGGAAGAGAAGGTCCAGAAATAAGATGATGATAATGAAGACACCGAGATGAATATGAGCAGGTGGGTGTGGCTTTGTGGGAAACTATAGAAGAATGAGCCACCCAAGTTCATCACACGATAGGCAAGAACTCCTGAGGTGTGCACAAGGACAGAATGCATCTTGTTTTCCTGATGACCACACACAAACAACAACAACAACAACAACAACAATAGGACTGCTGAAATTTGTCCATGAACAGACTAAAGGTTGATTGATATAAGCATTCACACTCCTCATGCTGAGAGAAGGCCAGCAATGGTGTGTGCTCTGTGCAGGTGAGTGCCCCACCCTAAACCATGCCCCCATAGGAGAGCACAACAGTGTTGGTTGGTCAGTCCTGAGGCCCAGCATCATCACAATACAAGGCCTTAGCCTGTGCAGGTGAGTGCACCACCCTAAACCATGCCCCCATAGGAGAGCACAACAGTGTTGGTTGGTCAGTCCTGAGGCCCAGCATCATCACAATACAAGGTCTTAGCCTGTGCAGGTGAGTGCACCTCCCTAAACCATGCCCCCATAGGAGAGCACAACAGTGTTGGTTGGTCAGTCCTGAGGCCCAGCATCATCACAATACAAGGCCTTAGCCTGTGCAGGTGAGTGCACCACCCTAAACCAGAAAGATTGCCCGCTGGATGGGTACTGCCTTGCCTCCGTCTCCACCTACCATGACGAAAAACACTACATAGAGCTCACGGATACAACTTTCAATGCACGCTACACAAACCACAAGTTCTCCTAACCATGAAAACAAGAGAAGCACTACAGAACTCCCCAAATACATATGGAAACTTAAAGACAGCAAAACCCGACACAACATAAAATGGGCCATTATCGACAGAGCAGCATCGTATTCCACCATATCGAAACGTTGCAACTTGTGCATTGCTGAAAAATTCCACATTATCTACTCCGACAGCCAAACATCATTGAACAAGCGATCAGAATTCCTTACAAAGTGTAGGCACAAGAACAAGTTTCTCCTCAAGAGCATTTGAATTACCACACTCATCAACACCCATTCATTAACGCCCATCCATGGACTAGCATCACCCCACTTGCCTGCCCCACCTCATATATGCTCACATGCCACTTCAGTTGCTCATTGTCCCTGATGATTGCATTAGCATGAAACTGCAGTAGGACTAGCCATCCCAATACTTCTCTATTATTCAATAGCTCTGCTTTAACACAGCATTGAGCACTATTTGTAGCCTTCACCAGCAAACGTATATTATATATTATATATACACATATATATAATATATACATGTATATATATATAATAAAGAGGGAGAGATTGATGGCTATGTATGTGCAAAGCAACACTCACAAGAAGTTTAAAGTTGATTGAGCATTTTATTTTGCAGGTAGAAAGACATCTTACAAATTCCATGCCTCCCCAATCACTTGTCTTTTGCTTGCTATAGACCCCTTACCAACCTAACCCCACAATGCCCACTCAGAGAGAGCCACTAAAATCAACTGTATGGTAGTTGCCACCATTTTGCCAGTAGGCCAGCCTGGACGAGGAGAGAAGAGAAGGAATACATGTGGGAGGAAGAGGAGGAGATGAGGAGGAGGTAGAGGTAGGGCAGGAGCAGGAGGAGAAATAGGAGGAGTAGGCGGTGGAGAAGAGGAGGGAGAGAGGGAGGAGGGGGAGAAATACAAGACACTAACTAGCCAATGATGGGGTCAGCAAAGCTGGCAACTCAAGGCTCTCATAAGATATGGACAACCAGGACCAGGCTAATGATGGGGTCAGCAAAGCTGGCAACTCAAGGCCCTCATAAGATATGGACAACCAAGACCAGGCTAATGATGGGGTCAGCAAAGCTGGCAACTCAAGGCTCTCATAAGATATGGACAAACAGGACCAGGCTAATGATGGGGTCAGCAAAGCTGGCAACTCGATGCTCTCATAAGATATGGACAACCAGGACCAGGCTAATGATGGGGTCAGCAAAGCTGGCAACTCGAGGCTCTCATAAGATATGGACAACCAGGACCAGGCCAATGATAGGGTCAGCAAAGCTGGCAACTCGAGGCTCTCATAAGATATGGGACAACCACGACCAGGCTCTCATAAGATATGGACAACCAGAACCAGGCTAATGATGTGGTCAGCAAAGCTGGCAACTCAAGGCTCTCATAAGATATGGACAACCAGGACCAGGCTAATGATGGGGTCAGCAAAGCTGGCAACTCAAGGCTCTCATAAGATATGGACAACCAGGACCAGGCTAATGATGGGGTCAGCAAAGCTGGCAACTCAAGGCTCTCATAAGATATGGACAACCAGGACCAGCAGAAACACTGGACCATCATCCCTTATTGTATCATCATCATCCAGCCACCCACTCCAACTTTTGTATTGGTCAGCCTACAAAACAAATTAAGTCTTAAAAACAGAAAATGGAGGAAGGAGGATGACACAACCTAGGCTTCTTGGGAGCACTCCATGACTCAACATAAAAGATGGGTGGCCACCTTTAATTAAAAAAAAAATTAATTTAATTTTACTTTAAAAGACAATAATAATTATATTAATAATTATAATACTAGTAATTAGTAATAATAATAATAATAATAATAATAATAATAATAATAATAATAGTAATAATAATAATAATAATAATAATAATAATAATAATAATAATAATAATAATAACAATAATAATTAGAATAATAATAATTGGTAATAATTAGTGCCACAATAAATAATAACAATAACAACAATAACACAATAATAATATTAGTAACACATAAATGCAAGATGACTTAAGGAGCACATGAAAACTCCAGCCCTTATGGTGATAGTACTAGGAAGAGCAAATGTGCGGCCCAATCCTGCACCACAACACCATATATATATCAGAGGCCAAAATAACCTACGCTGAAAAATACAATAGGGAGGAGGAATATATAAGTGTCAACCACAAATTAGACTTGAGGCAAGAATCACTTGATGGGGTCACATGACATCTCCTTGTACTGACATCACATTAAACATCACAACCTCTTCACAGGCAACTCCACCCACCACAATAAGTTGGGCTGGATGTGCAGAAGAATCTTCTGGACTCTCTTGTGCAGAACTATGTTGAGGAAGTGGACAGAGATGAGGAGGATGCAGATGATGGCTGTGACCAGAGCTGCCGGGGTCATGTGGCCAGTGAATATCAGCTGAAAATACTTGAGGCTTCTCTGGGGGATAGGAAAAAGAGAACAAATTAGAATGAGGGGCGTGGCTGGAGCTATGGCTGCAACTAAGGCTATATATAGAACAATGGTGAGTGCTAGACAGTTGATGTAATAATGGAGACAGCAAGCTAGTCTTGCTGGCCTGACTCTCATGCACACACACACACACAGATATATAAATATGTAGCTATTGCACACCTCACAGACTGAGCCTAGGTGTGCTTGCCTGCCACTTGCTACAGCCTGCCATACAATAAGGGACTTTAGTGGAGTGAGACAGGTGGTGAAGGATGCAGCTGCCATGCACCCACTCTGCAGAGGAAGAAATCCAGCATCAGCAAACTCGTTACGATGGGTGGCTGGAATGATGCGGAGTTTATCTGGAACAGGTCTCAAATCCAGGTAAGGATCGATGGAGGTGGGGCTAGTCCTGAAAATAGATTGGATAGTAAAAGAAACAAAAACTGCGTCCTGGCTCCAAAATTGCGTCGTATAGTGCAGTAGCTGAGAACTGGTTGCAAGCATTACTACGCGCTCATCCCAACCATCACCATCGTTGTTGTCGATGAGCTTGGCAAGACCCTTTACCAACCGTACGTGTGTTGGTAAAGGGTCTGCTGAGTGACATAATAATTATATGGTGCCGCAGAAAGTAATATCTGGAGTTGGACACCGAGCTCGCTGCATCTCTAGCCAGTTTGTCAGCTTCTCTATGTATACGGATTGTATACGGATAGTTGACAAAGAAATCCTGTCATAATGTCTCTGGGGGAGTGCAAATTTAGACATAAACTTAGCGTAATATTTTGTCCACCCTAGCATCATTTTCGTACGCATGCCACGTGACACCTTTATAATCTTCAAAATGTTGAGTCCACGGACATCGCACCCCAGTGCAGTGCAAATAAATATATTAAAAAGATGAGTGCCGATTTTTTTTGGGGGGATGGGGGGGGGGGGGGGGGGGGGGTGCCCTATGTTCGACCCTTTACCAAAAGTTTAGACGCCTTATCCAATTTTGGATTTTATCAAATGTTGGATTTTTCATCATTAGATAATTGTTTGACATTTCATGCATATCAGACCAAGCAGCCTATTTCAAAACCACTCTCTGTGGTATTAGCTGAGTGTGGTCATTTTGTGGTCACCTGGTCTGTGCAGGAATATTCATATGGTAACTTGGTCTGGGCCTTAACTGGTTTGTAAGTCATAGCTTCTGAGCTAGCTGTGTACTGTTCACCCAGCTCTGGCAGGAATATGCCTGCAGAGCCAGAACCCTTTGATCTATGTGCATGCTCATGCATGGTTGGGTATTTAAAGCCTGCAATAGAATCTTTCACAGCGAGTGTCAGAGAGAGTTAGCTATGGCATCTTCAGAACCCAGTACTTTCAAGGTTACCAGAAGAAGATTCTTCAGATATGGATTCTGACTCTGATAATGAGGTTTCACAAATTGACATTGACAGTCAAATCTCTACATCTATCAGGTCTTCTAAGTCTGCAAAAAACACACGATTGTGTGTCTATCGTAGACAGTATGCAAAGACTTTCCCATGGGCCACAACTTCGAGAAAGGGATCTTCTTTTGCCTTCTGTATGAAGTGCTCTCATGATATAAACCTTGGAAGAGGTGGTTAGAGATCTCAGGAGACATCAGGAAACAAAATTACACAAATACTCAGGTAAAGATGGTGTGGGTGTACACTGCCTCTACTGTCCTACTTTGGGCCAATAAGAGAGGAGTCTGTAATCCGTGCAGAAGTACTCTTTGCATATTTCCTTGGAGAGCACCATCTTGCCTTTCAATTGGGAGATCATTGTACCAAACTATTCAAGTTGATGTTTCCTGATTCTTCTATTGCTAAAGACTTGAAGTGCAGTCGTACTAAAGCAACAGCTGTGTTGAAAGTTATTGCCCAGGATTGTTGGAAAACCATTTCCGCAGCAGTTAGAGAGACTAAATACTTCAGCCTCCAAACTGATGAGACAACTGATATTACCGTTACACAACAAGCTGCTATTATGCTTCGATTCTTCGGTAACACCCAAGGACAGGTGAGATGTGTCTTCTTTGCCCTAGAGAGTGTAGAGAGGGCAACTGCAGAGCCGTTATTTAACGCAATCGATAAGCATTTTCAAGAATCCACTACCCTCCTTTATGATAATCTTGTCAGGTTAGGTACAGATGGGGCCAATGTAATGTTGGGAGCACGAAATTCAGTGATGTCATGGTTATGATGTAAGCAGCCAGCTTTAGTTGCTCTTCACACATAGCAGCACTAATAGCAAATGAGGCCTGCAAAGTCTTGCCTGATGAATTGGAAGATCTGACAACTGATCCAGAAGAGCCCAAGGAGGCTGCGAAAATTTCAGAGTTTTGTGAAATGCAAGCCACACAAGTTGTTAAACACCAAACATGATGGCTCAGCCTTGAAGCTTGTGTAAATCGTCTTATCGAACAATATGAAGCCTCATACTTTCTAAGTACTGAGGATAAGCAGGCAGTAGTGAGAAGAGTAAAACTTTTACTTGAAAAGCCTCTGACCAATGCTTACTTGCTCTTTCTATGTTCTGCATTACCAATTGTTAATAATTTCAACAGGTACATGCAGCAGCAATCTCCAATTCTTCATGTTTCTACCAAGAGCTCGATGGCTTAATACGAAAATTTCTGTTGCTGTTCATGAATTCTGAGTACGTGTGTGCTGCTGAACATGTTTCACAACTGGTATTGATAACTCAGAAGAGTATCTCCCTTTATACCAAGTTTTCATAGGTCACAACACACTATCATACCTTGAAGAAGAGGATGGATTATCATCTGAGGATGTGAGAAAATATCCAAGCTTGGTGGATTGCTGCAGCCAAGGGAGCTGTCAAACAATTACCTATGAATCACAAGTTACTCTCCAAGCTTCAACCAGGCTTACAACAATACAGTATGGCTGATCAGGTGCTTGCTGCAGCAGAGTGTGTTCCTCTGGTAGTTCAAGTTGGTGACAAACCGAGCCTTCAAGAGGAATTTATGGATTTCTGCATGTCGCCATTACCTCCTAAAGTCACGGCCTTCACAGAGGTGGATAAGTATTGGCATGCAATCAGCCAAATCAAAGACTGCTTGGAAACTGAGTATCGCTATATACTCCACATTGGTTAAACTCGCAAAAGCCATTCTAGTTATATATATATTATACCCCATGGCAATGCTGATACCGAATGTTTATTCAGCCACATTGGTCTCAACAAAACGAAGCACAGAAACAGACTAGGAATTTCTACATTAAATTCACTTTTAACAGTGCAGTTCAATGTTCCTAAAAAATGCTATGAATTTTAACCGAACACTGAACTATCAAAGACAGTGTAAATACACTTATTTCTCATGAAATTGTTGTTTGTATTTTGTTTGGATTTAATTTTTTGGATAACACAAGCGAGTAATTTGGAAATTACCCCAAAAATTATGGCTACACTGTACCAGTGAGACAGCCAAACTGCGTTATGAAGACATCAGAGAGAGTCTGCCTATGTGAGGAACATGGAAGGCAGCTGACCTGGAAGGAATATGAATAGCCATACAAACAAAATGTATTGCTACCTGATCAGGATCTGGTGGTGTTATTACATGCATGCTAGTACTGCAGGCTGGCAAGCTACAATAATAGAGCATACCCTCAAATAGCACACGCAGATATGCAGTTTTATAATTAGTAAAGGATATCAATACAGTAAACATGATTGTGTTGACTCAATATCGAGTCTAGCTGAGCCAGGTCAGCAAGCAGCCACTATAAAGTAGTCACATTACTGACCAGTTGGTTTCCTCTGAAGCTTACTCTTAATATTTAACACGACAAAGACCTTCAATAAAACATGGTAGCAACTTATGATGCATGTGTCTATGTTATATATGAATACATAGGCACGTGTATGATGCATGTGTCTATGTTATATATGAATACATAGGCACGTGTGTATGCTTTAGTAATAAACATGGTAGCTACTTATGATGCATGTGTCTATGTTATATATGAATACATAGGCATGTGTGTATACTTTAGTAATAAACATGATGGCTTACTTTTCACATAGATGTCATTATTAGCAATATTTATTCCTAATACAAATGTGCCATGTTCTGTATTAATTTTTTCTTTATCTTTTCTACTTTCCTCCTACTTAACTTTATAAGATTTCCATTGGTCTATCAGAAGACTCCAAACTGTCCAATCAGTTGCGAACAATAACCCGATTCAACACTAATCTGTTCTCTACCGAGCCCAACAACCAGTGGTTGGCAAAGGGTCGTCATTACTCTCCTGGTGCATGACGTGAACTGAAGCAGGAAAATGAGTTCCATGAAGTGATCAGTGGTTCCCTCATTGGCAAAACCAGAGCTTATAATGCATGTGCATTAGTTGTTTGCTTATTCTTGTGACAATTAATAGAACTGAGTTGAGTCACCCACAGCTGCACCTTTTCTTACCGAGAAGTGATCATCCTCAGACATTACCGCCAACAAAACCAGTGAATTGCTTATAATGCACATTTCTTGTGTGTATTATATGATATAAATGCACATGCATCTACTTGAGTATTATAATAAACATGTAAATAATATCATGTTCTGGTGTTATGCTGACCGACTTCTTGTGGGTGGCTGCTTGACTATAAAATACAAATAACATGACAATTAAGAAATGAATACGATTGGTCAACAAAAATGAAACAAGAATCAACCAATGCTGACAACATTTACATGACCCTTTACCTAATGAACGTTTACCAATGAACACCAATACTGTAATAATTCTGGTTTAAAAATCTGTATTCTATTTGGAGTACTTTATATTATGGTCCTGTAAATTTCTTTTTTGACTAATATAATGTATAGTCTATATATATATATCAGTAGGGTTAGATAAATTATGCTAGCATAATTTTGAGAATAATAGGTATGCTTAAGAGAATAATGCTGGGAAGTTTTCAGATTTGTGTCTTCTCCACCATAGTAGCTTCTCCACTATAGTAGCTTGGCAATATCTGCTGATAATCCATTGGCTTTAGCGATATAAAGAGCTAACTCGCTCTTCAACCCATCAATGATTGTTATTGTTAGACCCTCAAAATGTTCCCTATCATTCCACTCCCTCCTCGTACATGTGTACATGCATGTACATGTACAGTATGTATGCCTCGGGCTGGTGTGTGTGTGAGTGTGTGTGTATGTGTGTGAGTGCTGTCTTGCTCACTGCAGGTTGTCTGCGTTGGAGCTCCTCAAACTTCCCTTCTTTAAGAAAGCAAAGAACAAAGACTTTGTCAGCCTGTGGTCTAACAGTTGTACATCTATTGGTTCTTCAACCATCATCTGCTGCAGCAGAGAGTGTTTTCTCTGTTACCATGCTGCGTGGCAATAGACAGCCTCTGCAGCAAGAAATGGTGAGAAAGATGTTATCCAGTCTCCTCCTGAACTCGGCGATCTAGCAAAGTAAAAAAAGAGCGGACCTCAGGGCAAAAATAAATCCAGAGGTATCGAAGCCCACTGGCACAATATGATGTGTGGCCAAGATGTTCATCTTTTTTTTGAGAAATTCAACTCTCTCAGCTACCACACCAGATCTCCTGAAATAAGGCTAGTGTAAGATGGTGCAAGTGTCTGGGCCCAGACCAGCACATGACCATTCTTCCATGGGCAGACAGAGGCTCCATCAGGGCATTTTCTATCACCACGACAAATACCAGAATGCTCTATATAGGTGCACATGGCAAGAGTTCTTTTAATGATGTCATTCATTCATGCCTAGGTGATGCCCCTGACTTCTCCTGCAGCTGAGACCATGTCTCCCTAACTGGTCCACCTGTACACCGCAGTGATGACAAATATGGGGCCTACACAGTGCTATACCTAGACGAAGGCCTGTGGCCACTTGAACAGTCTCATCATCCATGTATAAACCAAGTGATGTCATAGGCAGAGCATACAGCCAGGCCCTAGACTCTTCTTGATGCAAGCAGTAGACTTTAATATCATGCTGTACTGAATCCATCAAGGCAATGTATGAGGCCTTGACATGAAGGGTACCCCATGTCTTCTGATGGAAGGAAGCTGGCGCTTTAGGGAGAGACTCAGAATGATCCTGATGCAATGAGGTAAGTCTACACTCAAAATCAGGTTAGAGGCAATCATGGAATATAGCAGGCATAATCCGGTGGATGAGGTTGAATGTGCTACTTGCAGAAGCCAGACGGTGCAAGCATAGCAGCACTTCTAATTCCTAAACCACCATACTTGACTGGCAGAGAAACCTGTGCCTCGGTAAGTGAGTTAGCAAGCTGAATATTGGTGATTTCACTTAGGATGGAACATAGGAGGTCATCGAACTCTGTGAGTTTAGATGAAGCAAGACATGGTGCAGTACGTAACAACGTACAGCAGCTTAGACATGGCAAAAGCACGTTGGAGCAAGCAAAGTGCATCATGTACCTGTAGGTGAC
Source organism: Cladorhizidae sp. MBARI D1340-BT2 (assembly GCA_028752905.1). Lineage (NCBI taxonomy): Eukaryota > Metazoa > Porifera > Demospongiae > Poecilosclerida > Cladorhizidae > Cladorhizidae sp. MBARI D1340-BT2. Next base: position 42,838,261 of record JAQNBH010000013.1, read on the forward strand.
AAAGTCTATTTCGCATCACCTCCAATCACTTTGTTTTAGCAGCAATGGCATCTTCAACTCCCTTGCTCTCCCCTATATATATAGGAGAGCCTAGGAGGGGGCATCTTCAACTCCCTTGCTATCCCCTATATATAGGAGAGCCTAGGAGGGGGCTCCCTTGCTCTCCCCTATATAAGAGAGCCTAGGAGGGGGGCATCTTCAACTCCCTTGCTCTCCCCTATAGGAGAGCCTAGGAGGGGGGAATCTTCAGGGTTAAGCTGCGGTATTGCACATAGTAACTCATCAATAAGACAAGCTAATGAGTTCACATTTTCTTCAGTTAAGCTGCAGACCAACCTCGCAAGCCATTGATTCTAAGGTCATAAAATCATTGATGACATCTTCTACTGTAAGAGCTGTTAGGCAGCTGTTGTCCAAGCATCAAACTTTCAGCTCAGCTTTGAGATGGCTCATTGACTTTTGGATAGTGAGACAGAAAAGGAGTGGGCCGAGAGGGTCACCTTGTTGGACACCCTCATAGGAATGAATAATCTTATCCTCAACAAAAAAATAGGAGGAGGGAGAGCTATAGGCAGAATATACCAGAGGCAGGAGAGTAGGAGCTAACTCTTCCATGGCTGTGAACATTTTGTCACAACGGATCGAGCATTACAGAAGTCCAACTTTAACAAAGCTTAGCCTGGCTAAGGAATGCATATATATATACGGGAAGCATGAACAATAGCTTCTGCTCCACCCTTAGTGCCAACACCAAGTTGAAAAGGTGTTAGTAGCTCACTCATGGACACCTTCACGTGAAGGCCAGCACACTTGGCAGCTAACTACCTAAGAGTACACTCCACTGCAATAGGCCCCACCCCACCACACTTTTTATTCGACGCTATCAAAGAGGCCCCCCCCCCAAAAAGTGACACACACACACTAGGAGGAGCTTTACCTGGAAGAACAAGGTTAAAAAAGGCTGTAAGAGCTGTTAGCAAAACAAGACCACCACTCCCAGCAGAATCACCTTAAGATGTTGTGGACAGAGCCCATCTGGTTCCTGCTGATCGACTTGGAAATCAGAGAATCGCTTTGGTCTCTAAGGCCTCTGAAATAACTATGCAACCCTCTGGATCCAAAGTGGGGGGTTTATTATTATTATTGTTGTTGTTATTATTATAGTTATTATTAATTTTATTATTATTATAATTATATTATTTATTGGTATTACTATTTTTGGTGAAAAAATAAAAATAAAGTGGGAGAAAGTAAGGGGAGGACAGATAGTGGAGGGTAAGGAAAGAAGGCTCGAGTACTTCCATATTGGTTGCAAATTAGAGTGCAATTGCAATTTTTTTTGCTGCAATAAAAAGTGTAATTACATTATGATTGGCTAATAGCTAACTGTGAAATATCATACTAATAACCACAAAACTCCATGGCATTTTTCTACAGGAAGTGATTTAGGTAGTGGCATTATTAGCGTAGAGTTTCTTTGATTTCCTGCAAGTTTCTTGCTGCTTATTAGCAGGAGACTTCTAGCATTTTTCCAGGATGGTACTAAGTATAATTATAGTAACTCATCCAAGAAACGTTTTAAGCCATTCATATTCTGAAGAAAGTGATTTTTGGCAGCCATTTTGTATAGGGAATACCCTTACCATGCATCATTTACAACAATAGCACACAACATGGCAGCATTTTCAACACATGCAGTACTCAACCAAAAGTAGTCAAAATTGAGTGAATTTTTTTAATGACCCCCAAAACCCCGAAAATTTCACCAAATTTACCGAAACTCATCAAAATTAAGTGGGTTATTTTCCTATTCCCATGAATCACCAACGAGACCAAAAACAAAAGTTTTGTAGTGCTGTATCATCCTTGACAGGAAATAGCACAGCCATGGAATAGTAGAGGCAGCAACAACCTAGGGCAGCAATGAGGAGATGCTGCATGAAGCAAGAGCATAAGAGAATTTAGAATTCCCTGCATCATGAGATCCTCGATGAGTAGCTAATGATACAGCCACTAAATAGAGGCAGCAAACTAGTGCAGTACTAAAACAAACCTGCACCAGCAAGAAGAGAAACAAAGAAGAACCATTACTTATGTTCAATTGGAGACAGCTATTAGATGCCAGTGTCTTCATCATGGCAGACCCAGATAGAGGGTACCTAAGTCCTGCTTCATGGGGAGCAAAGCAATTACGGAATGGAGTTTTAGGCCGATGGCAGCTTTGGGGGGATTTTTGCAATCCAGAAGCAGGATCCTACCAGGCACCTGTGGTTGGATAATGCACTTTGGAATGTAACAGTGATCAATACTTGCATCAATTCTTTGTTTTCTAGGCATGGTGGGGTAAAACTATCACTTATGTTTACAAGCTGGTGTGGCATCCAGAAGGCTATAACACATCCACAATGACTTTCTCAATAACCAAATAAAATGTTCTCGCTTGACAATTTGGCTAGACATGAAGGTTAAAGCATCTAGCCAAAAGCTCGAGTAATTAAATTTAAGTTTAATATGGATTCATACCTTCAATACAAAGGATTTGAGACCCCACTATGGATGGGCAACGAGAAGTCACCAAATGTTGGCAATTCTGGTTAATATTCATGAAAATAAGGTGAAATCATGACAAATTTACTAAACTCTTATAATTATACTAAACCTAACAGTTACATTCCTTATGCTTAGCTATATATGCAGAAATGAAAAATCACCAAGTAAGTATATACATAATAAGATGTCACCACTTCCTTATTTACCATAAGCAGACATCTATATACACGTTGTGCAGTATCTTAATATTTATACTAGACAGTCATTAATCACACATCACATACGAGTACAAAAAGACATCCCATCACATGCTCCATCCACCAACCAATTCTCACATACACCAATAGTATAGTGCTTGTATTAATAAGGTAAAGGGTAGCCTAATGTTTGTGCTCAACATCGGTCATTTTTTTTTGAAGAGACCAATCAATATTTTTGTTCATTTTTAAATGTTCCTATATAGTGATATATGATGACATCTGGTCTTAATGGAGTGGAGAGGATGTGAGGAGGAATAGCAGGAGGAGTGTTCTCAGCCTCCAAAGGTGAAGGTCAGCATAAAGCATGCTGCCAACTGGTAGAGGTGCTCGATTCCCAGAACAATAGATCTCATGCCTCCATCCAGCAGCCTTGGGCAATGGCAGGTCTGAGCCATGCCTCCATGTAGAGCAGCCTTGGGCAATGGCAGGTCTGAGCCACGCCTTCATGTAGAGCAGCCTTGGTCAATGGCAGGTCTGAGCCACGCCTCCATGTAGAGCAGCCTTGGGCAATGGCAGGTCTGAGCCACACCTCCATGTAGAGGCAATGGCAGGTCTGAGCCACACCTCCATGTAGAGCAGCCTTGGACAATGGCAGGTCTGAGCCACGCCTCCATGTAGAACAGCCTTGGGCAATGGCAGGTCTGAGCCACGCCTCCATGTAGAGCAACCTTGGGCAATGGCAGGTCTGAGCCACGCCTCCATGTAGAACAGCCTTGGGCAATGGCAGGTATGAGCCACACCTCCATGTAAAGCAGCCTTGGTCAATGGCAGGTCTGAGCCACACCTCTTTGTAGAGCTGTATTTGTTAACTGAACTTTAACCCTCGCTATGCCTCTTGTCTTTGTACTGTGGCAATTTACTTTTTGGGTAATTCATTCCGAATCCTCTCATCTCATGGAGAGCAGTGCAATGGACACTGTTGGATACCAACAGAACTTCCGTGTTCACAGATAAGAATGCTTGGAAGTAGAAATTGTCAAATAACATAATACTTGGTAGTTTGATCGTTACAAATATGTACATACACATATATATACATATATGTAATACACATACATATATATATGTATATATATGTGTATATATATATATATATGTATATATATAGAAAAGTACTGGGATGGCTAGTCCTACTGCAGTTTCATGCTAATGCAATCGTCCCTGATGATTGCATTAGCATGAAACTGCAGTAGGACTAGCCATCCCAGTACTTTTCTATATTTAATAGCTCTGCTTAATACAGCATTGAGCACTATTTGTAGCCTTCTCAGCAAACTACCTTCTAAGTATATGTATATATATATATATTACAAAATAACATGCAAAATCATTCCGAGTTAAGGTTGCTTCAAATTAAGACGGTCGAATTATGGTTATCAGCTGTGGTGTATGACAATTGGACACACCCACACATAGCTGATCAGTCACCATCCTAAATTAATGTGGCATATATACAAGTTTATATATACACAGTTTATATATACACACAAAGAAAGTGCTCATAGAAATATTTGGCAAAATGCATTTACTTGTCCCCAGTACCCATGGGTCGTGTGCTCTGGTAACATCAACACAGAGGGGGAAAAGACCCCCCCCCCCCCCAAAAAAACCAGACGCGAGCCACTCAATATCTTTTAAATATATTAATTTTTGCACTGCACTGCACTAGGATGTCCCTGGACTCAGCATTTTGAAGATTATAAAGGTGTCACGTGGCATGAGTAGTACGAAAATGATGCTAGGGTGGACAAAATATTACGCTAAGTTTATGGCACTCCCCCGGAGATATTATGACAGGATTTCTTTGTCATCTATCCGTATCATCTATCCATATACATAGAGAAGCTTAGAGCGGCTCTATAGCTATACAGAGTTGGCTAGAGAAGCAGCGAGCTCAGCGTCCCATCTCAGATTATTTATGTCACTCAGCAGACCCTTTACCAACACTCGTATATAGAGGTTGGTAAAGGGTCTCGCTAACCTTAGACAACAACGATGGTGATGGTTGGGATGAGCGCGTAGTAATGCTTGCAACCAGTTCTCAACTACTACACTACGCGACGCAATTTTGAAGCCAGCTTCTCAAGGCGCAGTTTTTTAATTTTTTTTACTAAACAACATGTAGCCCCAGCCCCAGCGATCCTTACCTGGATTTGAGACCTGTTCCAGATACTCGGCATCATTCCAGCCACCCATCCTAACGAGTTTGCTGATGCTGGATTTCTTCCTCTGCAGAGTGAGTGTATGGCAGCTGCATCCTTCACCACCTGTCTCACTCCACTAAAGTCCCTTATTGTATGGCATGGAAGAGGCTGTAGCAAGTGGCAGGCAAGCACACCTAGGCTCAGTCTGTGAGGTGTGCAATAGCTACATACTTATATATCTTTTTACTGTTTTCTCTCTTAGTCTTGTTGGCCAGCCTCTTCCCCAGCACAGGAGTCTAGCATGTTTTTTCTCCTTCGTGTTTAACACGAGCAGCTGCCACCACATTTGCTGACTGTGCAACACAAGTGACCATGTGAGGTGGACCAGCCTCTCTCTTTCTCTGTGTGTGTGTGCATGAGAGTCAGGCCAGCAAGACTAGCTTGCTGTCTCCATTATTACATCAACTGTCTAGCACTCACCATTGTTCTATATATAGCCTTAGTTGCAGCCCAACCCACAGCCATGCCCTCCTCATTCTAAGTTTTTCTCTTTTTCCTTCCTCCCAGAGAAGCCTCAAGTATTTTCAGCTGATATTCACTGGCCACATGACCCCGGCAGCTCTGGTCACAGCCATCATCTGCATCCTCCTCCTCATCTCTGTCCACTTCCTCAACATAGTTCTGCACAAGAGAGTCCAGAAGATTCCTCTGCACGTCCGGCCCAACTTATTGTGGTGGGTGGAGTTGCTTGTGAAGAGGTTGTGCATGTTTAATGTGATGTCAGTACAAGGAGATGTCATGTGACCCCATCAAGTGATTCTTGCTCAAGTCTATTTGTGGTTGACACTTATTCCTCCTCCCTATTGTATTTTTCAGCGTAGGTTATTTTGGCCTCTGCTATATATATGGTATGGTGCAGGATTGGGCCGCACATTTGCTCTTCCTAGTACTATCACCATAAGGGCTGGAATTCTCATGTGCTCCTTAAGTTCATCTTACATTTATGTTGTTATTAAATATTATTGTGTTGTTGGCTTTGTGAGCCAATAAAAAATTCTGAGGAAGCCCTCCATCTTTTTTTTTGAGCCATGGAGTGCTCCCAAGAAGTCTAGGTTGCGTCCTCCCCCTCTCTCCATTTTCTGTTTTTAAACTTCGTTTGAGTGAGTACAAATCAATAACTAGCTGGAGTGGGTGCCTGGTGATGATGGTCCAGTGTTTCTACTGGTCCTGGTTGTTCATATGAGAGCCTTGAGTTGCCAGCTTTGCTGACCCCATCATTAGCCTGGTCCTGGTTGTCCATATCTTATGAGAGCCTTGAGTTGCCAGCTTTGCTGACCCTATCATTGGCCTGGTCCTGGTTGTCCATATCTTATGAGGGCCTTGAGTTGCCAGCTTTGCTGACCCCATCATTGGCCTGGTCCTTGCGTATATAAACTTCTTGTGTTTGTGTTTGTAAGTGTGTGTGTGTGTGTGTGTGCATGTGATTATTGAAGAGAGAGAGAGAGCTCCACCACTGTGGCACAGCACCTGTTAGGAGACAAAAAGACTAGCCCTTGTGGCTACTAGAGTGTGTGTTTCCTAGCCACACCAATACCCTGATCTAGTGGTGGTGAGTATGGTGCATGTGTGTGGTGTGTGATATGTATGGCTGCATGACCACCACTTTCCTCTCTACACAGCATCTGGTGCTTTAAATATTGATTAGAGGTTAGTAAAGGTTCAGTGAGGAGCCTTCAGACTGCTTGTGAGATGATGTTTCTTGTACACCTACAGCTACATGTATGCAGTGCAGTGCCAGGCTGGGTAGTGGGGACCTACATGTACTCCATCTTGCCTGTGCTCATGTCCCCCCCTCCCCTGCTTGCCTGTGCTCATGTCCTCCCCTCCCCTGCGCTTGCCTGTACTCATGTCCTCCCCTCCCCTGCTTGCCTGTGCTCATGTCCTCCCCAACACCAGGTCCACTACTGACTACAAGCTTGGAAGTGATCTCACGTGTCAGCCACACGAACTGTGTCAAGGCTATGCCCATCTATCGAACACGTGCTTCATTCGAGTCATGACTTCTTCGAGCATGCGTAGATGTCATCTCTCTTTACAGAAAAAGATTGAAGTTATCAAGGAAGCTGAGAAGAATCCTGGTGTTACTGTACGTTCACTTGGTGAACTCTTTGGCTGTGGAAAGACCCAAATGTCAGATATTTTGAAAAACAAGGTATCTATTGTCACTTTGTATGAATCTAATGCTTCAAGCTCTTTGTCTCGTACAAACAAGAGATCTCGTGTGTCCGAATACTCGGAGATTAATGAAGCTTTATACCAATGGTACCTGCTGGCATGCTCAAAGAACATTTACCCCTGTGGGCTCCAGCTTACTTTTGTTTGGAGACAAAAAGGCTATCTCTTGTGGCTACTAGCCCACATACACACACCAGTGTGTTTCCTAGGCTACACCTGAATCGGGTCTGGCATGGGACATGTAGTGTGCAGTAGGCCTGGGAGAGTTCTCCTTATCTGCTTGGGCAATACATATGTATGGCTGCATGACAACCACTCTCCTCTCTCTACAGCATCAAGGAAAGTTGAGATTATAATATAATTACACATCTTATGTGTAGTACTGCCTTACTACCAACATGTGACACAATCCCAGTCTTGTCTCTGCACATGTGCAATACCAGATGACACGCCCTCTTTTGTGGGTGCAGCATTACATCACCACTCATGAATATAATTAAGGCCACACCCGATTTGCACTGTTTCCTGTAGCTGCTAAAGTTCTGTATTTAATTAAAGTGTTTCTCAACTACTAGTTCTCTCTAAACATTGCAACCATGGCTAAAGACATGGAGGACGCTGAGAAGTATTTGATGGAGTTAGAGAAAGATGTCCTCCCCAAAGATTGTTCTGCTAAGAAGTGCCAACTTCACACAGAGTTGCTCAAGCTGTTCTGCTTCGACTGTGATGTATTAATTTGTCGTGATTGCGTACTAAAGGACCACAGGGACCACCTCTTTGACTTCACCAACTTAGCAGCTGAGAAGAAAAGGAAAGAGCTGATGGAGAGCTTGAGGCCTCTGAGAAAAGTGGCGGCCAATCTCTCTTGTGCTGTTGAAGAGATACAGACCACGGAATCTGAGCTAGCAGCCCAAGGAGAGTCTGTAGCCAACACCATCGGGAAGTTCTTCGAGGAGCTGCATGCTATCATTGAAGGGCACAAACAGAAGATGTTAGAGGAGGCCAAAAAGAGAGTGTGTGAGAACATGGAGAAGCTTGGGGGACAAAAGGAGGACATTTCCATTTCCCTCGCAGAGGTGTGGAGCATCATGGACTACACCGAACAGTGTGTGAAGCACTGTTCCAATGATGAGTTCATGTCTGCACATACTGGGATGGAGAGTAGGATCCAGCGAAAATTAATTGAAGACAGCAACAAGCCGGGGCAGAAGCTTACGCCAATGGAGGAGGTTGGTGTAGCGGTGGAGGTGAGCTGCACTGAGGCCCTGGAACAGCTCCTCCAGACCCAGGATAAGATAACTGGACTTCCCATCACTCTAGTCATCAACACTGTGTCCAGCAAGGCTGAAGCTGGGAAGTTATCGGAAGTGGTCTTGTGCACCACTCAACTCTGTGGCAACAAGCCATCAACACGTGCTGTTCAAATAGACTGCCATATGAAGTGTCTGCACAGTGGAGCTCACATCAAATCCAGCACCGAAGAAATTGGAGCCGACCAATATCGCATCCAGTTCACACCCACTCGCCGTGGACGACACGAGCTTACTATGTCATTGGACGGGCATCAAGTAGCGGGCAGTCCCTTCCCTGTGCTTGTCTCCATCCCGCCCACTCAACTAGACAAGCCTGTCAAGGTGTGTGGTGGTGTAACATGGCCCAGAGGTATCACTGTCAACTCCGTGGGTGAGATTATAGTCGCTGAATATAATGGAGATGTCGTTGTGTTGGATAGAGAGGGGAAAAGATTGAGAAGTATCAATTACTCGGAATCAATTACTCGGAACATAAATTTAAATTTTTACTAGGTATTGCTGTAGACAGTGAAGACAACATCTATTTCACTGATGAAGGCACTAATCGAATCTTCAAGTCGTACAAGAACTGCAGCGAGGTTCAAGTGCACAGAGTCCAGCAAGTGAAAGGTCCAGGACATATCGATGTTGCAGTAGTTGGAGATGAAGTGATGGTTACTGAACGTCGCAATGAAGGTAGGATCATGGTGTACGACAGAGAACTGAAATATGTGAGACAGATTGTTGGTGCAGATAAAAACACATTGTTGTGCCTATCTCCTGACAGTCATCAAAACGTGTACGTCAGTAGTTTTTGGAGCTCTAGTATTCAAGTCTTCAGTAATGATGGTGCATTCCTACGCTCCTTTGGCTGTGATGAGGATGGTGTGAAGAGGTCGGAGTCTCCACGTGGTGTGTGTGTAGCTGGTCAGTATGTGTATGTGGCAGATGACGGTGGATGTAAGATAGTAGTGTTCACCACTGAGGGAGACTATGTCACCTCATTTGGTGATGGATACTATTTTGATGTGTGTGTAGATCAAGATGGGTTTGTGTATGCTAGTACCTTTGACTCTAATAAGATTGATATATTTTAGTTTTCTGTTGGCAATTAGTTGATGAATTATAATGCATGATTCAATGAAGCTTTTATTGTCCTCCACTCACAACAGATAATGGAACTTGTAAGAGTTGAAGACTTCCTTCGTCCAGAAGGAAACTTCCAATTAAAATAATGATTATGGGTGTGGCCTAGCAGCCTGTGATCCCTCCCCCTCAGGATGTGGTGGAGGGAGGTCTCCTACCCTCATCTTCGCCAGGTGGAGGCTCTTTGATATAAATGCTGACTGACCTTCTTGAAGGCTGTGGGCAGAGACAAGTGTGCACTAATTAGCACCCACTAGTATTGATTATCACTTGACAGTACATATAATATAGAAACACGAGTGATGACCATGATTAGGGAGGAAGAGTACTGATGCTCTACAAGTCAAAATCAAGTAGTTGATGGCAGAACTTAGTATAGTTACAGCTACTATATAGTTGGCAAAATTGACAGCTACTAATTAGCTGCTAGAGACTTGATCTTCACCTCTCCATAAATATGCCTGACCTGGCAGATTCTCAGCAAGAATCTTTACCAATTGTTGCAAAGTAATACACATTCCTAGTCCAATAATCACAGGAGTGTTATGAGGGCTAATTAGGTATTAATACTGTAACTTTAATTACCTTGTTGGATATTAGATTTCCAATGCTGCTGTCTCCAGACACTATCCCAGTTGGTAAAGGGTAGGCTTTGACTAATCACTCCTTGTATGCACTCTGACCCTTGCCTTCTCCATCGCCAATTGACCCTGGCTACTATAGGATTGGTATGCAGCAGGGTGGTACCGCCCCTCCTGGGTGTTGGCAGAGGTCGGGTTCATTACAGTGTGCACTTGGATGTGGGTTAGTATATGATTGGAGGGAGGAGTGTTTAGAGTGAGGGCATTGTGGTCTTGAGTGTAATTTAGGTTTTCTATAGAGGCATGCAGATAAGGCTAACCTTGAGACTTGGTTAGTCAGGCCTAGTTGAGGTTCTCTCCTTGTCCTGGCTAGTTGAGGTTCTCTCCTTGTCCTGGCTAGTTGAGGTTCTCTCGTTGTCCTGGCTAGTTGAGGTTCTCTCCTTGTCCTGGCTAGTTGGGGTTCTCTCCTTGTCCTGGCTAGTTGAGGTTCTCTCCTTGTCCTGGCTAGTTGAGGTTCTCTCCTTGTCCTGGCTAGTTGAGTTTCTCTCGTTGTCCTGGCTAGTTGAGGTTCTCTCCTTGTCCTGGCTAGTTGAGGTTCTCTCCTTGACCTGGCTAGTTGAGGTTCTCTCCTTGTCCTGGCTAGTTGAGGTTCTCTCCTTGTCCTGGCTAGTTGAGGTTCTCTCCTTGTCCTGGCTAGTTGAGGTTCTCTCCTTGTCCTGGCTAGTTGAGGTTCTCTCCTTGTCCTGGCTAGTTGAGGTTCTCTCCTTGTCCTGGCTAGTTGAGGTTCTCTCCTTTTGAGGTTCTCTCCTTGTCCTGGCTAGTTGAGGTTCTCTCCTTGTCCTGGCTAGTTGAGGTTCTCTCCTTGTCCTGGCTAGTTGAGGTTCTCTCCTTGTCCTGGCTAGTTGAGGTTCTCTCCTTGTCCTGGCTAGTTGAGGTTCTCTCATTGTCCTGGCTAGTTGAGGTTCTCTCCTTGTCCTGGCTAGTTGAGATTATATCCTTGTCCTGGCTAGTTGAGGTTCTCTCCTTGTTCTGGCTAGTTGAGGTTCTCTCCTTGTCCTGGCTAGTTGAGGTTCTCTCCTTGTCCTGGCTAGTTGAGATTCTCTCCTTGTCCTTGCTAGTTGAGATTATATCCTTGTCCTGGATAGTTGAGGTCCTCTACTTGTCCTGGCTAATTGGTGTTCTGTCCTTGTCCTGGCTAGTTGAGGTTCTCTCCTTGTCCTTGCTAGTTGAGATTATATCCTTGTCCTGGATAGTTGAGGTCCTCTACTTGTCCTGGCTAGTTGAGGTTCTCTCCTTGTCCTGGCTAGTTGAGTTTCTCTCCTTGTCCTGGCTAGTTGAGATTATATCCTTATCCTGGCTAGTTGAGATTATATCCTTGTCCTGGCTAGTTGAGGTTCCCTTGTCCTGGCTAGTTGAGGTCCTCTCCTTGTCCTGGCTAGTTGATGTCCTCTGTATATGCTTATCCTGGCCGGTTGGCCTAGTCCTGCCTAGTTGAGGTCTGTCCTGGTCCTGGTTAGTTGAGGTCTGTCCTGGTCCTGGCTAGCTGTCTTCCTCAGCATGGCTTTCAGGGTTGCATGGAAACGTTCCAACATTCCATCTGTCTGGGGGTGTTATGGAGTAGTCCTGATGTACTTTATCTTCAGCAGGTCGAACACTGAGGACATCAGGTTCGAACAAAAGTTAGATCATTGATCCGTCAGGATCTCTTCTGGTATGCTCATTCATTTTCATAAACACTTGGCAGAGGCTTCAGCCACCGTCTAGGCTTCCACTTTCTTGAGAGGGATTATTTCTGGAAACGTCGTGGCAAAGTCCATCATGGTCAGATGCCTTTCTTTGCCTTTGCAATGTGCCTACGATGTCCATATCTATCCACTTGAAGGGCTCCTCCATCACTGGTAGAGGCACCAAGGGAGCTTTTGCTCTGTGATTTCTGTTTCCTCGTTGGCACTCTGCACACTCCTTGCACCAGCAGCCACATCCTTTCCGGGTCTTGGCCAGTAGAAACTTCTAAGCACAGGCCATGCTTATTTTCTTTCCCAGCTGTCCAGCCATAGGCACTTGGTGTGTTAGGTAGGTTAGGGCTAGGCCTAAGTTTTAATCTTACTCTAGTAATGGGCCTAGCTAACCTAACACTAGCCCCATCTCTAGCCCTGGCCCTAGCTCTTGGCCCATGTGGTCTGTGTTTTAGTCTGACCCCATAGATACACAAGTCCTGCAAGGCAATGCAATTTATTCTGTCCAAGTCCCCAGCCAGGACTCACTTCACTCGTGGACAACTCCTATGCATGTTGCCCTGTGCCACACAACTCCTATGCATGTTGCCCTGTGCCATACAACTCCTATGCATGTTGCCCTGTGCCACACAACTCCTATGCATGTTGCCCTGTGCCACACAACTCCTATGCATGTTGACCCTGTGCCACACAACTCCTATGCATGTTTCCCTGTGCCGCACAACTCCTATGCATGTTGACCTGTGCCACACAACTCCTATGCATGTTGCCCTGTGCCACACAACTCCTATGCATGTTGCCCTGTGCCACACAACTCCTATGCATGTTGCCATGTGCCACACAACTCCTATGCATGTTGCCCTGTGCCACACAACTCCTATGCATGTTGCCCTGTGCCACACAACTCCTATGCATGTTGCCCTGTGCCACACAACTCCTATGCATGTTGCCCTGTGCCACACAACTCCTATGCATGTTGCCCTGTGCCACACAACTCCTATGCATGTTGCCCTGTGCCACACAACTCCTATGCATGTTGCCCTGTGCCACACAACTCCTATGCATGTTGCCCTGTGCCACACAACTCCTATGCATGTTGCCCTGTGCCACACAACTCCTATGCATGTTGCCCTGTGCCACACAACTCCTATGCATGTTGACCCTTGCCCTTTGTGGTATTGAGTAACTGATTCCAATGAGCACACATCCAGATATACATCAAACAATGCATTCCATATAATAATAGGTAGTCATACACACACAGCAAGTAGTATCACTGACCTGTAGTGTGCCGCCACACACAGCAAGTAGTATCACTGACCTGTAGTGTGCCCCACACACAGCAAGTAGTATCACTGACCTGTAGTGTACACACACACACAGCAAGTAGTATCACTGACCTGTAGTGTACACACACACAGCAAGTAGTGTCACTGACCTGTAGTGTACACACACACAGCAAGTAGTGTCACTGACCTGTAGTGTACACACACACAGCAAGTAGTGTCACTGACCTGTAGTGTGCCCCCACACACAGCAAGTAGTATCACTGACCTGTAGTGTGCCCCCACACACAACAAGTAGTATCACTGACCTGTAGTGTGCCCACACACAGCAAGTAGTATCACTGACCTGTAGTGTACACACACACAGCAAGTAGTATCACTGACCTGTAGTGTGCCCCCTGTAGTTTGCTCTTCCTAGTACTATCACCATAAGGGCTGGAATTTTTATGTGCTCCTTAAGTTCATCTTACATTTATGTTGTTAAATATTATTGTTGTTGTTGTTGTTGGCTTTGTGAGCTAATAAAAAATTCTGAGGAAGCCCCCCATCTTTTATTTTGAGTCATGGAGTGCTCCCAAGAAGTCTAGGTTGCGTCCTCCCCCTCCCTCCATTTTCTGTTTTTAAACCTCGTTTGAGTGAGTACAAATCAATAACTAGCTGGAGTGGGTGGCTGGTGATGATGGCCAGTGTTTCTGCTGGTCCTGGTTGTCCATATGAGAGCCTTGAGTTGCCAGCTTTGCTGACCCCATCATTAGCCTGGTCCTGGTTGTCCATACCTTATGAGAGCCTTGAGTTGCCAGCTTTGCTGACCCCATCATAGCCTGGTCCTGGTTGTCAATATCTTATGAGAGCCTTGAGTTGCCAGCTTTGCTGACCCCATCATAGCCTGGTCCTTGCATATATATGTATATAAACTTCTTGTGTTTGTAAGTGTGTGTGTGTGTGTGCGTGTGTGTTTGTATGTGTGCATGTGATTATTGAAGAGAGAGAGAGCTCCACCACTGTGGCGCAGCACCTGTTAGGAGACAAATAGACTAGCTACTAGCCCACACAGAGTGTGTGTTTCCTAGCCACACCAATATCCTGATCTAGTAGTGGTGAGTATGGTGCACGTGTGTGGTGTGTGATATGTATGGCTGCATGACAACCACTTTCCTCTCTACACAGCATCTGAGTGCTTTTTGAGTTTAAATAGGTAAAGGGCCACCCTTCAAACGTCTTGTGAGGGTGTGGTTTCCTAATATTGTGATGATTGTATGTGCCTATGGATTGAACTCAAGAACCAACCAACACTGTTGTGCTCTCCTATGGGGTGTGGTTTAGGGTGGGGCACTCACCTGCACAGGCTAAGGCCTTGTATTGTGATGATGCTGGGCCTCAGGACTGACCAACCAACACTGTTGTGCTCTCCTATGGGGGCGTGGTTTAGGGTGGGGCACTCACCTGCACAGGCTAAGACCTTGTATTGTGATGATGCTGGGCCTCAGGACTGACCAACCAACACTGTTGTGCTCTCCTATGGTGGCATGGTTTAGGGTGGTGCACTCACCTGCACAGGCTAAGGCCTTGTATTGTGATGATGCTGGGCCTCAGGACTGACCAACCAACACTGTTGTGCTCTCCTATGGGGGTGTGGTTTAGGGTGGGGCACTCACCTGCACAGGCTAAGACCTTGTATTGTGATGATGCTGGACCTGAGGACCGACCAACCAACACTGTTGTGCTCTCCTATGGTGGCATGGTTTAGGGTGGTGCACTCACCTGCACAGGCTAAGGCCTTGTATTGTGATGATGCTGTGCCTCAGGATTGACCAACCAACACTGTTGTGCTCTCCTATGGTGGCATGGTTTAGGGTGGGGCACTCACCTGCACAGGCTAAGACCTTGTATTGTGATGATGCTGGGCCTCAGGACTGACCAACCAACACTGTTGTGCTCTCCTATGGGGGGCATGGTTTAGGGTGGGGCACTCACCTGCACAGAGCACACACCATTGCTGGCCTTCTCTCAGCATGAGGAGTGTGAATGCTTATATCAACCAACCTTTAGTCTGTCAGCACTCTTGTTGTTGTATTGTTGTTGTTGTTGTTGTTTGTGTGTGGTCATCAAGAAAACAAGATGCATTCTGTCCTTGTGTCCACATAAGGAGTTCTTGCCTATGGTGTGATGAACTTGGGTGGCTCATTCTTCTATAGTTTCCCCTAAAGCCACACCCATCTGCTCATATTCATCTCGGTGTCTTCATTATCGCCATCTTGTTTCTGGGCCTTCTCTTCATTCCTTTTCGTATTGAGAGGATTCCGAGTTAGCTGCAGACCTTATAGTGTGGTTCAGAGTGCACAGATAATTTGTGTCAGTTAATTAAGTTCAACTGTTTGTTGTGCTCTAGATATAAAACCATTCTTGGTGTATTATCTTGTAGTCCTATCGTATTTTAGCATATAAACGCACCTCATTTCAGCACAGAATATTTACTAATTAGTGTATTTAAGCATCCCAGCCCAAAATGTTGCACTGTATTCTGGTTAAAGAAAGTAAAATTAGAATGCATACTTTTATTTATACAAGGTGTCAAGGGAAATCTCACCTGACAGTGGCAGAACCAGCAGGTGGTGTTGACAAGCAGAACATCACTATCTGTGGGATTAACAAAGGGACATATACATGTGAAAGAACAAGCCACTCATGTGAGCAAACAAGCCACAACCACACCACAGACAACATGCAAGAACACTCACCTCACTGAGGAGCCTGTGACTGTAGTACTTAGTGTATTTAAGCACCCCACACCAAAATGTTGCACTGTATTCTGGTTAAAGAAAGTAAAATTAGAATGCATACTTTTATTTATACAAGGCAAGCTACCAGTATTTTCTATTGAACATAAGGCAGGAGGTCAGCACAGCAAAAGGAGTCCTTTACAACTAATATACCCGGTAACCATGACTACATGCAAATCCTTCCTACCGGGACATGAAATGACTTCAGTGCTAGTCTTACTCAACACAATAAGAGAATGTGCAGAAAAATATATTCCCCCACCTAATCCTCTTCAAAGCACGAAGATTCTGCCTCGTCAGCACAACCTAAAAAGTCATCATCATTAGTTTATAGAAACTGAACTGCTGGCATCAGTGTCTTCAAATAGTGCCACTCTTCACTTGCATCCAGGCCATTACTAATCCCACACTTTTTAAAGCATTTCACAATTACTTCAGTTCTTATGTCATCCCACGACTTCTTCACCCACTCACACACCTGTGTAATGGTGGGCCGCTCCACTCTTCCTGCGGGGGTGAGGTCATGACCTGGTTCTCCCATCCATTGGTTCTCCTGCTCCCACATGTTAGGCTTAAATATTGACACATCTAAAGGCGGCCATTGGCTCGTCAGCCCCCCAGGAATGGCGGCTACTTGGGTCTTCAATTCTCCCACCTTCTCTTTAATGGCTTCAGTTTTATGTGCTCTGAGTTGGTCCCAAACTAGAAGAGAAGGTTTTCTTAAGAGGCCACCACGAGGCCTTGCCCCTACTCTTTGTAGCCACAGTTTCATGCCATTGTCATCCTCCTTCCTTTTACATGAGCAGACACACCAGGTGCAAGTGGTCTTTGCCTGGAGGTTTCCGATTCGACGCGGTGCTTTCCCAAGGAAGGAAGTAAAGGAGAGAAGGTGAAGAATGGATAGCAGGAAGGAAGAAGAATAAAACCAAGTAAAACAGAATACAATGATGCAGTAGTTTCCGGAACCGACCTTGAGTTGAGGCTAGTGATTCTCTATAAGTAGAATATCCAAAAAGCGATACATATATGCTGTGAGAAGAGAAAAGAGGAAGTGAGAATTATGATTCTTGAGTAGATGTGTAATTCTCAATGACATAACAGGACTTGTGTTTGCTGGATGATTTTTGTATTTACGGAAATTGTTTCCCTTCATCACCCGCTCTTGCCTACTTGGTCACTATTTAGTGCCTAAATGCAAGCACGAAGTTGTAGAGTAGCCTCCTCTAGCTACAGATAACTATTTCAATGACTAGCACTTAAAAGGTTTTGAGGACCCCCACTTTGGCTGCATGTAACTTTAGCATAGTTGTAGCTATGCAGCTTTTTAATACCAAAAGAGAGCATGCAGAGAGATCTATCATTTGAGCTATACATACAGTGAAGTGTGCAGAATCCATGCAGCTCCATGTTCATAACCACAACATTATGAAATCACATTTTTTAGACCTTGTCTCCAAAAATAGCATTACATCCTTTTCTATGATACTCCTCACCTCTCCTCCTCCTCCACCTACCCTCCTAATTCACCTCACCTCCTCCTCCTTCCCCAGCCTCTCTCCTCCTCCACCTCCACCCCTCCTACATGTCATTATCCTCCTCCTCTCCCTCCTGCTCTTCTCCCTCCCCACAAGCCCTCCCCCTCCTCCTCTAGGCTGCCCTAGTGAGCATAATGGTGGCCACTTCCATGCAGTTGATTTTAGTGTCTAAAGATAACTCTCTCTGAGTGCTTTAAAACAATGTGTATTTAGGTTGGTAAGGGGTCAGTGGCAAGGAAAGACACGTGATTGTTTGGGGAGGCACAAACTACTTGTTCCTAATGATCAGCTACCAATAACCCTCTCTCTTTGTGTGTGTGTGGGAGTGTGTGTGACATGACATGAATTAAGGACTGCTTATGAGAACACTAGCAAGGCACCCCAAAAAGTATTCAGTAACAATCTCAAGCAAGCACAAGGCAATGGCATCATATCTCTAGTTACTGGAGAGCGCCCCTCCTACAAAGGGAGGCGTGGTCTTAACCTAACACAGACATGATGTAATACCAGTAATGCCACACCAGACTAAAGACTGCACACAGTTATTACAATGTCAAAGTTCAATAACCACATTCCCTCACACCTCATGGAGGGGACTTGCTGTTAGTGGTATCCTCTGGAGGCTGCTGGACTCAACTGGATATTGACGAGATGATGGTCTGCTATGTAGAGCTGGTACTTGCAGGTCGTCCTTCTCTAGGAATCCATTGCTGTCTCTCTCGATGTTGGAGGTGCTGGTTCAACTCGTTGGCTGCTCAGCTGATTGGCAACCGATTCCTTGATCTGGTCGGTAGCTGTTTCCACAATTGATTTTACTCTGTCTTGATCATAGAGGTCACAGGTCCAAGGCAGTCTTTGACAATGCCTGGAATCCACTCTGGAGCACTGCACATGTTCCTCGCCATGACATGCTCTGCCACACCCCATTCACCATTTCAAGATCCTCTATCGTCATATCATTTTTCTGGTGTGCTTGTTCTCTCTGACTGTCTTTCCACGATCTGGCTCAATCAAATCAACGAATTGGAACTTCAATAAGGAACTATGAATTACCATACTAGTAGAATGTGGCGAGCTATGAAATCTCTCCCCCTGACATTGGAAGCAGGATGGTAAAGTGCAGACTGAAGGTGCAATATACCGCTACTCTTCATGAAGGCTGAGAACTCTTCAGGTATAAATTGAGGAAGATTATCAGTAATGACTTGTTCTGGCAGCCCGTAAGTAGAGAATGTTTGCCTCAATACATAATTGTTTTGCAAGCTGTTGTCTGCCACATCTGGTGCACCTCTGGCCACTTGGAATGGGCATCCACTGTTATCAAGAACATTGCTCCCAAGAATGGCCCTCTGGACTCTCTCTCCCACAGAGATAATTCATATATGACTGCCTGTGAAGATAATTCAAGAGGAGAGGTCCTGACACATGACACAATTAACTATTAGAGCAGCCATAACTGCTTGTGTGTGCCTCTTGTTACTGGAGCAGCCATAACTGCTTGTGTGTGCCTCTTGTTACTGGAGCAGTCATAACTGCTTGTGTGTGCCTCTTGTTACTGGAGCAGTCATAACTGCTTGTGTATACAAAGTCATCTTACTTTATGTTATTGCTGAAAAACGCTATTTTTGATTATTGAGAAGGTGATTATGATGCCTGTGCCCCCCCCAGACCTGTTAACCTGCTAACAACTAATCATTGTGTGTGTATGTTTGTGTGTATATAATTAAAACTTGTGGCTTTAAAAAATCATCACAGCCTACCCAATCTCATCACAGCCTCCCCCCCTCCCCTCCCCAACCTGCAACCACCTCTTTTATTTCCTCCAATGGAGCCACCTCTTTTATTTCCTGGAGGTTCAGCTACCCTATATGGGGTGTGCACTAAATGAAGGTGAATGCAATTTGAGGGTGTACATAATTTATCCCAAACCCAGGCTAGGCTCAGGCATGTGTGAACTCATTTAGCCTCGGCACTGGCTCCTCCCAGGCCCTATTGAGCTTCACCCAACCACAAAACAAGACAATGTAAAATGGAGGCCAGGGCCCTAGCCCAGTTTGGAAAGAAAGGTTTTGCTAGTCCTCAGTCATGGACTAGTATTTCATTAGTTTCCAGTTGTTCCACGTCATCGTCAGGTCCGTGAAAGTGTCGCTAGAATCCTGACCTTCTCAACTTTGCAGTTTGGAAGTGAGCTCAGCAATTTGTGGTGTGGCTTCAGCTGCCACCTCTCCATGCATTGGGCTACTAGCCCACATACACACACCAGTGTGTTTCCTAGGCTACACCTGAATCAGGTCTGGTGGAGGGCATGGGACATGTAGTGTGCAGTAGGCCTGGGAGAGTTCTCCTTATCTGCTTGGACAATACATATGTATGGCTGCATGACTACCACTCTCCTCTCTCTACAGCATCAAAGAAAGTTGAGACTATAATATAATTACACATCTTATGTGTAGTACTGCCTTACTACCAACATGTGACACAATCCCAGTCTTGTCTCTGCACATGTGCAATACCAGATGACACGCCCTCTTTTGTGGGTGCAGCATTGCATCACCACTCATGAATATAATTAAGGCCACACCCGATTTGCACTGTTTCCTGTAGCTCTTGTGTCTGGTGAAGTTCTGTATCTAAAGTGTTTCTCAAGTACTAGTTCTCTCTAAACATTGCAACCATGGCTAGAGACATGGAGGAGGCTGAGAAGTATTTGATGGAGTTAGAGAAGGAGATCACATGTTCCATCTGCCAGGAGCACTACACTCTGCCCAAGGCCCTCCCTTGCCTCCATTGCTACTGCAAGCACTGCATCCTCAAGCTAGCCCTCAGGACAGGCAAAGACCAGCCTTTCCCTTGCCCAGAGTGTCGCCATGAGACCACCCTGCCTGAGGGCAATGAAGACCACCTCAAAACGGCTTTCCATATCAACCGCCTCAAAGAACTGTATGCCAAGCAGAAGAGAGCTCTTAGCAAGGAGGAGGTGGAGTGTGAGATATGCACCACCTCTTCAGTCAAAGCTGAATCATTTTACCGACAATGTGACAAGTTCATATGTGAGAAATGTGTGGAGGCACATCTGAGGATGAAAGTTGTCTTTGATGGCCATGAAGTTCTCTCTTTGGATGAGGTGAAGAAGGAGAGAGCTAAAGATGTCCTCCCCGACGATCGTCCTGCTAAGAAGTGCCAACTTCACACAGAGCCGCTTAAGCTGTTTTGCTTCAACTGTGATATTTTAGTTTGTTGCTACTGTGCACTAAAGGACCACAGGGACCACATCTTTGACTTCATCAACTTAGCAGCTGAGAAGAAGAGAAAAGAGCTGATGGAGAGCTTGAGGCCTCTGAGAAAAGTGGCGGCCAATCTCTCTTGTGCTGTTGAAGAGATACAGACCACTGAATCTGAGCTAGCAGCCCAGGGAGCCAACACCATCGGGAAGTCCTTCGAGGAGCTGCATGCTATCATTGAAAGGCACAAGGAGAAGATGTTAGAGGAGGCCAAAAAGAGAGTGTGTGAGAAATTGGAGAAGCTTGAAGAACAGAAGACGGACAAATCCATTTCCCTTGCAGAGATGCAGAGGATCGTGGACTACACCGAGCAGTGTGTGAAGCATTGTTCCAACGATGAGGTCATGTGCACACATGCTGAGTTGGAGAGTAGGATACAGGAAAAAATAATTGAAGACAGCGCCAAGCTGGGGCAGAAGCTTACACCAATTGAGGAGGTTGATGTAGCGGTGGAGGTGAGCTGTGCTGAGGCCCTGGAGCAGCTCCTCCAGACCCAGGCTAAGATAACTAGACTTCCCATCACTCTAGTCATCAACACTGTGTCTAGAAAGGCTGAGGCTGGGAAGTTATCAGAAGTGCTCTTGTGCACCACTCAACTCTGTGGCAATAAGCCAGCCAAACGTGCTGTTCAAATAGACTGCCATATAAAGTGTCTGCACAGTGGAGCTCACATCAAATCCAGCACCAAAGAAATTGGAGCCGACAAATATCGTATCCAGTTCACACCCACTCACCGTGGACGACATGAACTTACTATCTCATTGTCATTGGACGGGCATCAAATAGCAGGCAGTCCCTTCCCTATGCTTTTCCCCATCCCACCCACTCAACTAGACAAGCCTGTCAAGGTGTGGTGTGGTGTAACATGGCCTTGTGGTATCACTGTCAACTCCGAGGGTGAGCTTATAGTCACTGAACGTGGAGGAAATGTCGTGGTGTTGGATAGAGAGGGGAAAAGAATTAGAAGTATCTATTACTTGGAACATCAATTTCAATCTTTACAAGGTATTGCTGTAGACAGTGAAGACAACATCTATTACACTGATGGAGGCACTAATCGAATCTTCAAGTCGAACAAGAACTGTAGTAAGGTTGAAGTGCACAGAGTCCAGCAAGTGAAAGGTCCAGGACATCTCGATGTTGCAGTAGTTGGAGATAAAGTGATGGTTACTGAGTGTGGCAATGGAGGTAGGATCATGGTGTACGACAGAGAACTGAAATATGTGAGACAGATTGTTGGTGCAGATAAAAACACATTGAGGGGCCTATCTCCTGACAGTCATCAAAACGTGTACGTCAGTAATCCTGGGAGCTCTAGTATTCAAGTCTTCAGTAATGATGGAGCATTCCTACGCTCCTTTGGCTGTGATGAGGATGGTGTGAAGAGGTTGAAGTCTCCACGTGGTGTGTGTGTAGCTGGTCAGTATGTGTATGTGATAGATGTTGGTATACATAAGATAGTAGTGTTCACCACTGAGGGAGACTATGTCACCTCATTTGGTGGTGTGGACTATTTGGGTGTGTGTGTAGATCAAGATGGGTTTGTGTATGCTAGTAACTATGACTCTAATAAGATTGATATATTTTAGTTTTCTGTTGGCAATTAGTTGATGAATTGTAATGCATGATTCAATGAATCTTTTATTGTCCTCCACTCACAACAGATAATGGAACTTGTAAGAGTTGAAGACTTCCTTATTCCAGAAGGAAACTTCCAATTAAAATAATGATTATGGGTGTGGCCTAGCAGCCTGTGATCCCTTCCCCTCAGGATGTGGTGGAGGGAGGTCTCCTGCCCTCATCTTCGCCAGGTGGAGGCCTCTTGGATATAAATGCTCCCAGCAACCACTGGCTGACTCACCTTCTAGAAGGCTGTTGGCAGAGACCAGTGTGCAATAATTAGCACCCACTAGTATTTATTATCACTTGACAGTACATAATATAATATATAGAAACACGAATGATGACCATGATTAGGGAGGAAGAGTTCTGATGGTCTACAAGTCAAAATCAAGTAGTTGATGGCAGAACTTAGTATAGTTACAGCTACTAGTTGGCAAAATTGACAGCTACTAATTAGCTGCTAGAGACTTCATCCTCACCTCTCCTTAAATATGCCTGACCTGGCAGATTCTGCCACTGCGACTATTGTTATAATGATAGAGCAGTGCTTGCTGCACTGTGACTATTGTTGTAGTGATAGAGCAGTACTTGCTGCACTGTGACTATTGTTGTAGTGATAGAGCAGTGCTTGCTGCACTGTGACTATTGTTGTAGTGATAGAGTAGTGCTTGCTACACTGTGACTATTGTTGTAATGATAGAGCAGTGCTTGCTGCACTGTGACTATTGTTGTAGTGATAGAGCAGTGCTTGCTGCACTGTGACTATTGTTGTAGTGATAGAGCAGTGCTTGCTGCACTGTGACTATTGTTGTAGTGATAGAGCGGTACTTGCTGCACTGTGACTACTGTTGTAATGATAGAGCAGTGCTTGCTGCACTGTGACTATTGTTGTAATGATAGAGTAGTGCTTTCTGCACTGTGACTATTGTTGTAATGATAGAGCAGTGCTTGCTGCACTGTGGTAATGATAGAGTAGTGCTTGCTGCACTGTGACTATTGTTGTAGTGATAGAGCAGTACTTGCTGCACTGTGACTATTGTTGTAGTGATAGAGCAGTGCTTGCTGCACTGTGACGATTGTTGTAATGATAGAGTAGTGCTTGCTGCACTGTGACTATTGTTGTAATGATAGAGCAGTGGTTGCTGCACTGTGACTATTGTTGTAATGATAGAGTAGTGCTTGCTGCACTGTGACTATTGTTGTAATGATAGAGCAGTGCTTGCTGCACTGTGACTATTGTTGTAATGATAGAGCATTGCTTGCTGCACTGTGACTATTTTTGTAGTGATATAGCAGTACTTGCTGCACTGTGACTATTGTTGTAATGATAGAGTAGTGCTTGCTGCACTGTGACTATTGTTGTAGTGATAGAGCAGTACTTGCTGCACTGTGACTATTGTTGTAATGATAGAGCATTGCTTGCTGCACTGTGACTATTTTTGTAGTGATAGAGCAGTACTTGCTGCACTGTGACTATTGTTGTAATGATAGAGCAGTGCTTGCTGCACTGTGACTATTGTTGTAGTGATAGAGCAGTACTTGCTGCACTGTGACTATTGTTGTAATGATAGAGCAGTGCTTGCTGCACTGTGACTATTGTTGTAGTGATAGAGTAGTGCTTGATGCACTGTGACTATTGTTGTAGTGATAGAGTAGTGCTTGCTGCACTGTGACTATTGTTGTAATGATAGAGTAGTGCTTGCTGCACTGTGACTATTGTTGTAGTGATAGAGCAATGCTTGCTGCACTGTGACTATTGTTGTAATGATAGAGTAGTGCTTGCTGCACTGTGACTATTGTTGTAATGATAGAGCAATGCTTGCTGCACTGTGACTATTGTTGTAGTGATAGAGCAGTACTTGCTGCACTGTGACTATTGTTGTAGTGATAGAGCAGTGCTTGCTGCACTGTGACTATTGTTGTAGTGATAGAGTAGTGCTTGCTACACTGTGACTATTGTTGTAATGATAGAGCAGTGCTTGCTGCACTGTGACTATTGTTGTAGTGATAGAGCAGTGCTTGCTGCACTGTGACTATTGTTGTAGTGATAGAGCAGTGCTTGCTGCACTGTGACTATTGTTGTAGTGATAGAGCGGTACTTGCTGCACTGTGACTACTGTTGTAATGATAGAGCAGTGCTTGCTGCACTGTGCTATTGTTGTAATGATAGAGTAGTGCTTTCTGCACTGTGACTATTGTTGTAATGATAGAGCAGTGCTTGCTGCACTGTGGTAATGATAGAGTAGTGCTTGCTGCACTGTGACTATTGTTGTAGTGATAGAGCAGTACTTGCTGCACTGTGACTATTGTTGTAGTGATAGAGCAGTGCTTGCTGCACTGTGACTATTGTTGTAATGATAGAGTAGTGCTTGCTGCACTGTGACTATTGTTGTAATGATAGAGCAGTGGTTGCTGCACTGTGACTATTGTTGTAATGATAGAGTAGTGCTTGCTGCACTGTGACTATTGTTGTAATGATAGAGCAGTGCTTGCTGCACTGTGACTATTGTTGTAATGATAGAGCATTGCTTGCTGCACTGTGACTATTTTTGTAGTGATAGAGCAGTACTTGCTGCACTGTGACTATTGTTGTAATGATAGAGTAGTGCTTGCTGCACTGTGACTATTGTTGTAGTGATAGAGCAGTACTTGCTGCACTGTGACTATTGTTGTAATGATAGAGCATTGCTTGCTGCACTGTGACTATTTTTGTAGTGATAGTGCAGTACTTGCTGCACTGTGACTATTGTTGTAATGATAGAGCAGTGCTTGCTGCACTGTGACTATTGTTGTAGTGATAGAGCAGTACTTGCTGCACTGTGACTATTGTTGTAATGATAGAGCAGTGCTTGCTGCACTGTGACTATTGTTGTAGTGATAGAGTAGTGCTTGCTGCACTGTGACTATTGTTGTAGTGATAGAGTAGTGCTTGCTGCACTGTGACTATTGTTGTAATGATAGAGTAGTGCTTGCTGCACTGTGACTATTGTTGTAGTGATAGAGCAATGCTTGCTGCACTGTGACTATTGTTGTAATGATAGAGTAGTGCTTGCTGCACTGTGACTATTGTTGTAATGATAGAGCAATGCTTGCTGCACTGTGACTATTGTTGTAGTGATAGAGCAGTACTTGCTGCACTGTGACTATTGTTGTAGTGATAGAGTAGTGCTTGCTGCACTGTGACTATTGTTGTAGTGATAGAGGAGTGCTTGCTGCACTGTGACTATTGTTGTAGTGATAGAGCAGTGCTTGCTGCACTGTGACTATTGTTGTAGTGATAGAGCAGTACTTGCTGCACTGTGACTATTGTTGTAATGATAGAGTAGTGCTTGCTGCACTGTGACTATTGTTGTAATGATAGAGCAGTGCTTGCTGCACTGTGACTATTGTTGTAGTGATAGAGCAGTACTTGCTGCACTGTGACTATTGTTGTAATAATAGAGCAGTGCTTGCTGCACTGTGACTATTGTTGTAATGATAGAGCAGTGCTTGCTGCACTGTGACTATTGTTGTAGTGATAGAGTAGTGCTTGCTGCACTGTGACTATTGTTGTAGTGATAGAGCAGTACTTGCTGCACTGTGACTATTGTTGTAATGATAGAGCAGTACTTGCTGCACTGTGACTATTGTTGTAATGATAGAGCAGTACTTGCTGCACTGTGACTATTGTTGTAATGATAGAGCAGTGCTTGCTGCACTGTGACTATTGTTGTAGTGATAGAGTAGTGCTTGCTGCACTGTGACTATTGTTGTAGTGATAGAGCAGTGCTTGCTGCACTGTGACTATTGTTGTAGTGATAGAGTAGTACTTGCTGCACTGTGACTATTGTTGTAATGATAGAGCAGTACTTGCTGCACTGTGACTATTGTTGTAGTGATAGAGTAGTGCTTGCTGCACTGTGACTATTGTTGTAATGATAGAGTAGTGCTTGCTGCACTGTGACTATTGTTGTAATGATAGAGTAGTACTTGCTGCACTGTGACTATTGTTGTAATAATAGAGCAGTGCTTGCTGCACTGTGACTATTGTTGTAGTGATAGAGTAGTACTTGCTGCACTGTGACTATTGTTGTAATGATAGAGTAGTGCTTGCTGCACTGTGACTATTGTTGTAATGATAGAGTAGTACTTGCTGCACTGTGACTATTGTTGTAATAATAGAGCAGTGCTTGCTGCACTGTGACTATTGTTGTAGTGATAGAGCAGTACTTGCTGCACTGTGACTATTGTTGTAATGATAGAGTAGTGCTTGCTGCACTGTGACTATTGTTGTAGTGATAGAGCAGTGCTTGCTGCACTGTGACTATTGTTGTAATGATAGAGCAGTACTTGCTGCACTGTGACTATTGTTGTAGTGATAGAGCAGTACTTGCTGCACTGTGACTATTGTTGTAATGATAGAGTAGTACTTGCTGCACTGTGACTATTGTTGTAATGATAGAGCAGTGCTTGCTGCACTGTGACTATTGTTGTAATGATAGAGTAGTACTTGCTGCACTGTGACTATTGTTGTAATGATAGAGTAGTACTTGCTGCACTGTGACTATTGTTGTAATGATAGAGTAGTGATTGCTGCACTGTGACTATTGTTGTAATGATAGAGCAGTACTTGCTGCACTGTGACTATAGTTGTAATGATAGAGCAGTGCTTGCTGCACTGTGACTATTGTTGTAGTGATAGAGTAGTGCTTGCTGCACTGTGACTATTGTTGTAATGATAGAGCAGTGCTTGCTGCACTGTGACTATTGTTGTAGTGATAGAGCAGTACTTGCTGCACTGTGACTATTGTTGTAATGATAGAGCAGTACTTGCTGCACTGTGACTATTGTTGTAGTGATAGAGCAGTACTTGCTGCACTGTGACTATTGTTGTAATGATAGAGTAGTACTTGCTGCACTGTGACTATTGTTGTAATGATAGAGCAGTGCTTGCTGCACTGTGACTATTGTTGTAATGATAGAGTAGTACTTGCTGCACTGTGACTATTGTTGTAATGATAGAGCAGTACTTGCTGCACTGTGACTATTGTTGTAATGATAGAGCAGTGCTTGCTGCACTGTGACTATTGTTGTAGTGATAGAGTAGTACTTGCTGCACTGTGACTATTGTTGTAATGATAGAGCAGTGCTTGCTGCACTGTGACTATTGTTGTAGTGATAGAGTAGTGCTTGCTGCACTGTGACTATTGTTGTAATGATAGAGTAGTACTTGCTGCACTGTGACTATTGTTGTAATGATAGAGCAGTGCTTGCTGCTCTGTGACTATTGTTGTAGTGATAGAGCAGTACTTGCTGCACTGTGACTATTGTTGTAATGATAGAGCAGTGCTTGCTGCACTGTGACTATTGTTGTAATGATAGAGCAGTACTTGCTGCACTGTGACTATTGTTGTAATGATAGAGCAGTACTTGCTGCACTGTGACTATTGTTGTAGTGATAGAGCAGTGTTTGCTTCACTGTGACTATTGTTGTAGTGATAGAGTAGTACTTGCTGCACTGTGACTATTGTTGTAGTGATAGAGCAGTGCTTGCTGCACTGTGACTATTGTTGTAATGATAGAGCAGTGCTTGCTGCACTGTGACTATTGTTGTAATGATAGAGTAGTACTTGCTGCACTGTGACTATTGTTGTAGTGATAGAGTAATGCTTGCTGCACTGTGACTATTGTTGTAATGATAGAGTAGTACTTGCTGCACTGTGACTATTGTTGTAATGATAGAGCAGTGCTTGCTGCACTGTGACTATTGTTGTAATGATAGAGCAGTACTTGCTGCACTGTGACTATTGTTGTAGTGATAGAGCAGTACTTGCTGCACTGTGACTATTGTTGTAGTGATAGAGTAGTGCTTACTGCACTGTGACTATTGTTGTAATGATAGAGCAGTACTTGCTGCACTGTGACTATTGTTGTAATGATAGAGTAGTGCTTGCTGCACTGCGACTATTGTTGTAGTGATAGAGTAGTGGTTGCTGCACTGTGACTATTGTTGTAATGATAGAGCAGTACTTGCTGCACTGTGACTATTGTTGTAATGATAGAGCAGTACTTGCTACACTGTGACTATTGTTGTAGTGATAGAGTAGTGCTTACTGCACTGTGACGATTGTTGTAGTGATAGAGTAATGCTTGCTGCACTGTGACTATTGTTGTAATGATAGAGCAGTGCTTGCTGCACTGTGACTATTGTTGTAATGATAGAGCCGTGCTTGCTGCACTGTGACTATTGTTGTAGTGATAGAGCAGTGCTTGCTGCACTGTGACTATTGTTGTAGTGATAGAGCAATGCTTGCTGCACTGTGACTATTGTTGTAATGATAGAGCAGTGCTTGCTGCACTTGTGACTATTGTTGTAGTGATAGAGTAGTGCTTACTGCACTGTTACTATTGTTGTAATGATAGAGCAGTACTTGCTGCACTGTGACTATTGTTGTAGTGATAGAGCAGTGCTTGCTGCACTGTGACTATTGTTGTAGTGATAGAGCAGTGCTTGCTGCACTGTGACTATTGTTGTAGTGATAGAGTAGTGCTTGCTGCACTGTGACTATTGTTGTAATGATAGAGCAGTACTTGCTGCACTGTGACTATTGTTGTAGTGATAGAGTAGTGCTTGCTGCACTGTGACTATTGTTGTAGTGGTAGAGTAGTGCTTGCTGCACTGTGACTATTGTTGTAGTGATAGAGCAGTGCTTGCTGCACTGTGACTATTGTTGTAGTGATAGAGTAGTACTTGCTGCACTGTGACTATTGTTGTAGTGATAGAGCAGTACTTGCTGCAGTGTGACTATTGTTGTAGTGATAGAGCAGTGCTTGCTGCACTGTGACTATTGTTGTAGTGATAGAGCAGTGCTTGCTGCACTGTGACTATTGTTGTAGTGATAGAGCAGTGCTTGCTGCACTGTGACTATTGTTGTAGTGATAGAGCAGTACTTGCTGCACTGTGACTATTGTTGTAATGATAGAGCAGTGCTTGCTGCACTGTGACTATTGTTGTAGTGATAGAGCAGTGCTTGCTGCACTGTGACTATTGTTGTAGTGATAGAGCAGTGCTTGCTGCACTGTGACTATTGTTGTAGTGATAGAGTAGTGCTTGCTGCACTGTGACTATTGTTGTAGTGATAGAGAAGTGCTTGCTGCACTGTGACTATTGTTGTAGTGATAGAGTAGTGCTTGCTGCACTGTGACTATTGTTGTAGTGATAGAGTAGTGCTTGCTGCACTGTGACTATTGTTGTAATGATAGAGTAGTACTTGCTGCACTGTGACTATTGTTGTAATGATAGAGCAGTGCTTGCTGCTCTGTGACTATTGTTGTAGTGATAGAGTAATGCTTGCTGCACTGTGACTATTGTTGTAATGATAGAGTAGTACTTGCTGCACTGTGACTATTGTTGTAATGATAGAGCAGTGCTTGCTGCACTGTGACTATTGTTGTAATGATAGAGCAGTACTTGCTGCACTGTGACTATTGTTGTAGTGATAGAGCAGTACTTGCTGCACTGTGACTATTGTTGTAGTGATAGAGTAGTGCTTACTGCACTGTGACTATTGTTGTAATGATAGAGCAGTACTTGCTGCACTGTGACTATTGTTGTAATGATAGAGTAGTGCTTGCTGCACTGCGACTATTGTTGTAGTGATAGAGTAGTGGTTGCTGCACTGTGACTATTGTTGTAATGATAGAGCAGTACTTGCTGCACTGTGACTATTGTTGTAATGATAGAGCAGTACTTGCTACACTGTGACTATTGTTGTAGTGATAGAGTAGTGCTTACTGCACTGTGACGATTGTTGTAGTGATAGAGTAATGCTTGCTGCACTGTGACTATTGTTGTAATGATAGAGCAGTGCTTGCTGCACTGTGACTATTGTTGTAATGATAGAGCCGTGCTTGCTGCACTGTGACTATTGTTGTAGTGATAGAGCAGTGCTTGCTGCACTGTGACTATTGTTGTAGTGATAGAGCAATGCTTGCTGCACTGTGACTATTGTTGTAATGATAGAGCAGTGCTTGCTGCACTTGTGACTATTGTTGTAGTGATAGAGTAGTGCTTACTGCACTGTTACTATTGTTGTAATGATAGAGCAGTACTTGCTGCACTGTGACTATTGTTGTAGTGATAGAGCAGTGCTTGCTGCACTGTGACTATTGTTGTAGTGATAGAGCAGTGCTTGCTGCACTGTGACTATTGTTGTAATGATAGAGCAGTACTTGCTGCACTGTGACTATTGTTGTAGTGATAGAGTAGTGCTTGCTGCACTGTGACTATTGTTGTAGTGGTAGAGTAGTGCTTGCTGCACTGTGACTATTGTTGTAGTGATAGAGCAGTGCTTGCTGCACTGTGACTATTGTTGTAGTGATAGAGTAGTACTTGCTGCACTGTGACTATTGTTGTAGTGATAGAGCAGTACTTGCTGCAGTGTGACTATTGTTGTAGTGATAGAGCAGTGCTTGCTGCACTGTGACTATTGTTGTAGTGATAGAGCAGTGCTTGCTGCACTGTGACTATTGTTGTAGTGATAGAGCAGTGCTTGCTGCACTGTGACTATTGTTGTAGTGATAGAGCAGTACTTGCTGCACTGTGACTATTGTTGTAATGATAGAGCAGTGCTTGCTGCACTGTGACTATTGTTGTAGTGATAGAGCAGTGCTTGCTGCACTGTGACTATTGTTGTAGTGATAGAGCAGTGCTTGCTGCACTGTGACTATTGTTGTAGTGATAGAGTAGTGCTTGCTGCACTGTGACTATTGTTGTAGTGATAGAGAAGTGCTTGCTGCACTGTGACTATTGTTGTAGTGATAGAGTAGTGCTTGCTGCACTGTGACTATTGTTGTAGTGATAGAGTAGTGCTTGCTGCACTGTGACTATTGTTGTAATGATAGAGTAGTACTTGCTGCACTGTGACTATTGTTGTAATGATAGAGCAGTGCTTGCTGCTCTGTGACTATTGTTGTAGTGATAGAGCAGTACTTGCTGCACTGTGACTATTGTTGTAATGATAGAGTAGTGCTTGCTGCACTGTGACTATTGTTGTAATGATAGAGCAGTACTTGCTGCACTGTGACTATTGTTGTAATGATAGAGCAGTACTTGCTGCACTGTGACTATTGTTGTAGTGATAGAGCAGTGTTTGCTTCACTGTGACTATTGTTGTAGTGATAGAGTAGTACTTGCTGCACTGTGACTATTGTTGTAGTGATAGAGCAGTGCTTGCTGCACTGTGACTATTGTTGTAATGATAGAGAAGTGCTTGCTGCACTGTGACTATTGTTGTAATGATAGAGTAGTACTTGCTGCACTGTGACTATTGTTGTAGTGATAGAGTAATGCTTGCTGCACTGTGACTATTGTTGTAATGATAGAGTAGTACTTGCTGCACTGTGACTATTGTTGTAATGATAGAGCAGTGCTTGCTGCACTGTGACTATTGTTGTAGTGATAGAGTAGTGCTTGCTGCACTGTGACTATTGTTGTAATGATAGAGCAGTGCTTGCTGCACTGTGACTATTGTTGTAGTGATAGAGCAGTACTTGCTGCACTGTGACTATTGTTGTAATGATAGAGCAGTACTTGCTGCACTGTGACTATTATTGTAGTGATAGAGCAGTACTTGCTGCACTGTGACTATTGTTGTAATGATAGAGTAGTACTTGCTGCACTGTGACTATTGTTGTAATGATAGAGCAGTGCTTGCTGCACTGTGACTATTGTTGTAATGATAGAGTAGTACTTGCTGCACTGTGACTATTGTTGTAATGATAGAGCAGTACTTGCTGCACTGTGACTATTGTTGTAATGATAGAGCAGTGCTTGCTGCACTGTGACTATTGTTGTAGTGATAGAGTAGTACTTGCTGCACTGTGACTATTGTTGTAATGATAGAGCAGTGCTTGCTGCACTGTGACTATTGTTGTAGTGATAGAGTAGTGCTTGCTTCACTGTGACTAATGTTGTAATGATAGAGTAGTACTTGCTGCACTGTGACTATTGTTGTAATGATAGAGCAGTGCTTGCTGCTCTGTGACTATTGTTGTAGTGATAGAGCAGTACTTGCTGCACTGTGACTATTGTTGTAATGATAGAGCAGTGCTTGCTGCACTGTGACTATTGTTGTAATGATAGAGCAGTACTTGCTGCACTGTGACTATTGTTGTAATGATAGAGCAGTACTTGCTGCACTGTGACTATTCTTGTAGTGATAGAGCAGTGTTTGCTTCACTGTGACTATTGTTGTAGTGATAGAGTAGTACTTGCTGCACTGTGACTATTGTTGTAGTGATAGAGCAGTGCTTGCTGCACTGTGACTATTGTTGTAATGATAGAGCAGTGCTTGCTGCACTGTGACTATTGTTGTAATGATAGAGTAGTACTTGCTGCACTGTGACTATTGTTGTAGTGATAGAGTAATGCTTGCTGCACTGTGACTATTGTTGTAATGATAGAGTAGTACTTGCTGCACTGTGACTATTGTTGTAATGATAGAGCAGTGCTTGCTGCACTGTGACTATTGTTGTAATGATAGAGCAGTACTTGCTGCACTGTGACTATTGTTGTAGTGATAGAGCAGTACTTGCTGCACTGTGACTATTGTTGTAGTGATAGAGTAGTGCTTACTGCACTGTGACTATTGTTGTAATGATAGAGCAGTACTTGCTGCACTGTGACTATTGTTGTAATGATAGAGTAGTGCTTGCTGCACTGCGACTATTGTTGTAGTGATAGAGTAGTGGTTGCTGCACTGTGACTATTGTTGTAATGATAGAGCAGTACTTGCTGCACTGTGACTATTGTTGTAATGATAGAGCAGTACTTGCTACACTGTGACTATTGTTGTAGTGATAGAGTAGTGCTTACTGCACTGTGACGATTGTTGTAGTGATAGAGTAATGCTTGCTGCACTGTGACTATTGTTGTAATGATAGAGCAGTGCTTGCTGCACTGTGACTATTGTTGTAATGATAGAGCCGTGTTTGCTGCACTGTGACTATTGTTGTAGTGATAGAGCAGTGCTTGCTGCACTGTGACTATTGTTGTAGTGATAGAGCAATGCTTGCTGCACTGTGACTATTGTTGTAATGATAGAGCAGTGCTTGCTGCACTTGCGACTATTGTTGTAGTGATAGAGTAGTGCTTACTGCACTGTTACTATTGTTGTAATGATAGAGCAGTACTTGCTGCACTGTGACTATTGTTGTAGTGATAGAGCAGTGCTTGCTGCACTGTGACTATTGTTGTAGTGATAGAGCAGAGCTTGCTGCACTGTGACTATTGTTGTAGTGATAGAGCAGTACTTGCTGCACTGTGACTATTGTTGTAGTGATAGAGTAGTGCTTGCTGCACTGTGACTATTGTTGTAGTGATAGAGTAGTGCTTGCTGCACTGTGACTATTGTTGTAGTGATAGAGCAGTGCTTGCTGCACTGTGACTATTGTTGTAGTGATAGAGTAGTACTTGCTGCACTGTGACTATTGTTGTAGTGATAGAGCAGTACTTGGTGCAGTGTGACTATTGTTGTAGTGATAGAGCAGTACTTGCTGCACTGTGACTATTGTTGTAGTGATAGAGCAGTGCTTGCTGCACTGTGACTATTGTTGTAGTGATAGAGCAGTGCTTGCTGCACTGTGACTATTGTTGTAGTGATAGAGCAGTACTTGCTGCACTGTGACTATTGTTGTAATGATAGAGCAGTGCTTGCTGCACTGTGACTATTGTTGTAGTGATAGAGCAGTGCTTGCTGCACTGTGACTATTGTTGTAGTGATAGAGCAGTGCTTGCTGCACTGTGACTATTGTTGTAGTGATAGAGTAGTGCTTGCTGCACTGTGACTATTGTTGTAGTGATAGAGAAGTGCTTGCTGCACTGTGTCTATTGTTGTAGTGATAGAGCAGTGCTTGCTGCACTGTGACTATTGTTGTAGTGATAGAGTAGTGCTTGCTGCACTGTGACTATTGTTGTAATGATAGAGTAGTACTTGCTGCACTGTGACTATTGTTGTAATGATAGAGCAGTGCTTGCTGCTCTGTGACTATTGTTGTAGTGATAGAGCAGTACTTGCTGCACTGTGACTATTGTTGTAATGATAGAGCAGTGCTTGCTGCACTGTGACTATTGTTGTAATGATAGAGCAGTACTTGCTGCACTGTGACTATTGTTGTAATGATAGAGCAGTACTTGCTGCACTGTGACTATTGTTGTAGTGATAGAGCAGTGTTTGCTTCACTGTGACTATTGTTGTAGTGATAGAGTAGTACTTGCTGCACTGTGACTATTGTTGTAGTGATAGAGCAGTGCTTGCTGCACTGTGACTATTGTTGTAATGATAGAGCAGTGCTTGCTGCACTGTGACTATTGTTGTAATGATAGAGTAGTACTTGCTGCACTGTGACTATTGTTGTAGTGATAGAGTAATGCTTGCTGCACTGTGACTATTGTTGTAATGATAGAGTAGTACTTGCTGCACTGTGACTATTGTTGTAATGATAGAGCAGTGCTTGCTGCACTGTGACTATTGTTGTAATGATAGAGCAGTACTTGCTGCACTGTGACTATTGTTGTAGTGATAGAGCAGTACTTGCTGCACTGTGACTATTGTTGTAGTGATAGAGTAGTGCTTACTGCACTGTGACTATTGTTGTAATGATAGAGCAGTACTTGCTGCACTGTGACTATTGTTGTAATGATAGAGTTGTGCTTGCTGCACTGCGACTATTGTTGTAGTGATAGAGTAGTGGTTGCTGCACTGTGACTATTGTTGTAATGATAGAGCAGTACTTGCTGCACTGTGACTATTGTTGTAATGATAGAGCAGTACTTGCTACACTGTGACTATTGTTGTAGTGATAGAGTAGTGCTTACTGCACTGTGACGATTGTTGTAGTGATAGAGTAATGCTTGCTGCACTGTGACTATTGTTGTAATGATAGAGCAGTGCTTGCTGCACTGTGACTATTGTTGTAATGATAGAGCCGTGCTTGCTGCACTGTGACTATTGTTGTAGTGATAGAGCAGTGCTTGCTGCACTGTGACTATTGTTGTAGTGATAGAGCAATGCTTGCTGCACTGTGACTATTGTTGTAATGATAGAGCAGTGCTTGCTGCACTTGTGACTATTGTTGTAGTGATAGAGTAGTGCTTACTGCACTGTTACTATTGTTGTAATGATAGAGCAGTACTTGCTGCACTGTGACTATTGTTGTAGTGATAGAGCAGTGCTTGCTGCACTGTGACTATTGTTGTAGTGATAGAGCAGTGCTTGCTGCACTGTGACTATTGTTGTAGTGATAGAGCAGTACTTGCTGCACTGTGACTATTGTTGTAGTGATAGAGTAGTGCTTGCTGCACTGTGACTATTGTTGTAGTGATAGAGTAGTGCTTGCTGCACTGTGACTATTGTTGTAGTGATAGAGCAGTGCTTGCTGCACTGTGACTATTGTTGTAGTGATAGAGTAGTACTTGCTGCACTGTGACTATTGTTGTAGTGATAGAGCAGTACTTGCTGCAGTGTGACTATTGTTGTAGTGATAGAGCAGTGCTTGCTGCACTGTGACTATTGTTGTAGTGATAGAGCAGTGCTTGCCGCACTGTGACTATTGTTGTAGTGATAGAGCAGTGCTTGCTGCACTGTGACTATTGTTGTAGTGATAGAGCAGTACTTGCTGCACTGTGACTATTGTTGTAATGATAGAGCAGTGCTTGCTGCACTGTGACTATTGTTGTAGTGATAGAGCAGTGCTTGCTGCACTGTGACTATTGTTGTAGTGATAGAGCAGTGCTTGCTGCACTGTGACTATTGTTGTAGTGATAGAGTAGTGCTTGCTGCACTGTGACTATTGTTGTAGTGATAGAGAAGTGCTTGCTGCACTGTGACTATTGTTGTAGTGATAGAGCAGTGCTTGCTGCACTGTGACTATTGTTGTAGTGATAGAGTAGTGCTTGCTGCACTGTGACTATTGTTGTAATGATAGAGTAGTGCTTGTTGCACTGTGACTATTGTTGTAGTGATAGAGCAGTGCTTGCTGCACTGTGACTATTGTTGTAGTGATAGAGCAGTGCTTGCTGCACTGTGACTATTGTTGTAGTGATAGAGTAGTGCTTGCTGCACTGTGACTATTGTTGTAATGATAGAGCAGTGCTTGCTGCACTGTGACTATTGTTGTAGTGATAGAGCAGTGCTTGCTGCACTGTGACTATTGTTGTAGTGATAGAGCAGTGCTTGCTGCACTGTGACTATTGTTGTAGTGATAGAGTAGTACTTGCTGCACTGTGACTATTGTTGTAATGATAGAGTAGTGCTTGTTGCACTGTGACTAATGTTGTAATGATAGAGTAGTACTTGCTGCACTGTGACTATTGTTGTAGTGATAGAGTAGTGCTTGCTGCACTGTGACTATTGTTGTAATGATAGAGCAGTACTTGCTGCACTGTGACTATTGTTGTAATGATAGAGCAGTGCTTGCTGCACTGTGACGATTGTTGTAATGATAGAGTAGTGCTTGCTGCACTGTGACTATTGTTGTAATGATAGAGTAGTGCTTGTTGCACTGTGACTAATGTTGTAATGATAGAGTAGTACTTGCTGCACTGTGACTATTGTTGTAATGATAGAGTAGTGCTTGCTGTACTGTGACTATTGTTGTAGTGATAGAGCAGTACTTGCTGCACTGTGACTATTGTTGTAATGATAGAGTAGTGCTTGTTGCACTGTGACTATTGTTGTAGTGATAGAGCAGTACTTGCTGCACTGTGACTATTGTTGTAGTGATAGAGCAGTACTTGCTGCACTGTGACTATTGTTGTAATGATAGAGTAGTGCTTGCTGCACTGTGACTATTGTTGTAATGATAGAGCAGTGCTTGCTGCACTGTGAATATTGTTGTAATGATAGAGCAGTACTTGCTGCACTGTGACTATTGTTGTAGTGATAGAGTAGTGCTTGCTGCACTGTGACTATTGTTGTAATGATAGAGTAGTGCTTGCTGCACTGCGAGTATTGTTGTAGTGATAGAGCAGTGCTTGCTGCACTGTGACTATTGTAGTAGTTATAGAGTAGTGCTTGCTGCACTGTGACTATTGTTGTAGTGATAGAGTAGTACTTGCTGCACTGTGACTATTGTTGTAGTGATAGAGTAGTGCTTACTGCACTGTGACTATTGTTGTAGTGATAGAGTAATGCTTGCTGCACTGTGACTATTGTTGTAATGATAGAGCAGTGCTTGCTGCACTGTGACTATTGTTGTAATGATAGAGCCGTGCTTGCTGCACTGTGACTATTGTTGTAGTGATAGAGCAGTGCTTGCTGCACTGTGACTATTGTTGTAGTGATAGAGCAATGCTTGCTGCACTGTGACTATTGTTGTAATGATAGAGCAGTGCTTGCTGCACTTGTGACTATTGTTGTAGTGATAGAGTAGTGCTTACTGCACTGTTACTATTGTTGTAATGATAGAGCAGTACTTGCTGCACTGTGACTATTGTTGTAGTGATAGAGCAGTGCTTGCTGCACTCTGACTATTGTTGTAGTGATAGAGCAGTGCTCGCTGCACTGTGACTATTGTTGTAGTGATAGAGCAGTACTTGCTGCACTGTGACTATTGTTGTAATGATAGAGTAGTGCTTGCTGCACTGTGACTATTGTTGTAGTGATAGAGTAGTGCTTGCTGCACTGTGACTATTGTTGTAGTGATAGAGCAGTGCTTGCTGCACTGTGACTATTGTTGTAGTGATAGAGTAGTGCTTGCTGCACTGTGACTATTGTTGTAGTGATAGAGTAGTGCTTGCTGCACTGTGACTATTGTTGTAGTGATAGAGCAGTGCTTGCTGCACTGTGACTATTGTTGTAGTGATAGAGTAGTACTTGCTGCACTGTGACTATTGTTGTAGTGATAGAGCAGTACTTGCTGCAGTGTGACTATTGTTGTAGTGATAGAGCAGTGCTTGCTGCACTGTGACTATTGTTGTAGTGATAGAGCAGTGCTTGCTGCACTGTGACTATTGTTATAGTGATAGAGCAGTGCTTGCTGCACTGTGACTATTGTTGTAGTGATAGAGCAGTACTTGCTGCACTGTGACTATTGTTGTAATGATAGAGCAGTGCTTGCTGCACTGTGACTATTGTTGTAGTGATAGAGCAGTGCTTGCTGCACTGTGACTATTGTTGTAGTGATAGAGCAGTGCTTGCTGCACTGTGACTATTGTTGTAGTGATAGAGTAGTGCTTGCTGCACTGTGAATATTGTTGTAGTGATAGAGCAGTGCTTGCTGCACTGTGACTATTGTTGTAGTGATAGAGCAGTGCTTGCTGCACTGTGACTATTGTTGTAGTGATAGAGTAGTGCTTGCTGCACTGTCACTATTGTTGTAATGATAGAGTAGTGCTTGTTGCACTGTGACTATTGTTGTAGTGATAGAGCAGTGCTTGCTGCACTGTGACTATTGTTGTAGTGATAGAGCAGTACTTGCTGCACTGTGACTATTGTTGTAGTGATAGAGTAGTGCTTGCTGCACTGTGACTATTGTTGTAATGATAGAGCAGTGCTTGCTGCACTGTGACTATTGTTGTAGTGATAGAGCAGTGCTTGCTGCACTGTGACTATTGTTGTAGTGATAGAGCAGTGCTTGCTGCACTGTGACTATTGTTGTAGTGATAGAGTAGTACTTGCTGCACTGTGACTATTGTTGTAATGATAGAGTAGTGCTTGTTGCACTGTGACTAATGTTGTAATGATAGAGCAGTACTTGCTGCACTGTGACTATTGTTGTAATGATAGAGCAGTGCTTGCTGCACTGTGACGATTGTTGTAATGATAGAGTAGTGCTTGCTGCACTGTGACTATTGTAGTAATGATAGAGTAGTGCTTGTTGCACTGTGACTAATGTTGTAATGATAGAGTAGTACTTGCTGCACTGTGACTATTGTTGTAATGATAGAGTAGTGCTTGCTGCACTGTGACTATTGTTGTAGTGATAGAGCAGTACTTGCTGCACTGTGACTATTGTTGTAGTGATAGAGCAGTACTTGCTGCACTGTGACTATTGTTGTAATGATAGAGTAGTGCTTGTTGCACTGTGACTATTGTTGTAGTGATAGAGCAGTACTTGCTGCACTGTGACTATTGTTGTAGTGATAGAGCAGTACTTGCTGCACTGTGACTATTGTTGTAATGATAGAGTAGTGCTTGCTGCACTGTGACTATTGTTGTAATGATAGAGCAGTGCTTGCTGCACTGT
This sequence comes from Cladorhizidae sp. MBARI D1340-BT2, assembly GCA_028752905.1. Taxonomy (NCBI): domain Eukaryota; kingdom Metazoa; phylum Porifera; class Demospongiae; order Poecilosclerida; family Cladorhizidae; species Cladorhizidae sp. MBARI D1340-BT2. Next base: position 42,877,936 of record JAQNBH010000013.1, read on the forward strand.
GAATATTGTTGTAATGATAGAGCAGTACTTGCTGCACTGTGACTATTGTTGTAGTGATAGAGTAGTGCTTGCTGCACTGTGACTATTGTTGTAATGATAGAGTAGTGCTTGCTGCACTGCGAGTATTGTTGTAGTGATAGAGCAGTGCTTGCTGCACTGTGACTATTGTTGTAGTGATAGAGTAGTGCTTGCTGCACTGTGACTATTGTTGTAGTGATAGAGTAGTACTTGCTGCACTGTGACTATTGTTGTAGTGATAGAGCAGTACTTGCTGCACTGTGAATATTGTTGTAATGATAGAGCAGTGCTTGCTGCAGTGTGACTATTGTTGTAGTGATAGAGCAGTGCTTGCTGCACTGTGACTATTGTTGTAGTGATAGAGCAGTGCTTGCTGCACTGTGACTATTGTTGTAGTGATAGAGCAGTGCTTGCTGCACTGTGACTATTGTTGTAGTGATAGAGCAGTGCTTGCTGCACCATGACTATTGTTGTAGTGATAGAGTAGTGCTTGCTGCACTGTGACTATTGTTGTAATGATAGAGTAGTGCTTGTTGCACTGTGACTATTGTTGTAGTGATAGAGCAGTGCTTGCTGCACTGTGACTATTGTTGTAGTGATAGAGCAGTGCTTGCTGCACTGTGACTATTGTTGTAGTGATAGAGCAGTGCTTGCTGCACTGTGACTATTGTTGTAGTGATAGAGTAGTACTTGCTGCACTGTGACTATTGTTGTAATGATAGAGTAGTGCTTGTTGCACTGTGACTAATGTTGTAATGATAGAGTAGTGCTTGCTGCACTGTGACTATTGTTGTAGTGATAGAGTAGTGCTTGCTGCACTGTGACTATTGTTGTAATGATAGAGCAGTACTTGCTGCACTGTGACTATTGTTGTAATGATAGAGCAGTGCTTGCTGCACTGTGACGATAGTTGTAATGATAGAGTAGTGCTTGCTGCACTGTGACTATTGTTGTAATGATAGAGTAGTGCTTGTTGCACTGTGACTATTGTTGTAGTGATAGAGCAGTACTTGCTGCACTGTGACTATTGTTGTAATGATAGAGTAGTACTTGCTGCACTGTGACTATTGTTGTAATGATAGAGTAGTGCTTGTTGCACTGTGACTATTGTTGTAATGATAGAGTAGTACTTGCTGCACTGTGACTATTGTTGTAATGATAGTGTAGTGCTTGCTGCACTGTGACTATTGTTGTAGTGATAGAGCAGTACTTGCTGCACTGTGACTATTGTTGTAGTGATAGAGCAGTACTTGCTGCACTGTGACTATTGTTGTAATGATAGAGTAGTGCTTGTTGCACTGTGACTATTGTTGTAGTGATAGAGCAGTATTTGCTGCACTGTGACTATTGTTGTAATGATAGAGTAGTGCTTGCTGCACTGTGACTATTGTTGTAATGATAGAGCAGTGCTTGCTGCACTGTGAATATTGTTGTAATGATAGAGCAGTACTTGCTGCACTGTGACTATTGTTGTAGTGATAGAGTAGTGCTTGCTGCACTGTGACTATTGTTGTAATGATAGAGTAGTGCTTGCTGCACTGCGAGTATTGTTGTAGTGATAGAGCAGTGCTTGCTGCACTGTGACTATTGTTGTAGTGATAGAGTAGTGCTTGCTGCACTGTGACTATTGTTGTAGTGATAGAGTAGTGCTTGCTGCACTGTGACTATTGTTGTAGTGATAGAGTAGTACTTGCTGCACTGTGACTATTGTTGTAGTGATAGAGTAGTACTTGCTGCACTGTGACTATTGTTGTAGTGATAGAGCAGTACTTGCTGCACTGTGAATATTGTTGTAATGATAGAGCAGTGCTTGCTGCACTGTGACTATTGTTGTAATGATAGAGTAGTACTTGCTGCACTGTGACTATTGTTGTAATGATAGAGCAGTGCTTGCTGCACTGTGACTATTGTTGTAATGATAGAGTAGTGCTTGCTGCACTGTGACTATTGTTGTAGTGATAGAGTAGTGCTTGCTGCACTGTGACTATTGTTGTAATGATAGAGCAGTACTTGCTGCACTGTGACTATTGTTGTAGTGATAGAGTAGTGCTTGCTGCACTGTGACTATTGTTGTAGTGATAGAGTAGTGCTTGCTGCACTGTGACTATTGTTGTAATGATAGAGTAGTGCTTGCTGCACTGCGAGTATTGTTGTAGTGATAGAGCAGTGCTTGCTGCACTGTGACTATTGTTGTAGTGATAGAGTAGTGCTTGCTGCACTGTGACTATTGTTGTAGTGATAGAGTAGTACTTGCTGCACTGTGACTATTGTTGTAGTGATAGAGTAGTGCTTGCTGCACTGTGACTATTGTTGTAGTGATAGAGCAGTGCTTGCTGCACTGTGATTATTGTTGTAGTGATAGAGCAGTGCTTGCTGCACTGTGACTATTGTTGTAGTGATAGAGCAGTACTTGCTACACTGTGACTATTGTTGTAGTGATAGAGTAGTACTTGCTGCACTGTGACTATTGTTGTAGTGATAGAGCAGTACTTGCTGCACTGTGACTATTGTTGTAGTGATAGAGCAGTACTTGCTGCACTGTGACTATTGTTGTAGTGATAGAGCAGTACTTGCTGCACTGTGACTATTGTTGTAATGATAGAGCAGTACTTGCTGCACTCTGACTATTGTTGTAGTGATAGAGTAGTGCTTGCTGCACTGTGACTATTGTTGTAGTGATAGAGCAGTACTTGCTGCACTGTGACTATTGTTGTAGTGATAGAGTAGTACTTGCTGCACTGTGACTATTGTTGTAGTGATAGAGCAGTACTTGCTGCACTGTGACTATTGTTGTAGTGATAGAGCAGTACTTGCTGCACTGCGACTATTGTTGTAGTGATAGAGCAGTACTTGCTGCACTGTGACTATTGTTGTAATGATAGAGTAGTACTTGCTGCACTGTGACTATTGTTGTAATGATAGAGTAGTGCTTGCTGCACTGTGACTATTGTTGTAATGATAGAGCAGTGCTTGCTGCACTGTGACTATTGTTGTAATGATAGAGCAGTACTTGCTGCACTTTGACTATTGTTGTAGTGATAGAGTAGTGCTTGCTGCACTGTGACTATTGTTGTAATGATAGAGTAGTACTTGCTGCACTGTGACTATTGTTGTAATGATAGAGCAGTACTTGCTGCACTGTGACTATTGTTGTAGTGATAGAGCAGTGCTTGCTGCACTGTGACTATTGTTGTAATGATAGAGCAGTACTTGCTGCACTGTGACTATTGTTGTAGTGATAGAGTAGTACTTGCTGCACTGTGACTATTGTTGTAATGATAGAGTAGTGCTTGCTGCACTGTGACTATTGTTGTAGTGATAGAGCAGTACTTGCTGCACTGTGACTATTGTTGTAGTTATAGAGCAGTGCTTGCTGCACTGTGACTATTGTTGTAATGATAGAGCAGTACTTGCTGCACTGTGACTATTGTTGTAATGATAGAGCAGTACTTGCTGCACTCTGACTATTGTTGTAGTGATAGAGTAGTGCTTGCTGCACTGTGACTATTGTTGTAGTGATAGAGCAGTACTTGCTGCACTGTGACTATTGTTGTAGTGATAGAGTAGTACTTGCTGCACTGTGACTATTGTTGTAGTGATAGAGCAGTACTTGCTGCACTGTGACTATTGTTGTAGTGATAGAGCAGTACTTGCTGCACTGTGACTATTGTTGTAGTGATAGAGCAGTACTTGCTGCACTGTGACTATTGTTGTAATGATAGAGTAGTACTTGCTGCACTGTGACTATTGTTGTAATGATAGAGTAGTGCTTGCTGCACTGTGACTATTGTTGTAATGATAGAGCAGTGCTTGCTGCACTGTGACTATTGTTGTAATGATAGAGCAGTACTTGCTGCACTTTGACTATTGTTGTAGTGATAGAGTAGTGCTTGCTGCACTGTGACTATTGTTGTAGTGATAGAGTAGTACTTGCTGCACTGTGACTATTGTTGTAATGATAGAGCAGTACTTGCTGCACTGTGACTATTGTTGTAGTGATAGAGCAGTGCTTGCTGCACTGTGACTATTGTTGTAATGATAGAGCAGTACTTGCTGCACTGTGACTATTGTTGTAGTGATAGAGTAGTACTTGCTGCACTGTGACTATTGTTGTAATGATAGAGTAGTGCTTGCTGCACTGTGACTATTGTTGTGTAGTGATAGAGCAGTACTTGCTGCACTGTGACTATTGTTGTAATGATAGAGTAGTGCTTGCTGCACTGTGACTATTGTTGTAATGATAGAGCAGTGCTTGCTGCATTGTGACTATTGTTGTAGTGATAGCGCAGTACTTGCTGCACTGTGACTATTGTTGTGATGATAGAGCAGTGCTTGCTGCACTGTAACTATTGTTGTAATGATAGAGTAGTGCTTGCTGCACTGTGACTATTGTTGTAGTGATAGAGTAGTGCTTGCTGCACTGTGACTATTGTTGTAGTGATAGAGCAGTGCTTGCTGCACTGTGACTATTGTTGTAATGATAGAGTAGTGCTTGCTGCACTGTGACTATTGTTGTAATGATAGAGTAATGCTTGCTGCACTGTGACTATTGTTGTAGTGATAGAGTAGTGCTTGCTGCACTGTGACTATTGTTGTAATGATAGAGCAGTGCTTGCTGCACTGTGACTATTGTTGTAGTGATAGAGTAGTACTTGCTGCACTGTGACTATTGTTGTAGTGATAGAGTAGTGCTTGCTGCACTGTGACTATTGTTGTAGTGATAGAGCAGTGCTTGCTGCACTGTGATTATTGTTGTAGTGATAGAGCAGTGCTTGCTGCACTGTGACTATTGTTGTAGTGATAGAGCAGTACTTGCTACACTGTGACTATTGTTGTAGTGATAGAGTAGTACTTGCTGCACTGTGACTATTGTTGTAGTGATAGAGCAGTACTTGCTGCACTGTGACTATTGTTGTAGTGATAGAGCAGTACTTGCTGCACTGTGACTATTGTTGTAGTGATAGAGCAGTACTTGCTGCACTGTGACTATTGTTGTAATGATAGAGCAGTACTTGCTGCACTCTGACTATTGTTGTAGTGATAGAGTAGTGCTTGCTGCACTGTGACTATTGTTGTAGTGATAGAGCAGTACTTGCTGCACTGTGACTATTGTTGTAGTGATAGAGTAGTACTTGCTGCACTGTGACTATTGTTGTAGTGATAGAGCAGTACTTGCTGCACTGTGACTATTGTTGTAGTGATAGAGCAGTACTTGCTGCACTGCGACTATTGTTGTAGTGATAGAGCAGTACTTGCTGCACTGTGACTATTGTTGTAATGATAGAGTAGTACTTGCTGCACTGTGACTATTGTTGTAATGATAGAGTAGTGCTTGCTGCACTGTGACTATTGTTGTAATGATAGAGCAGTGCTTGCTGCACTGTGACTATTGTTGTAATGATAGAGCAGTACTTGCTGCACTTTGACTATTGTTGTAGTGATAGAGTAGTGCTTGCTGCACTGTGACTATTGTTGTAATGATAGAGTAGTACTTGCTGCACTGTGACTATTGTTGTAATGATAGAGCAGTACTTGCTGCACTGTGACTATTGTTGTAGTGATAGAGCAGTGCTTGCTGCACTGTGACTATTGTTGTAATGATAGAGCAGTACTTGCTGCACTGTGACTATTGTTGTAGTGATAGAGTAGTACTTGCTGCACTGTGACTATTGTTGTAATGATAGAGTAGTGCTTGCTGCACTGTGACTATTGTTGTAGTGATAGAGCAGTACTTGCTGCACTGTGACTATTGTTGTAGTTATAGAGCAGTGCTTGCTGCACTGTGACTATTGTTGTAATGATAGAGCAGTACTTGCTGCACTGTGACTATTGTTGTAATGATAGAGCAGTACTTGCTGCACTCTGACTATTGTTGTAGTGATAGAGTAGTGCTTGCTGCACTGTGACTATTGTTGTAGTGATAGAGCAGTACTTGCTGCACTGTGACTATTGTTGTAGTGATAGAGTAGTACTTGCTGCACTGTGACTATTGTTGTAGTGATAGAGCAGTACTTGCTGCACTGTGACTATTGTTGTAGTGATAGAGCAGTACTTGCTGCACTGTGACTATTGTTGTAGTGATAGAGCAGTACTTGCTGCACTGTGACTATTGTTGTAATGATAGAGTAGTACTTGCTGCACTGTGACTATTGTTGTAATGATAGAGTAGTGCTTGCTGCACTGTGACTATTGTTGTAATGATAGAGCAGTGCTTGCTGCACTGTGACTATTGTTGTAATGATAGAGCAGTACTTGCTGCACTTTGACTATTGTTGTAGTGATAGAGTAGTGCTTGCTGCACTGTGACTATTGTTGTAGTGATAGAGTAGTACTTGCTGCACTGTGACTATTGTTGTAATGATAGAGCAGTACTTGCTGCACTGTGACTATTGTTGTAGTGATAGAGCAGTGCTTGCTGCACTGTGACTATTGTTGTAATGATAGAGCAGTACTTGCTGCACTGTGACTATTGTTGTAGTGATAGAGTAGTACTTGCTGCACTGTGACTATTGTTGTAATGATAGAGTAGTGCTTGCTGCACTGTGACTATTGTTGTGTAGTGATAGAGCAGTACTTGCTGCACTGTGACTATTGTTGTAATGATAGAGTAGTGCTTGCTGCACTGTGACTATTGTTGTAATGATAGAGCAGTGCTTGCTGCATTGTGACTATTGTTGTAGTGATAGCGCAGTACTTGCTGCACTGTGACTATTGTTGTGATGATAGAGCAGTGCTTGCTGCACTGTAACTATTGTTGTAATGATAGAGTAGTGCTTGCTGCACTGTGACTATTGTTGTAGTGATAGAGTAGTGCTTGCTGCACTGTGACTATTGTTGTAGTGATAGAGCAGTGCTTGCTGCACTGTGACTATTGTTGTAATGATAGAGTAGTGCTTGCTGCACTGTGACTATTGTTGTAATGATAGAGTAATGCTTGCTGCACTGTGACTATTGTTGTAGTGATAGAGTAGTGCTTGCTGCACTGTGACTATTGTTGTAATGATAGAGCAGTGCTTGCTGCACTGTGACTATTGTTGTAGTGATAGAGCAGTACTTGCTGCACTGTGACTATTGTTGTAGTGATAGAGTAGTGCTTGCTGCACTGTGACTATTGTTGTAGTGATAGAGTAGTGCTTGCTGCACTGTGACTATTGTTGTAATGATAGAGCAGTACTTGCTGCACTGTGACTATTGTTGTAGTGATAGAGTAGTGCTTGCTGCACTGTGACTATTGTTGTAGTGATAGAGCAGTACTTGCTGCACTGTGACTATTGTTGTAGTGATAGAGCAGTACTTGCTGCACTGTGACTATTGTTGTAGTGATAGAGTAGTGCTTGCTGCACTGTGACTATTGTTGTAATGATAGAGCAGTGCTTGCTGCACTGTGACTATTGTTGTAATGATAGAGTAGTGCTTGCTGCACTGTGACTATTGTTGTAATGATAGAGTAGTGCTTGCTGCACTGTGACTATTGTTGTAATGATAGAGCAGTACTTGCTGCACTGTGACTATTGTTGTAATGATAGAGTAGTGCTTGCTGCACTGTGACTATTGTTGTAATGATAGAGTAGTGCTTGCTGCACTGTGACTATTGTTGTAATGATAGAGTAGTACTTGCTGCACTGTGACTATTGTTGTAATGATAGAGCAGTACTTGCTGCACTGTGACTATTGTTGTAATGATAGAGTAGTGCTTGCTGCACTGTGACTATTGTTGTAGTGATAGAGCAGTACTTGCTGCACTGTGACTATTGTTGTAATGATAGAGTAGTGCTTGCTGCACTGTGACTATTGTTGTAATGATAGAGTAGTACTTGCTGCACTGTGACTATTGTTGTAATGATAGAGCAGTGCTTGCTGCACTGTGACTATTGTTGTAGTGATAGAGTAGTACTTGCTGCACTGTGACTATTGTTGTAATGATAGAGTAGTGCTTGCTGCACTGTGACTATTGTTGTAGTGATAGAGCAGTACTTGCTGCACTGTGACTATTGTTGTAGTTATAGAGCAGTGCTTGCTGCACTGTGACTATTGTTGTAATGATAGAGCAGTGCTTGCTGCACTGTGACAATTGTTGTAATGATAGAGTAGTACTTGCTGCACTGTGACTATTGTTGTAATGATAGAGTAGTACTTGCTGCACTGTGACTATTGTTGTAATGATAGAGCAGTACTTGCTGCACTGTGACTATTGTTGTAGTGATAGAGTAGTGCTTGCTGCACTGTGACTATTGTTGTAGTGATAGAGTAATGCTTCCTGCACTGTGACTATTGTTGTAGTGATAGAGCAGTACTTGCTGCACTGTGACTATTGTTGTAATGATAGAGTAGTGCTTGCTGCACTGTGACTATTGTTGTAATGATAGAGCAGTGCTTGCTGCACTGTGACTATTGTTGTAGTGATAGAGCAGTACTTGCTGCACTGTGACTATTGTTGTGATGATAGAGCAGTGCTTGCTGCACTGTAACTATAGTTGTAGTGATAGAGTAGTGCTTGCTGCACTGTGACTATTGTTGTAGTGATAGAGCAGTGCTTGCTGCACTGTGACTATTGTTGTAGTGATAGAGCAGTGCTTGCTGCACTGTGACTATTGTTGTAATGATAGAGTAGTGCTTGCTGCACTGTGACTATTGTTGTAATGATAGAGTAGTGCTTGCTGCACTGTGACTATTGTTGTAATGATAGAGTAGTGCTTGCTGCACTGTGACTATTGTTGTAATGATAGAGTAGTACTTGCTGCACTGTGACTATTGTTGTAATGATAGAGTAGTACTTGCTGCACTGTGACTATTGTTGTAATGATAGAGTAGTGCTTGCTTCACTGTGACTATTGTTGTAATGATAGAGCAGTACTTGCTGCACTGTGACTATTGTTGTAGTGATAGAGTAGTGCTTGCTGCACTGTGACTATTGTTGTAATGATAGAGTAGTACTTGCTGCACTGTGACTATTGTTGTAGTGATAGAGCAGTGCTTGCTGCACTGTGACTATTGTTGTAGTGATAGAGCAGTACTTGCTGCACTGTGACTATTGTTGTAGTGATAGAGTAGTGCTTGCTGCACTGTGACTATTGTTGTAATGATAGAGTAGTACTTGCTGCACTGTGACTATTGTTGTAGTGATAGAGTAGTGCTTGCTGCACTGTGACTATTGTTGTAGTGATAGAGCAGTACTTGCTGCACTGTGACTATTGTTGTAATGATAGAGCAGTGCTTGCTGCACTGTGACTATTGTTGTAATGATAGAGTAGTACTTGCTGCACTGTGACTATTGTTGTAGTGATAGAGTAGTGCTTGCTGCACTGTGACTATTGTTGTAATGATAGAGTAGTACTTGCTGCACTGTGACTATTGTTGTAATGATAGAGCAGTGCTTGCTGCACTGTGACTATTGTTGTAATGATAGAGTAGTGCTTGCTGCACTGTGACTATTGTTGTAATGATAGAGCAGTGCTTGCTGCACTGTGACTATTGTTGTAATGATAGAGCAGTACTTGCTGCACTGTGACTATTGTTGTAATGATAGAGTAGTGCTTGCTGCACTGTGACTATTGTTGTAATGATAGAGTAGTGCTTGCTGCACTGTGACTATTGTTGTAATGATAGAGTAGTACTTGCTGCACTGTGACTATTGTTGTAATGATAGAGCAGTGCTTGCTGCACTGTGACTATTGTTGTAATGATAGAGTAGTGCTTGCTGCACTGTGACTATTGTTGTAATGATAGAGTAGTGCTTGCTGCACTGTGACTATTGTTGTAATGATAGAGTAGTACTTGCTGCACTGTGACTATTGTTGTAATGATAGAGTAGTACTTGCTGCACTGTGACTATTGTTGTAATGATAGAGCAGTGCTTGCTGCACTGTGGTAATGATAGAGTAGTACTTGCTACACTGTGACTATTGTTGTAATGATAGAGTAGTGCTTGCTGCACTGTGACTATTGTTGTAATGATAGAGCAATGCTTGCTGCACTATGACTATTGTTGTAGTGATAGAGTAGTGCTTGCTGCACTGTGACTATTGTTGTAATGATAGAGCAATGCTTGCTGCACTATGACTATTGTTGTAATGATAGAGTAGTACTTGCTGCACTGTGACTATTGTTGTAATGATAGAGTAGTGCTTGCTGCACTGTGACTATTGTTGTAATGATAGAGTAGTGCTTGCTGCACTGTGACTATTGTTGTAGTGATAGAGTAGTGCTTGCTGCACTGTGACTATTGTTGTAATGATAGAGTAGTACTTGCTGCACTGTGACTATTGTTGTAGTGATAGAGTAGTGCTTGCTGCACTGTGACTATTGTTGTAATGATAGAGTAGTGCTTGCTGCACTGTGACTATTGTTGTAATGATAGAGTAGTGCTTGCTGCACTGTGACTATTGTTGTAATGATAGAGTAGTACTTGCTGCACTGTGACTATTGTTGTAATGATAGAGTAGTACTTGCTGCACTGTGACTATTGTTGTAATGATAGAGTAGTGCTTGCTGCACTGTGACTATTGTTGTAATGATAGAGTAGTACTTGCTGCACTGTGACTATTGTTGTAATGATAGAGTAGTACTTGCTGCACTGTGACTATTGTTGTAATGATAGAGCAGTGCTTGCTGCACTGTGACTATTGTTGTAGTGATAGAGTAGTGCTTGCTGCACTGTGACTATTGTTGTAATGATAGAGCAGTGCTTGCTGCACTGTGACTATTGTTGTAGTGATAGAGTAGTGCTTGCTGCACTGTGACTATTGTTGTAATGATAGAGCAATGCTTGCTGCACTATGACTATTGTTGTAATGATAGAGCAGTGCTTGCTGCACTGTGACTATTGTTGTAGTGATAGAGTAGTCATTGCTGCACTGTGACTATTGTTGTAGTGATAGAGTAGTGCTTGCTGCACTGTGACTATTGTTGTAGTAATAGAGTAGTGCTTGCTGCACTGTGACTATTGTTGTAGTTATAGAGCAGTACTTGCTGCACTGTGACTATTGTTGTAATGATAGAGTAGTGCTTGCTGCACTGTGACTATTGTTGTAATGATAGAGCAGTGCTTGCTGCACTGTGACTATTGTTGTAATGATAGAGTAGTGCTTGCTGCACTGTTATTATTGTTGTAGTGATAGAGCAGTGCTTGCTGCACTGTGACTATTGTTGTAGTGATAGAGCAGTACTTGCTGCACTGTGACTATTGTTGTAATGATAGAACAGTGCTTGCTGCACTGTGACTATTTTTGTAGTGATAGAGTATTGCTTGCTGCACTGTTACTATTGTTGTAGTGATAGAGCAGTGCTTGCTGCATGTTGTAATGATAGAGTAGTACTTGCTGCACTGTGACTATTGTTGTAATGATAGAGTAGTGCTTGCTGCACTGTGACTATTGTTGTAATGATAGAGTAGTGCTTGCTGCACTGTGACTATTGTTGTAATGATAGAGCAGTACTTGCTGCACTGTGACTATTGTTGTAATGATAGAGTAGTGCTTGCTGCACTGTGACTATTGTTGTAATGATAGAGCAGTGCTTGCTGCACTGTGAATATTGTTGTAATGATAGAGCAGTACTTGCTGCACTGTGACTATTGTTGTAATGATAGAGCAGTACTTGCTGCACTGTGACTATTGTTGTAATGATAGAGTAGTGCTTGCTGCACTGTGACTATTGTTGTAGTGATAGAGCAGTACTTGCTGCACTGTGACTATTGTTGTAGTGATAGAGTAGTGCTTGCTGCACTGTGACTATTGTTGTAATGATAGAGTAGTACTTGCTGCACTGTGACTATTGTTGTAGTGATAGAGTAGTGCTTGCTGCACTGTGACTATTGTTGTAGTGATAGAGCAGTGCTTGCTGCACTGTGACTATTGTTGTAATGATAGAGCAGTGCTTGCTGCACTGTGACTATTGTTGTAGTGATAGAGTAGTACTTGCTGCACTGTGACTATTGTTGTAATGATAGAGTAGTACTTGCTGCACTGTGACTATTGTTGTAATGATAGAGCAGTACTTGCTGCACTGTGACTATTGTTGTAGTGATAGAGCAGTGCTTGCTGCACTGTGACTATTGTTGTAGTGATAGAGCAGTACTTGCTGCACTACTGTGACTATTGTTGTAGTGATAGAGCAGTGCTTGCTGCACTGTGACTATTGTTGTAGTTATAGAGTAGTGCTTGCTGCACTGTGACTATTGTTGTAATGATAGAGTAGTGCTTGCTGCACTATGACTATTGTTGTAGTGATAGAGAGTACTTTCTGCACTGTGACTATTGTTGTAATGATAGAGTAGTGCTTGCTGCACTGTGACTATTGTTGTAGTGATAGAGCAGTACTTGCTGCACTGTGACTATTGTTGTAGTGATAGAGCAGTACTTGCTGCACTGTGACTATTGTTGTAGTGATAGAGTAGTGCTTGCTGCACTGTGACTATTGTTGTAGTGATAGAGCAGTGCTTGCTGCACTGTGACTATTGTTGTAGTGATAGAGCAGTGCTTGCTGCACTGTGACTATTGTTGTAGTGATAGAGCAGTACTTGCTGCACTGTGACTATTGTTGTAGTGATAGAGCAGTACTTGCTGCACTGTGACTATTGTTGTAGTGATAGAGCAATGCTTGCTGCACTGTGACTATTGTTGTAATGATAGAGTAGTGCTTGCTGCACTGTGACTATTGTTGTAATGATAGAGTAGTGCTTGCTGCACTGTGACTATTGTTGTAGTGATAGAGCAGTACTTGCTGCACTGTGACTATTGTTGTAGTGATGGAGCAGTGCTTGCTGCACTGTGACTATTGTTGTAATGATAGAACAGTGCTTGCTGCACTGTGACTATTGTTGTAGTGATAGAGTAGTGCTTGCTGCACTGTGACTATTGTTGTAGTGATAGAGCAGTGCTTGCTGCACTGTGACTATTGTTGTAATGATAGAACAGTGCTTGCTGCACTGTGACTATTGTTGTAGTGATAGAGCAGTGCTTGCTGCACTGTGACTATTGTTGTAGTGATAGAGCAGTGCTTGCTGCACTGTGACTATTGTTGTAATGATAGAGCAGTGCTTGCTGCACTGTGACTATTGTTGTAATGATACAGCAGTACTTGCTGCACTGTGACTATTGTTGTAATGATAGAGCAGTGCTTGCTGCACTGTGACTATTGTTGTAATGATAGAGTAGTGCTTGCTGCACTGTGACTATTGTTGTAGTGATAGAGCAGTGCTTGCTGCACTGTGACTATTGTTGTAATGATAGAGCAGTGCTTGCTGCACTGTGACTATTGTTGTAGTGATAGAGCAGTGCTTGCTGCACTGTGACTATTGTTGTAATGATAGAGTAGTGCTTGCTGCACTGTGACTATTGTTGTAGTGATAGAGCAGTACTTGCTGCACTGTGACTATTGTTGTAGTGATGGAGCAGTGCTTGCTGCACTGTGACAATTGTTGTAATGATAGAACAGTGCTTGCTGCACTGTGACTATTGTTGTAGTGATAGAGCAATGCTTGCTGCACTGTGACTATTGTTGTAATGATAGAGCAGTACTTGCTGCACTGTGACTATTGTTGTAATGATAGAGTAGTACTTGCTGCACTGTGACTATTGTTGTAGTGATAGAGCAATGCTTGCTGCACTGTGACTATTGTTGTAATGATAGAGCAGTGCTTGCTGCACTGTGACTATTGTTGTAGTGATAGAGCAGTGCTTGCTGCACTGTGACTATTGTTGTAGTGATAGAGTAGTGCTTGCTGCACTGTGACTATTGTTGTAATGATAGAGCAGTGCTTGCTGCACTGTGACTATTGTTGTAGTGATAGAGCAGTACTTGCTGCACTGTGACTATTGTTGTAGTGATAGAGTAGTGCTTGCTGCACTGTGACTATTGTTGTAGTGATAGAGCAGTGCTTGCTGCACTGTGACTATTGTTGTAATGATAGAGTAGTGCTTGCTGCACTGTGACTATTGTTGTAATGATAGAGTAGTACTTGCTGCACTGTGACTATTGTTGTAGTGATAGAGCAGTACTTGCTGCACTGTGACTATTGTTGTAATGATAGAGCAGTACTTGCTGCACTGTGACTATTGTTGTAATGATAGAGCAGTACTTGCTGCACTGTGACTATTGTTGTAATGATAGAGCAGTGCTTGCTGCACTGTGACTATTGTTGTAGTGATAGAGTAGTGCTTGCTGCACTGTGACTATTGTTGTAATGATAGAGCAGTACTTGCTGCACTGTGACTATTGTTGTAGTGATAGAGCAGTACTTTCTGCACTGTGACTATTGTTGTAGTGATAGAGTAGTGCTTGCTGCACTGTGACTATTGTTGTAGTGATAGAGCAGTGCTTGCTGCACTGTGACTATTGTTGTAATGATAGAGTAGTGCTTGCTGCACTGTGACTATTGTTGTAATGATAGAGCAGTACTTGCTGCACTGTGACTATTGTTGTAGTGATAGAGCAGTACTTGCTGCACTGTGACTATTGTTGTAATGATAGAGCAGTACTTGCTGCACTGTGACTATTGTTGTAATGATAGAGCAGTGCTTGCTGCACTGTGACTATTGTTGTAGTGATAGAGCAGTGCTTGCTGCACTGTGACTATTGTTGTAGTGATAGAGTAGTGCTTGCTGCACTGTGACTATTGTTGTAATGATAGAGCAGTACTTGCTGCACTGTGACTATTGTTGTAGTGATAGAGTAGTGCTTGCTGCACTGTGACTATTGTTGTAGTGATAGAGCAGTACTTGCTGCACTGTGACTATTGTTGTAGTGATAGAGTAGTACTTGCTGCACTGTGACTATTGTTGTAATGATAGAGCAGTACTTGCTGCACTGTGACTATTGTTGTAGTGATAGAGCAGTACTTGCTGCACTGTGACTATTGTTGTAGTGATAGAGCAGTACTTGCTGCAATGTGACTATTGTTGTAGTGATAGAGCAGTGCTTGCTGCACTGTGACTATTGTTGTAATGATAGATCAGTACTTGCTGCACTGTGACTATTGGTAATGATAGAGCAGTGCTTGCTGCACTGTGACTATTGTTGTAATGATAGAGTAGTACTTGCTGCAATGTGACTATTGTTGTAATGATAGAGTAGTGCTTGCTGCACTGTGACTATTGTTGTAGTGATAGAGCAATGCTTGCTGCACTGTGACTATTGTTGTAATGATAGAGTAGTGCTTGCTGCACTGTGACTATTGTTGTAATGATAGAGCAGTGCTTGCTGCACTGTGACTATTGTTGTAGTGATAGAGCAGTACTTGCTGCACTGTGACTATTGTTGTAGTGATAGAGTAGTACTTGCTGCACTGTGACTATTGTTGTAGTGATAGAGTAGTGCTTGCTGCACTGTGACTATTGTTGTAGTGATAGAGCAGTACTTGCTGCACTGTGACTATTGTTGTAGTGATAGAGTAGTACTTGCTGCACTGTGACTATTGTTGTAATGATAGAGTAGTACTTGCTGCACTGTGACTATTGTTGTAGTGATATAGCAGTGCTTGCTGCACTGTGACTATTGTTGTAGTGATAGAGCAGTGCTTGCTGCACTGTGACTATTGTTGTAGTGATAGAGCAGTACTTGCTGCACTGTGACTATTGTTATAGTGATAGAGTAGTGCTTGCTGCACTGTGACTATTGTTATAGTGATAGAGCAGTGCTTGCTGCACTGTGACTATTGTTGTAATGATAGAGTAGTGCTTGCTGCACTGTGACTATTGTTGTAATGATAGAGCAGTGCTTGCTGCACTGTGACTATTGTTGTAGTGATAGAGTAGTACTTGCTGCACTGTGACTATTGTTGTAGTGATAGAGCAGTGCTTGCTGCACTGTGACTATTGTTGTAGTGATAGAGCAGTACTTGCTGCACTGTGACTATTGTTGTAATGATAGAGCAGTAATTGCTGCACTGTGACTATTGTTGTAGTGATAGAGCAGTACTTGCTGCACTGTGACTATTGTTGTAGTGATAGAGCAGTGCTTGCTGCACTGTGACTATTGTTGTAATGATAGAGCAGTGCTTGCTGCACTGTGACTATTGTTGTAATGATAGAGTAGTACTTGCTGCACTGTGACTATTGTTGTAGTGATAGAGTAGTACTTGCTGCACTGTGACTATTGTTGTAATGATAGAGTAGTGCTTGCTGCACTGTGACTATTGTTGTAGTGATAGAGCAGTACTTGCTGCACTGTGACTATTGTTGTAGTGATAGAGCAGTACTTGCTGCACTGTGACTATTGTTGTAGTGATAGAGTAGTGCTTGCTGCACTGTGACTATTGTTGTAGTGATAGAGTAGTGCTTGCTGCACTGTGACTATTGTTGTAGTGATAGAGCAGTACTTGCTGCACTGTGACTATTGTTGTAGTGATAGAGTAGTGCTTGCTGCACTGTGACTATTGTTGTAGTGATAGAGCAGTGCTTGCTGCACTGTGACTATTGTTGTAGTGATAGAGTAGTGCTTGCTGCACTGTGACTATTGTTGTAGTGATAGAGCAGTACTTGCTGCACTGTGACTATTGTTGTAGTGATAGAGTAGTGCTTGCTGCACTGTGACTATTGTTGTAGTGATAGAGCAGTGCTTGCTGCACTGTGACTATTGTTGTAGTGATAGAGCAGTACTTGCTGCACTGTGACTATTGTTGTAGTGATAGAGTAGTGCTTGCTGCACTGTGACTATTGTTGTAGTGATAGAGTAGTGCTTGCTGTACTGTGACTATTGTTGTAGTGATAGAGTAGTACTTGCTGCACTGTGACTATTGTTGTAGTGATAGAGTAGTACTTGCTGCACTGTGACTATTGTTGTAGTGATAGAGTAGTACTTGCTGCACTGTGACTATTGTTGTAGTGATAGAGTAGTGCTTGCTGCACTGTGACTATTGTTGTAGTGATAGAGCAGTGCTTGCTGCACTGTGACTATTGTTGTAGTGATAGAGTAGTGCTTGCTGCACTGTGACTATTGTTGTAGTGATAGAGCAGTACTTGCTGCACTGTGACTATTGTTGTAGTGATAGAGTAGTGCTTGCTGCACTGTGACTATTGTTGTAGTGATAGAGCAGTGCTTGCTGCACTGTGACTATTGTTGTAGTGATAGAGCAGTACTTGCTGCACTGTGACTATTGTTGTAATGATAGAGTAGTGCTTGCTGCACTGTGACTATTGTTGTAATGATAGAGTAGTGCTTGCTGCACTGTGACTATTGTTGTAATGATAGAGCAGTGCTTGCTGCACTGTGACTATTGTTGTAGTGATAGAGTAGTGCTTGCTGCACTGTGACTATTGTTGTAGTGATAGAGCAGTACTTGCTGCACTGTGACTATTGTTGTAGTGATGGAGCAGTGCTTGCTGCACTGTGACTATTGTTGTAATGATAGAACAGTGCTTGCTGCACTGTGACTATTGTTGTAGTGATAGAGCAGTGCTTGCTGCACTGTGACTATTGTTGTAATGATAGAGCAGTGCTTGCTGCACTGTGACTATTGTTGTAATGATACAGCAGTACTTGCTGCACTGTGACTATTGTTGTAGTGATAGAGCAGTGCTTGCTGCACTGTGACTATTGTTTTAATGATAGAGCAGTGCTTGCTGCACTGTGACTATTGTTGTAATGATAGAGTAGTGCTTGCTGCACTGTGACTATTGTTGTAGTGATAGAGCAGTACTTGCTGCACTGTGACTATTGTTGTAGTGATGGAGCAGTGCTTGCTGCACTGTGACTATTGTTGTAATGATAGAACAGTGCTTGCTGCACTGTGACTATTGTTGTAGTGATAGAGCAATGCTTGCTGCACTGTGACTATTGTTGTAATGATAGAGCAGTACTTGCTGCACTGTGACTATTGTTGTAATGATAGAGTAGTGCTTGCTGCACTGTGACTATTGTTGTAGTGATAGAGCAGTGCTTGCTGCACTGTGACTATTGTTGTAGTGATAGAGCAGTACTTGCTGCACTGTGACTATTGTTGTAGTGATAGAGCAGTACTTGCTGCACTGTGACTATTGTTGTAGTGACAGAGCAATACTTGCTGCACTGTGACTATTGTTGTAGTGATAGAGTAGTGCTTGCTGCACTGTGACTATTGTTGTAATGATAGAGTAGTACTTGCTGCACTGTGACTATTGTTGTAATGATAGAGCAGTGCTTGCTGCACTGTGACTATTGTTGTAATGATAGAGTAGTACTTGCTGCACTGTGACTATTGTTGTAGTGATAGAGTAGTACTTGCTGCACTGTGACTATTGTTGTAGTGATAGAGTAGTGCTTGCTGCACTGTGACTATTGTTGTAATGATAGAGTAGTGCTTGCTGCACTGTGACTATTGTTGTAGTGATAGAGCAGTACTTGCTGCACTGTGACTATTGTTGTAGTGATAGAGCAGTGCTTGCTGCACTGTGACTATTGTTGTAGTGATAGAGCAGTGCTTGCTGCACTGTGACTATTGTTGTAGTGATAGAGTAGTGCTTGCTGCACTGTGACTATTGTTGTAGTGATAGAGCAGTACTTGCTGCACTGTGACTATTGTTGTAGTGATAGAGTAGTGCTTGCTGCAATGTGACTATTGTTGTAGTGATAGAGCAGTACTTGCTGCACTGTGACTATTGTTGTAGTGATAGAGTAGTGCTTGCTGCACTGTGACTATTGTTGTAATGATAGAGTAGTGCTTGCTGCACTGTGACTATTGTTGTAGTGATAGAGCAGTGCTTGCTGCACTGTGACTATTGTTGTAGTGATAGAGTAGTGCTTGCTGCACAGTGACTATTGTTGTAGTGATAGAGCAGTACTTGCTGCACTGTGACTATTGTTGTATGATGGAGCAGTGCTTGCTGCACTGTGACTATTGTTGTAATGATAGAACAGTGCTTGCTGCACTGTGACTATTGTTGTAGTGATAGAGCAGTGCTTGCTTCACTGTGACTATTGTTGTAATGATAGAGCAGTGCTTGCTGCACTGTGACTATTGTTGTAATGATACAGCAGTACTTGCTGCACTGTGACTATTGTTGTAGTGATAGAGCAGTGCTTGCTGCACTGTGACTATTGTTTTAATGATAGAGTAGTGCTTGCTGCACTGTGACTATTGTTGTAGTGATAGAGTAGTGCTTGCTGCACTGTGACTATTGTTGTAATGATAGAGCAGTGCTTGCTGCACTGTGACTATTGTTGTAGTGATAGAGCAGTGCTTGCTGCACTGTGACTATTGTTGTAATGATAGAGTAGTGCTTGCTGCACTGTGACTATTGTTGTAATGATAGAGTAGTACTTGCTGCACTGTGACTATTGTTGTAGTGATAGAGCAGTACTTGCTGCACTGTGACTATTGTTGTAGTGATGGAGCAGTGCTTGCTGCACTGTGACTATAGTTGTAATGATAGAACAGTGCTTGCTGCACTGTGACTATTGTTGTAGTGATAGAGCAATGCTTGCTGCACTGTGACTATTGTTGTAATGATAGAGCAGTACTTGCTGCACTGTGACTATTGTTGTAATGATAGAGTAGTACTTGCTGCACTGTGACTATTGTTGTAGTGATAGAGCAATGCTTGCTGCACTGTGACTATTGTTGTAATGATAGAGTAGTACTTGCTGCACTGTGACTATTGTTGTAGTGATAGAGCAATGCTTGCTGCACTGTGACTATTGTTGTAGTGATAGAGTAGTACTTGCTGCACTGTGACTATTGTTTTAGTGATAGAGCAGTACTTGCTGCACTGTGACTATTGTTGTAGTGATAGAGCAGTACTTGCTGCACTGTGACTATTGTTGTAGTGATAGAGCAGTACTTGCTGCACTGTGACTATTGTTGTAGTGATAGAGAAGTGCTTGCTGCACTGTGACTATTGTTGTAATGATAGAGCAGTGCTTGCTGCACTGTGACTATTGTTGTAATGATAGAGTAGTACTTGCTGCACTGTGACTATTGTTGTAGTGATAGAGCAGTACTTGCTGCACTGTGACTATTGTTGTAGTGATAGAGTAGTGCTTGCTGCACTGTGACTATTGTTGTAATGATAGAGTAGTGCTTGCTGCACTGTGACTATTGTTGTAGTGATAGAGCAGTACTTGCTGCACTGTGACTATTGTTGTAGTGATAGAGTAGTACTTGCTGCACTGTGACTATTGTTGTAGTGATAGAGTAGTGCTTGCTGCACTGTGACTATTGTTGTAGTGATAGAGCAGTACTTGCTGCACTGTGACTATTGTTGTAGTGATAGAGTAGTACTTGCTGCACTGTGACTATTGTTGTAGTGATAGAGTAGTGCTTGCTGCACTGTGACTATTGTTGTAGTGATAGAGCAGTGCTTGCTGCACTGTGACTATTGTTGTAGTGATAGAGCAGTACTTGCTGCACTGTGACTATTGTTGTAGTGATAGAGCAGTACTTGCTGCACTGTGACTATTGTTGTAGTGATAGAGTAGTGCTTGCTGCACTGTGACTATTGTTGTAGTGATAGAGTAGTGCTTGCTGCACTGTGACTCTGCTGCATCCCTTCTCCTTCTCTGTCTCTCTGCTGCATCCCTTCTCCTTCTCTGTCTCTCTGCTACATCCCTTCTCCTTCTCTGTCTCTCTGCTGCATCCCTTCTCCTTCTCTGTCTCTCTGCTGCATCCCTTCTCCTTCTCTGTCTTGTAGTGATAGAGCAGTGCTTGCTGCACTGTGACTATTGTTGTAGTGATAGAGCAGTGCTTGCTGCACTGTGACTATTGTTGTAGTGATAGAGCAGTACTTGCTGCACTGTGACTATTGTTGTAGTGATAGAGCAGTACTTGCTGCACTGTGACTATTATTGTAGTGATAGAGCAGTACTTGCTGCACTGTGACTATTGTTGTAGTGATAGAGCAATGCTTGCTGCACTGTGACTATTGTTGTAATGATAGAGTAGTGCTTGCTGCACTGTGACTATTGTTGTAATGATAGAGCAGTACTTGCTGCACTGTGACTATTGTTGTAGTGATAGAGCAGTACTTGCTGTACTGTGACTATTCTTATAGTGATAGAGTAGTGCTTGCTGCACTGTGACTATTGTTGTAATGATAGAGTAGTGCTTGCTGCACTGTGACTATTGTTGTAGTGATAGAGCAGTGCTTGCTGCACTGTGACTATTTTTGTAATGATAGAGCAGTGCTTGCTGCACTGTGACTATTGTTGTAGTGATAGAGCAGTGCTTGCTGCACTGTGACTATTGTTGTAATGATAGAGCAGTGCTTGCTGCACTGTGACTATTGTTGTAATGATAGAGCAGTGCTTGCTGCACTGTGACTATTGTTGTAGTGATAGAGTAGTGCTTGCTGCACTGTGACTATTGTTGTAATGATAGAGCAGTGCTTGCTGCACTGTGACTATTGTTGTAATGATAGAGCAGTGCTTGCTGCACTGTGACTATTGTTGTAATGATAGAGCAGTGCTTGCTGCACTGTGACTATTGTTGTAATGATAGAGTAGTGCTTGCTGCACTGTGACTATTGTTGTAGTGATAGAGTAGTGCTTGCTGCACTGTGACTATTGTTGTAGTGATAGAGCAGTGCTTGCTGCACTGTGACTATTGTTGTAATGATAGAGTAGTGCTTGCTGCACTGTGACTATTGTTGTAGTGATAGAGCAGTACTTGCTGCACTGTGACTATTGTTGTAGTGATGGAGCAGTGCTTGCTGCACTGTGACTATTGTTGTAATGATAGAACAGTGCTTGCTGCACTGTGACTATTGTTGTAGTGATAGAGCAATGCTTGCTGCACTGTGACTATTGTTGTAATGATAGAGCAGTACTTGCTGCACTGTGACTATTGTTGTAGTGATAGAGCAATGCTTGCTGCACTGTGACTATTGTTGTAATGATAGAGCAGTGCTTGCTGCACTGTGACTATTGTTGTAGTGATAGAGCAGTGCTTGCTGCACTGTGACTATTGTTGTAGTGATAGAGCAATGCTTGCTGCACTGTGACTATTGTTGTAGTGATAGAGTAGTGCTTGCTGCACTGTGACTATTGTTGTAGTGATAGAGTAGTGCTTGCTGCACTGTGACTATTGTTGTAGTGATAGAGCAGTGCTTGCTGCACTGTGACTATTGTTGTAGTGATAGAGTAGTGCTTGCTGCACTGTGACTATTGTTGTAATGATAGAGTAGTGCTTGCTGCACTGTGACTATTGTTGTAGTGATAGAGCAGTGCTTGCTGCACTGTGACTATTGTTGTAATGATAGAGTAGTGCTTGCTGCACTGTGACTATTGTTGTAATGATAGAGTAGTACTTGCTGCACTGTGACTATTGTTGTAGTGATAGAGCAGTACTTGCTGCACTGTGACTATTGTTGTATTGATAGAGCAGTACTTGCTGCACTGTGACTATTGTTGTAATGATAGAGCAGTACTTGCTGCACTGTGACTATTGTTGTAGTGATAGAGTAGTGCTTGCTGCACTGTGACTATTGTTGTAATGATAGAGCAGTACTTGCTGCACTGTGACTATTGTTGTAGTGATAGAGCAGTACTTGCTGCACTGTGACTATTGTTGTAGTGATAGAGTAGTGCTTGCTGCACTGTGACTATTGCTGTAGTGATAGAGCAGTGCTTGCTGCACTGTGACTATTGTTGTAATGATAGAGTAGTGCTTGCTGCACTGTGACTATTGTTGTAGTGATAGAGCAGTGCTTGCTGCACTGTGACTATTGTTGTAATGATAGAGTAGTGCTTGCTACACTGTGACTATTGTTGTAATGATAGAGCAGTGCTTGCTGCACTGTGACTATTGTTGTAATGATAGAGCAGTGCTTGCTGCACTGTGACTATTGTTGTAATGATAGAGTAGTGCTTGCTGCACTGTGACTATTGTTGTAGTGATAGAGTAGTGCTTGCTGCACTGTGACTATTGTTGTAGTGATAGAGCAGTGCTTGCTGCACTGTGACTATTGTTGTAATGATAGAGTAGTGCTTGCTGCACTGTGACTATTGTTGTAGTGATAGAGCAGTACTTGCTGCAGTGTGACTATTGTTGTAGTGATGGAGCAGTGCTTGCTGCACTGTGACTATTGTTGTAATGATAGAACAGTGCTTGCTGCACTGTGACTATTGTTGTAGTGATAGAGCAATGCTTGCTGCACTGTGACTATTGTTGTAATGATAGAGCAGTACTTGCTGCACTGTGACTATTGTTGTAGTGATAGAGTAGTGCTTGCTGCACTGTGACTATTGTTGTAGTGATAGAGTAGTGCTTGCTGCACTGTGACTATTGTTGTAGTGATAGAGCAGTGCTTGCTGCACTGTGACTATTGTTGTAGTGATAGAGTAGTGCTTGCTGCACTGTGACTATTGTTGTAATGATAGAGTAGTGCTTGCTGCACTGTGACTATTGTTGTAGTGATAGAGCAGTGCTTGCTGCACTGTGACTATTGTTGTAATGATAGAGTAGTGCTTGCTGCACTGTGACTATTGTTGTAATGATAGAGTAGTACTTGCTGCACTGTGACTATTGTTGTAGTGATAGAGCAGTACTTGCTGCACTGTGACTATTGTTGTATTGATAGAGCAGTACTTGCTGCACTGTGACTATTGTTGTAATGATAGAGCAGTACTTGCTGCACTGTGACTATTGTTGTAATGATAGAGCAGTGCTTGCTGCACTGTGACTATTGTTGTAGTGATAGAGTAGTGCTTGCTGCACTGTGACTATTGTTGTAATGATAGAGCAGTACTTGCTGCACTGTGACTATTGTTGTAGTGATAGAGCAGTGCTTGCTGCACTGTGACTATTGTTGTAATGATAGAGCAGTACTTGCTGCACTGTGACTATTGTTGTAGTGATAGAGCAGTACTTGCTGCACTGTGACTATTGTTGTAGTGATAGAGCAGTACTTGCTGCACTGTGACTATTGTTGTAATGATAGAGCAGTGCTTGCTGCACTGTGACTATTGTTGTAGTGATAGAGTAGTGCTTGCTGCACTGTGACTATTGTTGTAGTGATAGAGTAGTGCTTGCTGCACTGTGACTATTGTTGTAATGATAGAGCAGTACTTGCTGCACTGTGACTATTGTTGTAGTGATAGAGCAGTACTTGCTGCACTGTGACTATTGTTGTAGTGATAGAGCAGTGCTTGCTGCACTGTGACTATTGTTGTAATGATAGAGCAGTACTTGCTGCACTGTGACTATTGTTGTAGTGATAGAGCAGTACTTGCTGCACTGTGACTATTGTTGTAGTGATAGAGCAGTACTTGCTGCACTGTGACTATTGTTGTAATGATAGAGCAGTGCTTGCTGCACTGTGACTATTGTTGTAGTGATAGAGTAGTGCTTGCTGCACTGTGACTATTGTTGTAGTGATAGAGTAGTGCTTGCTGCACTGTGACTATTGTTGTAATGATAGAGCAGTACTTGCTGCACTGTGACTATTGTTGTAGTGATAGAGCAGTACTTGCTGCACTGTGACTATTGTTGTAGTGATAGAGTAGTGCTTGCTGCACTGTGACTATTGCTGTAGTGATAGAGCAGTGCTTGCTGCACTGTGACTATTGTTGTAATGATAGAGTAGTGCTTGCTGCACTGTGACTATTGTTGTAGTGATAGAGCAGTGCTTGCTGCACTGTGACTATTGTTGTAATGATAGAGTAGTGCTTGCTGCACTGTGACTATTGTTGTAATGATAGAGCAGTGCTTGCTGCACTGTGACTATTGTTGTAATGATAGAGCAGTGCTTGCTGCACTGTGACTATTGTTGTAATGATAGAGCAGTGCTTGCTGCACTGTGACTATTGTTGTAATGATAGAGTAGTGCTTGCTGCACTGTGACTATTGTTGTAGTGATAGAGTAGTGCTTGCTGCACTGTGACTATTGTTGTAGTGATAGAGCAGTGCTTGCTGCACTGTGACTATTGTTGTAATGATAGAGTAGTGCTTGCTGCACTGTGACTATTGTTGTAGTGATAGAGCAGTACTTGCTGCACTGTGACTATTGTTGTAGTGATGGAGCAGTGCTTGCTGCACTGTGACTATTGTTGTAATGATAGAACAGTGCTTGCTGCACTGTGACTATTGTTGTAGTGATAGAGCAATGCTTGCTGCACTGTGACTATTGTTGTAATGATAGAGCAGTACTTGCTGCACTGTGACTATTGTTGTAGTGATAGAGCAATGCTTGCTGCACTGTGACTATTGTTGTAATGATAGAGCAGTGCTTGCTGCACTGTGACTATTGTTGTAGTGATAGAGCAGTGCTTGCTGCACTGTGACTATTGTTGTAGTGATAGAGCAATGCTTGCTGCACTGTGACTATTGTTGTAGTGATAGAGTAGTGCTTGCTGCACTGTGACTATTGTTGTAGTGATAGAGTAGTGCTTGCTGCACTGTGACTATTGTTGTAGTGATAGAGCAGTGCTTGCTGCACTGTGACTATTGTTGTAGTGATAGAGTAGTGCTTGCTGCACTGTGACTATTGTTGTAATGATAGAGTAGTGCTTGCTGCACTGTGACTATTGTTGTAGTGATAGAGCAGTGCTTGCTGCACTGTGACTATTGTTGTAATGATAGAGTAGTGCTTGCTGCACTGTGACTATTGTTGTAATGATAGAGTAGTACTTGCTGCACTGTGACTATTGTTGTAGTGATAGAGCAGTACTTGCTGCACTGTGACTATTGTTGTATTGATAGAGCAGTACTTGCTGCACTGTGACTATTGTTGTAATGATAGAGCAGTACTTGCTGCACTGTGACTATTGTTGTAATGATAGAGCAGTGCTTGCTGCACTGTGACTATTGTTGTAGTGATAGAGTAGTGCTTGCTGCACTGTGACTATTGTTGTAATGATAGAGCAGTACTTGCTGCACTGTGACTATTGTTGTAGTGATAGAGCAGTGCTTGCTGCACTGTGACTATTGTTGTAATGATAGAGCAGTACTTGCTGCACTGTGACTATTGTTGTAGTGATAGAGCAGTACTTGCTGCACTGTGACTATTGTTGTAGTGATAGAGCAGTACTTGCTGCACTGTGACTATTGTTGTAATGATAGAGCAGTGCTTGCTGCACTGTGACTATTGTTGTAGTGATAGAGTAGTGCTTGCTGCACTGTGACTATTGTTGTAGTGATAGAGTAGTGCTTGCTACACTGTGACTATTGTTGTAATGATAGAGCAGTACTTGCTGCACTGTGACTATTGTTGTAGTGATAGAGCAGTACTTGCTGCACTGTGACTATTGTTGTAGTGATAGAGTAGTGCTTGCTGCACTGTGACTATTGCTGTAGTGATAGAGCAGTGCTTGCTGCACTGTGACTATTGTTGTAATGATAGAGTAGTGCTTGCTGCACTGTGACTATTGTTGTAGTGATAGAGCAGTGCTTGCTGCACTGTGACTATTGTTGTAATGATAGAGTAGTGCTTGCTGCACTGTGACTATTGTTGTAATGATAGAGCAGTGCTTGCTGCACTGTGACTATTGTTGTAATGATAGAGCAGTGCTTGCTGCACTGTGACTATTGTTGTAATGATAGAGTAGTGCTTGCTGCACTGTGACTATTGTTGTAGTGATAGAGTAGTGCTTGCTGCACTGTGACTATTGTTGTAGTGATAGAGCAGTGCTTGCTGCACTGTGACTATTGTTGTAATGATAGAGTAGTGCTTGCTGCACTGTGACTATTGTTGTAGTGATAGAGCAGTACTTGCTGCAGTGTGACTATTGTTGTAGTGATGGAGCAGTGCTTGCTGCACTGTGACTATTGTTGTAATGATAGAACAGTGCTTGCTGCACTGTGACTATTGTTGTAGTGATAGAGCAATGCTTGCTGCACTGTGACTATTGTTGTAATGATAGAGCAGTACTTGCTGCACTGTGACTATTGTTGTAGTGATAGAGCAATGCTTGCTGCACTGTGACTATTGTTGTAATGATAGAGCAGTGCTTGCTGCACTGTGACTATTGTTGTAGTGATAGAGCAGTGCTTGCTGCACTGTGACTATTGTTGTAGTGATAGAGCAATGCTTGCTGCACTGTGACTATTGTTGTAGTGATAGAGTAGTGCTTGCTGCACTGTGACTATTGTTGTAGTGATAGAGTAGTGCTTGCTGCACTGTGACTATTGTTGTAGTGATAGAGCAGTGCTTGCTGCACTGTGACTATTGTTGTAGTGATAGAGTAGTGCTTGCTGCACTGTGACTATTGTTGTAATGATAGAGTAGTGCTTGCTGCACTGTGACTATTGTTGTAGTGATAGAGCAGTGCTTGCTGCACTGTGACTATTGTTGTAATGATAGAGTAGTGCTTGCTGCACTGTGACTATTGTTGTAATGATAGAGTAGTACTTGCTGCACTGTGACTATTGTTGTAGTGATAGAGCAGTACTTGCTGCACTGTGACTATTGTTGTATTGATAGAGCAGTACTTGCTGCACTGTGACTATTGTTGTAATGATAGAGCAGTACTTGCTGCACTGTGACTATTGTTGTAATGATAGAGCAGTGCTTGCTGCACTGTGACTATTGTTGTAGTGATAGAGTAGTGCTTGCTGCACTGTGACTATTGTTGTAATGATAGAGCAGTACTTGCTGCACTGTGACTATTGTTGTAGTGATAGAGCAGTGCTTGCTGCACTGTGACTATTGTTGTAATGATAGAGCAGTACTTGCTGCACTGTGACTATTGTTGTAGTGATAGAGCAGTACTTGCTGCACTGTGACTATTGTTGTAGTGATAGAGCAGTACTTGCTGCACTGTGACTATTGTTGTAATGATAGAGCAGTGCTTGCTGCACTGTGACTATTGTTGTAGTGATAGAGTAGTGCTTGCTGCACTGTGACTATTGTTGTAGTGATAGAGTAGTGCTTGCTGCACTGTGACTATTGTTGTAATGATAGAGCAGTACTTGCTGCACTGTGACTATTGTTGTAGTGATAGAGCAGTACTTGCTGCACTGTGACTATTGTTGTAGTGATAGAGTAGTGCTTGCTGCACTGTGACTATTGCTGTAGTGATAGAGCAGTGCTTGCTGCACTGTGACTATTGTTGTAATGATAGAGTAGTGCTTGCTGCACTGTGACTATTGTTGTAGTGATAGAGCAGTGCTTGCTGCACTGTGACTATTGTTGTAATGATAGAGTAGTGCTTGCTGCACTGTGACTATTGTTGTAATGATAGAGTAGTACTTGCTGCACTGTGACTATTGTTGTAGTGATAGAGCAGTACTTGCTGCACTGTGACTATTGTTGTAGTGATAGAGCAGTACTTGCTGCACTGTGACTATTGTTGTAGTGATAGAGCAGTGCTTGCTGCACTGTGACTATTGTTGTAGTGATAGAGCAGTACTTGTTGTAGTGATAGAGCAGTACTTGCTGCACTGTGACTATTGTTGTAGTGATAGAGCAGTACTTGCTGCACTGTGACTATTGTTGTAGTGATAGAGTAGTGCTTGCTGCACTGTGACTATTGTTGTAGTGATAGAGTAGTGCTTGCTGCACTGTGACTATTGTTGTAGTGATAGAGCAGTGCTTGCTGCACTGTGTCTATTGTTGTAGTGATAGAGCAGTGCTTGCTGCACTGTGACTATTGTTGTAGTGATAGAGCAGTACTTGCTGCACTGTGACTATTGTTGTAGTGATAGAGCAGTACTTGCTGCACTGTGACTATTATTGTAGTGATAGAGCAGTACTTGCTGCACTGTGACTATTGTTGTAGTGATAGAGCAATGCTTGCTGCACTGTGACTATTGTTGTAATGATAGAGTAGTGCTTGCTGCACTGTGACTATTGTTGTAATGATAGAGTAGTACTTGCTGCACTGTGACTATTGTTGTAGTGATAGAGCAGTACTTGCTGTACTGTGACTATTCTTGTAGTGATAGAGTAGTGCTTGCTGCACTGTGACTATTGTTGTAATGATAGAGTAGTGCTTGCTGCACTGTGACTATTGTTGTAGTGATAGAGTAGTGCTTGCTGCACTGTGACTATTGTTGTAGTGATAGAGTAGTGCTTGCTGCACTGTGACTATTGTTGTAATGATAGAGCAGTACTTGCTGCACTGTGACTATTGTTGTAGTGATAGAGCAGTACTTGCTGCACTGTGACTATTGTTGTAGTGATAGAGTAGTGCTTGCTGCACTGTGACTATTGCTGTAGTGATAGAGCAGTGCTTGCTGCACTGTGACTATTGTTGTAATGATAGAGTAGTGCTTGCTGCACTGTGACTATTGTTGTAGTGATAGAGCAGTGCTTGCTGCACTGTGACTATTGTTGTAATGATAGAGTAGTGCTTGCTGCACTGTGACTATTGTTGTAATGATAGAGTAGTACTTGCTGCACTGTGACTATTGTTGTAGTGATAGAGCAGTACTTGCTGCACTGTGACTATTGTTGTAGTGATAGAGCAGTACTTGCTGCACTGTGACTATTGTTGTAGTGATAGAGCAGTGCTTGCTGCACTGTGACTATTGTTGTAGTGATAGAGCAGTACTTGTTGTAGTGATAGAGCAGTGCTTGCTGCACTGTGACTATTGTTGTAATGATAGAGTAGTGCTTGCTGCACTGTGACTATTGTTGTAGTGATAGAGCAGTGCTTGCTGCACTGTGACTATTGTTGTAATGATAGAGTAGTGCTTGCTGCACTGTGACTATTGTTGTAATGATAGAGCAGTGCTTGCTGCACTGTGACTATTGTTGTAATGATAGAGCAGTGCTTGCTGCACTGTGACTATTGTTGTAATGATAGAGTAGTGCTTGCTGCACTGTGACTATTGTTGTAGTGATAGAGTAGTGCTTGCTGCACTGTGACTATTGTTGTAGTGATAGAGCAGTGCTTGCTGCACTGTGACTATTGTTGTAATGATAGAGTAGTGCTTGCTGCACTGTGACTATTGTTGTAGTGATAGAGCAGTACTTGCTGCAGTGTGACTATTGTTGTAGTGATGGAGCAGTGCTTGCTGCACTGTGACTATTGTTGTAATGATAGAACAGTGCTTGCTGCACTGTGACTATTGTTGTAGTGATAGAGCAATGCTTGCTGCACTGTGACTATTGTTGTAATGATAGAGCAGTACTTGCTGCACTGTGACTATTGTTGTAGTGATAGAGCAATGCTTGCTGCACTGTGACTATTGTTGTAATGATAGAGCAGTGCTTGCTGCACTGTGACTATTGTTGTAGTGATAGAGCAGTGCTTGCTGCACTGTGACTATTGTTGTAGTGATAGAGCAATGCTTGCTGCACTGTGACTATTGTTGTAGTGATAGAGTAGTGCTTGCTGCACTGTGACTATTGTTGTAGTGATAGAGTAGTGCTTGCTGCACTGTGACTATTGTTGTAGTGATAGAGCAGTGCTTGCTGCACTGTGACTATTGTTGTAGTGATAGAGTAGTGCTTGCTGCACTGTGACTATTGTTGTAATGATAGAGTAGTGCTTGCTGCACTGTGACTATTGTTGTAGTGATAGAGCAGTGCTTGCTGCACTGTGACTATTGTTGTAATGATAGAGTAGTGCTTGCTGCACTGTGACTATTGTTGTAATGATAGAGTAGTACTTGCTGCACTGTGACTATTGTTGTAGTGATAGAGCAGTACTTGCTGCACTGTGACTATTGTTGTATTGATAGAGCAGTACTTGCTGCACTGTGACTATTGTTGTAATGATAGAGCAGTACTTGCTGCACTGTGACTATTGTTGTAATGATAGAGCAGTGCTTGCTGCACTGTGACTATTGTTGTAGTGATAGAGTAGTGCTTGCTGCACTGTGACTATTGTTGTAATGATAGAGCAGTACTTGCTGCACTGTGACTATTGTTGTAGTGATAGAGCAGTGCTTGCTGCACTGTGACTATTGTTGTAATGATAGAGCAGTACTTGCTGCACTGTGACTATTGTTGTAGTGATAGAGCAGTACTTGCTGCACTGTGACTATTGTTGTAGTGATAGAGCAGTACTTGCTGCACTGTGACTATTGTTGTAATGATAGAGCAGTGCTTGCTGCACTGTGACTATTGTTGTAGTGATAGAGTAGTGCTTGCTGCACTGTGACTATTGTTGTAGTGATAGAGTAGTGCTTGCTGCACTGTGACTATTGTTGTAATGATAGAGCAGTACTTGCTGCACTGTGACTATTGTTGTAGTGATAGAGCAGTACTTGCTGCACTGTGACTATTGTTGTAGTGATAGAGTAGTGCTTGCTGCACTGTGACTATTGCTGTAGTGATAGAGCAGTGCTTGCTGCACTGTGACTATTGTTGTAATGATAGAGTAGTGCTTGCTGCACTGTGACTATTGTTGTAGTGATAGAGCAGTGCTTGCTGCACTGTGACTATTGTTGTAATGATAGAGTAGTGCTTGCTGCACTGTGACTATTGTTGTAATGATAGAGTAGTACTTGCTGCACTGTGACTATTGTTGTAGTGATAGAGCAGTACTTGCTGCACTGTGACTATTGTTGTAGTGATAGAGCAGTACTTGCTGCACTGTGACTATTGTTGTAGTGATAGAGCAGTGCTTGCTGCACTGTGACTATTGTTGTAGTGATAGAGCAGTACTTGTTGTAGTGATAGAGCAGTACTTGCTGCACTGTGACTATTGTTGTAGTGATAGAGCAGTACTTGCTGCACTGTGACTATTGTTGTAGTGATAGAGTAGTGCTTGCTGCACTGTGACTATTGTTGTAGTGATAGAGTAGTGCTTGCTGCACTGTGACTATTGTTGTAGTGATAGAGCAGTGCTTGCTGCACTGTGTCTATTGTTGTAGTGATAGAGCAGTGCTTGCTGCACTGTGACTATTGTTGTAGTGATAGAGCAGTACTTGCTGCACTGTGACTATTGTTGTAGTGATAGAGCAGTACTTGCTGCACTGTGACTATTATTGTAGTGATAGAGCAGTACTTGCTGCACTGTGACTATTGTTGTAGTGATAGAGCAATGCTTGCTGCACTGTGACTATTGTTGTAATGATAGAGTAGTGCTTGCTGCACTGTGACTATTGTTGTAATGATAGAGTAGTACTTGCTGCACTGTGACTATTGTTGTAGTGATAGAGCAGTACTTGCTGTACTGTGACTATTCTTGTAGTGATAGAGTAGTGCTTGCTGCACTGTGACTATTGTTGTAATGATAGAGTAGTGCTTGCTGCACTGTGACTATTGTTGTAGTGATAGAGTAGTGCTTGCTGCACTGTGACTATTGTTGTAGTGATAGAGTAGTGCTTGCTGCACTGTGACTATTGTTGTAATGATAGAGCAGTACTTGCTGCACTGTGACTATTGTTGTAGTGATAGAGCAGTACTTGCTGCACTGTGACTATTGTTGTAGTGATAGAGTAGTGCTTGCTGCACTGTGACTATTGCTGTAGTGATAGAGCAGTGCTTGCTGCACTGTGACTATTGTTGTAATGATAGAGTAGTGCTTGCTGCACTGTGACTATTGTTGTAGTGATAGAGCAGTGCTTGCTGCACTGTGACTATTGTTGTAATGATAGAGTAGTGCTTGCTGCACTGTGACTATTGTTGTAATGATAGAGTAGTACTTGCTGCACTGTGACTATTGTTGTAGTGATAGAGCAGTACTTGCTGCACTGTGACTATTGTTGTAGTGATAGAGCAGTACTTGCTGCACTGTGACTATTGTTGTAGTGATAGAGCAGTGCTTGCTGCACTGTGACTATTGTTGTAGTGATAGAGCAGTACTTGTTGTAGTGATAGAGCAGTACTTGCTGCACTGTGACTATTGTTGTAGTGATAGAGCAGTACTTGCTGCACTGTGACTATTGTTGTAGTGATAGAGTAGTGCTTGCTGCACTGTGACTATTGTTGTAGTGATAGAGTAGTGCTTGCTGCACTGTGACTATTGTTGTAGTGATAGAGCAGTGCTTGCTGCACTGTGTCTATTGTTGTAGTGATAGAGCAGTGCTTGCTGCACTGTGACTATTGTTGTAGTGATAGAGCAGTACTTGCTGCACTGTGACTATTGTTGTAGTGATAGAGCAGTACTTGCTGCACTGTGACTATTATTGTAGTGATAGAGCAGTACTTGCTGCACTGTGACTATTGTTGTAGTGATAGAGCAATGCTTGCTGCACTGTGACTATTGTTGTAATGATAGAGTAGTGCTTGCTGCACTGTGACTATTGTTGTAATGATAGAGTAGTACTTGCTGCACTGTGACTATTGTTGTAGTGATAGAGCAGTACTTGCTGTACTGTGACTATTCTTGTAGTGATAGAGTAGTGCTTGCTGCACTGTGACTATTGTTGTAATGATAGAGTAGTGCTTGCTGCACTGTGACTATTGTTGTAGTGATAGAGCAGTGCTTGCTGCACTGTGACTATTGTTGTAGTGATAGAGCAGTGCTTGCTGCACTGTGACTATTGTTGTAGTGATAGAGCAGTGCTTGCTGCACTGTGACTATTGTTGTAGTGATGGAGCAGTGCTTGCTGCACTGTGACTATTGTTGTAATGATAGAGTAGTGCTTGCTGCACTGTGACTATTGTTGTAGTGATAGAGCAGTACTTGCTGCACTGTGACTATTGTTGTAGTGATGGAGCAGTGCTTGCTGCACTGTGACTATTGTTGTAATGATAGAACAGTGCTTGCTGCACTGTGACTATTGTTGTAGTGATAGAGCAATGCTTGCTGCACTGTGACTATTGTTGTAATGATAGAACAGTGCTTGCTGCACTGTGACTATTGTTGTAGTGATAGAGTAGTGCTTGCTGCACTGTGACTATTGTTGTAATGATAGAGCAGTGCTTGCTGCACTGTGACTATTGTTGTAGTGATAGAGCAGTACTTGCTGCACTGTGACTATTGTTGTAATGATAGAGCAATGCTTGCTGCACTGTGACTATTGTTGTAGTGATAGATCAGTGCTTTCTGCACTGTGACTATTGTTGTAATGGCGGAGACATAAATGCAATAACTAAACTGGGGGGAGTGGCGCATCCTGCCGTAGTACTGAATACGCGATCTTAACGATAAATCTGCAAAGGTCACCTCTTCTAATCACCATAACTTGACAACCCATCAAGTTTTAAAAAAATTGTCTTGCTCATATATTAGCTTAGGCAAATCACAGACCAATTTACAGCTTTTGGTTTGTAAGTACATGGGTGAGGGGGAAGTGTTGGGGCAGAAATGTTTAGTTTTTTGGAATGCCTTGATATTTCTGCATGTATCTTCTGAGAAAATATGCCTATAGACTAATCTTTTATATCATTGGAAAGCACATAGATCAAGAAACAATATGGGCATAATATTATTTGGACAGATTCATTATTTAAAAAAAAGTTATGGGCAGTCCAAATCAACATACGTTTCCCTACGTTTCCCCCCCAGTTTCAGGTATAGTCCCCCCTTAAGAGTGTCTTCTGGGCTAGTGCCTGTAGGCACGTATGGTTGACATTTGACATTGGTGCAGGGAGCTCTTGCACAGTGTCCCTATATTTAGCCTAACATCAATGACCTCTTGTCTGACCTTTGCCGATTGTGCCACTCGGTGCTTTCGACAACCTGCTGCAAAGATGATGACTTGTGGTCACTCGCATCGCTAATCCGTGCACCACGAATTTGTAGGTAAGGGCTAATCATACTTTCTGATTCATGAACTCTAGAGGACCTGCTGCCACTCTCATGAGCTCTAGAGGACGTGCTGCCACTCTCATGAAATCTAGAGGACCTGCTGCCACTCTCATGAGCTCTAGAGGACCTGCCTCCTCTCTCATGAGCTCTAGAGGACCTGCCTCCTCTCTCATGAGCTCTAGGGGACCTGCTGCCTCTCTCATGAGCTCTAGAGGACGTGCTGCCACTCTCATGAGCTCTAGAGGACCTGCTGCCACTCTCATGAGCTCTAGAGGACCTGCTGCCACTCTCATGAGCTCTAGAGGACCTGCTGCCACTCTCATGAGCTCTAGAGGACCTGCTGCCACTCTCATGAGCTCTAGAGGACCTGCTGCCACTCTCATGAGCTCTAGAGGACCTGCTGCCACTCTCATGAGCTCTAGAGGACCTGCTGCTACTCTCATGAGCTCTAGAGGACCTGCTGCCACTCTCATGAGCTCTAGAGGACCTGCTGCTACTCTCATGAGCTCTAGAGGACCTGCTGCCACTCTCATGAGCTCTAGAGGACCTGCTGCCACTCTCATGAGCTCTAGAGGACCTGCTGCTACTCTCATGAGCTCTAGAGGACCTGCTGCCACTCTCATGAGCTCTAGAGGACCTGCTGACACTCTCATGAGCTCTATAGGACCTGCTGCCACTCTCATGAGCTCTAGAGGACCTGCTGCCACTCTCATGAGCTCTAGAGGACCTGCTGCCTCTCTCATGAGCTCTAGAGGACCTGCTGCCACTCTCATGAGCTCTAGAGGACCTGCTGCCACTCTCATGAGCTCTAGAGGACCTGCTGCCTCTCTCATGAGCTCTAGAGGACCTGCTGCCACTCTCATGAGCTCTAGAGGACCTGCTGCCACTCTCATGAGCTCTAGAGGACCTGCTGCCACTCTCATGAGCTCTAGAGGACCTGCTGCCACTCTCATGAGCTCTAGAGGACCTGCTGCCTCTCTCATGAGCTCTAGAGGACCTGCTGCCACTCTCATGAGCTCTAGAGGACCTGCTGCCACTCTCATGAGCTCTAGAGGACCTGCTGCCACTCTCATGAGCTCTAGAGGACCTGCTGCCACTCTCATGAGCTCTAGAGGACCTGCTGCCACTCTCATGAGCTCTAGAGGACCTGCTGCCACTCTCATGAGCTCTAGAGGACCTGCTGCTACTCTCATGAGCTCTAGAGGACCTGCTGCCACTCTCATGAGCTCTAGAGGACCTGCTGCCACTCTCATGAGCTCTAGAGGACCTGCTGCTACTCTCATGAGCTCTAGAGGACCTGCTGCCACTCTCATGAGCTCTAGAGGACCTGCTGCCACTCTCATGAGCTCTAGAGGACCTGCTGCCACTCTCATGAGCTCTAGAGGACCTGCTGCCATTCTCATGAGCTCTAGAGGACCTGCTGCCACTCTCATGAGCTCTAGAGGACCTGCTGCCACTCTCATGAGCTCTATAGGACCTGCTGCCACTCTCATGAGCTCTAGAGGACCTGCTGCCACTCTCATGAGCTCTAGAGGACCTGCTGCCACTCTCATGAGCTCTAGAGGACCTGCTGCCTCTCTCATGAGCTCTAGAGGACCTGCTGCCACTCTCATGAGCTCTAGAGGACCTGCTGCCTCTCTCATGAGCTCTAGAGGACCTGCTGCCTCTCTCATGAGCTCTAGAGGACCTGCTGCCACTCTCATGAGCTCTAGAGGACCTGCTGCCACTCTCATGAGCTCTAGAGGACCTGCTGCCTCTCTCATGAGCTCTAGAGGACCTGCTGCTACTCTCATGAGCTCTAGAGGACCTGCTGCCACTCTCATGAGCTCTAGAGGACCTGCTGCCACTCTCATGAGCTCTAGAGGACCTGCTGCCACTCTCATGAGCTCTAGAGGACCTGCTGCTACTCTCATGAGCTCTAGAGGACCTGCTGCCACTCTCATGAGCTCTAGAGGACCTGCTGCCACTCTCATGAGCTCTAGAGGACCTGCTGCTTCTCTCATGAGCTCTAGAGGACCTGCTGCCACTCTCATGAGCTCTAGAGGACCTGCTGCCACTCTCATGAGCTCTAGAGGACCTGCTGCCACTCTCATGAGCTCTAGAGGACCTGCTGCCACTCTCATGAGCTCTAGAGGACCTGCTGCCACTCTCATGAGCTCTAGAGGACCTGCTGCCACTCTCATGAGCTCTAGAGGACCTGCTGCCACTCTCATGAGCTCTAGAGGACCTGCTGCCACTCTCATGAGCTCTAGAGGACCTGCTGCCACTCTCATGAGCTCTAGAGGACCTGCTGCCACTCTCATGAGCTCTAGAGGACCTGCTGCTACTCTCATGAGCTCTAGAGGACCTGCTGCCACTCTCATGAGCTCTAGAGGACCTGCTGCTACTCTCATGAGCTCTAGAGGACCTGCTGCTACTCTCATGAGCTCTAGAGGACCTGCTGCTACTCTCATGAGCTCTAGAGGACCTGCTGCCACTCTCATGAGCTCTATAGGACCTGCTGCTACTCTCATGAGCTCTAGAGGACCTGCTGCCACTCTCATGAGCTCTAGAGGACCTGCTGCCACTCTCATGAGCTCTAGAGGACCTGCTGCCACTCTCATGAGCTCTATAGGACCTGCTGCTACTCTCATGAGCTCTAGAGGACCTGCTGCCACTCTCATGAGCTCTAGAGGACCTGCTGCCACTCTCATGAGCTCTAGAGGACCTGCCTCCTCTCTCATGAGCTCTAGAGGACCTGCTGCCTCTCTCATGAGCTCTAGAGGACCTGCTGCTACTCTCATGAGCTCTAGAGGACCTGCTGCCACTCTCATGAGCTCTAGAGGACCTGCCTCCTCTCTCATGAGCTCTAGAGGACCTGCTGCCTCTCTCATGAGCTCTAGAGGACCTGATGCCACTCTCATGAGCTCTAGAGGACCTGCTGCCTCTCTCGCTGCCTTCAATCGTTTTAAATCGGCACAGCAACTTCCTAGCATTGGTACAAGCATTGCAGTGTGGGTATGCTCAGTACGAATTGTATGTTCTCTATGTAGAAAGCAACAGCTTTTAACATTTCATCTCTTCTCCTTTTGATCTCTCAAGATGGCCACAGGAGGTTCAGTAGCAAAGGTCGTGGCTCCTTTCTCCGTCCTCGGGGAGAGAAGCCACCACACACAAAAAAAATTATCTCTCCCTCTCTCTCAAATGCAATGGAAATTGTGCATGCTCTATTTAGAATTATTTCCCATTGTGTTGGGCTAGTTGGAAGGGAGTTAGAAGGTGACCTTTTGAAATGGTGGCTTGTCATTTTGGCAACTTTCAATAGTAAAACTAACCAAAAGGTGTGTTTGTCTTCTATGCCAGCATAAGCCCTCACCTCAGCCATCTTGTCCTAGCCCTCGCCTCAGTCCTCTTGCCCTAGCCAGTTGGGCAAGAAGGCAGTGGCGGATACAGAGGGGGGGTCCAGGGGGTCCAGACCCCCCCCCCCCCCCCTTTTGGCCCTGAAGATCCTCTCAGACAAACTAAATTGTCCGCTGTAGCTTAGCGATCGATATCATAAACAGCTAGATGATTGGCCTAAACGCTAGCAGACTAACAAAAAAGGATTCAAAACTTTTGTCGCTAGATAAGCTAGCACAATGATATTATCAACAGACAGCACAATACTTGGTTTCTAGCTACAAAATTAATTTAGGGCTCATTATAATTTGCCGTACGCGTATAGGACCGCGCGAAGACCGTTGGGGCATGCGGCCTAGCTTACTGACTTGACCTGCTAAGACGTTTAAATAAGAATGGCAGAGAAATAAACGTACCCGAGTGGGTCCTCTCCACCGATTCCTTAAAGAGCCAGCATTGAAGAGAAGTGAGTGTTTAATATTCTAATAGGGGCAGGGATCAGTCTGTAGTAACCATAATTTTTAATTCATTTGAAGGACCAGAGGGTGGTTTCATAGCTGTCACCTCAGGACCAAGCATAGACAGTCATGCCATGTTGCTACCCAGTGGCACCAATATCCAATGTTGAAGATGTGCCAACACCAGTTGCACCAGAATCCACTTGTGAAGACGTGTCCCATGCTTCATCCAACCCCAGCCGACCACACCAGTATGATGTTGGAAACATCCTAGCTGGAGGCATTGATTCGACGAAGTTATCCAGAAGGGATAGGTTGGGTTACTTGCTTCACACCTGGTAAGAAGTACGGAAAGTTCTGCCAGCAAACTGTCCAAAAAAAGAACTCACAGGAAGATCAAAACACTGACATTCCAACATTCTTGGCTAGACAAATAGACATGGTTTGTGTACTCAGAAGTGCTTCATGGAGGGCTCTGCAAATTCTGCGTCCTCTTCCCACCCAAGGATGGGCGCGTATCATCTGGTGTCCTGGTGTCAAAGCCATTCTGTAATTTGTCAAAGGCATCTGGGCAGGATGGTGTATTGGAAAAACATGACAAGTGCAAGTACCACAAAAATTCACTTGGAGTAGCAACAACATTCATGCATGTTACAGATAACCCAACAGAAACATTGCCTTACAATCAGTGATTCAGTACTGCTTTGATCAAACACAGTCCACATAATTATGACATTTGGGGGGGAGGGGGGGTTGAAAAACTTACTTTCTATATAATTCAATACAGCTTTTAATTCAGTATAGCTTTACGATGTGCCACTGTGCAAGTCTTTATGACCATGTCCTGTTAATGTCAGTATAGACCTGCTGCTATTATTGTGATTCACGTTCAATGCTTTAATTAAAAATGGACCCCCCCCCTTTCAAAAATCCTGGATCCGCCCATGGAAGGCCATATGTTATGAGCATGCTCAGTATATTCCATGAATAATAATCATTGCCAGAGGGTAGAGATGCATGCTCCCTGACTACACATCTGTTGGTGTTGTTATCTGTGCATTGTCAGAGGGTAGAGATCTGACTACACATCTGTTGCTGTTGTTATCTGTGCATTGTCAGAGGGTAGAGATGCATGCTCCCTGACTACACATCTGTTGGTGTTGTTATCTGTGCATTGCCAGAGGGTAGAGATGCATGCTCCCTGACTACACATCTGTTGGTGTTGTTATCTGTGCATTGCCAGAGGGTAGAGATGCATGCTCCCTGACTACACATCTGTTGGTGATGTTATCTGTGCATTGTCAGAGGGTAGAGATGCATGCTCCCTGACTACACATCTGTTGGTGTTGTTATCTGTGCATTGTCAGAGGGTAGAGATGTGTGCTCCCTGACTACACATCTGTTGCTGTTGTTATCTGTGCATTGTCAGAGGGTAGAGATGTGTGCTCCCTGACTACACATCTGTTGCTGTTGTTATCTGTGCATTGTCAGAGGGTAGAGATGCATGCTCCCTGACTACACATCTGTTGGTGTTGTTATCTGTGCATTGTCAGAGGGTAGAGGTGCATGCTCCCTGACTACACATCTGTTGCTGTTGTTATCTGTGCATTGTCAGAGGGTAGAGATGCATGCTCCCTGACTACACATCTGTTGCTGTTGTTATCTGTGCATTGTCAGAGGGTAGAGATGCATGCTCCCTGACTACACATCTGTTGGTGATGTTATCTGTGCATTGTCAGAGGGTAGAGATGCATGCTCCCTGACTACACATCTGTTGATGTTGTTATCTGTGCATTGTCAGAGGGTAGAGATGTATGCTCCCTGACTACACATCTGTTGGTGTTGTTATCTGTGCAGGTTGTGTGTGGGCTCCATTGAGGAGCTGGCCAGGTTGTCGGGGATCACCATCACCGACCTGCACCGGGAGAAGTGAGGACACAGTGTATGTGGTCACGTGTGTTGTTGTCTATTTTATTGTTGTTTTTATCACTTTGTTGTTATGTTGTTGTTGCATTGTTGTACCTAGTCGGTGTTGGTTGCTGTCGCTGCCTTGTTTGAGTGCAGGCATTGATCTCGGAGCATATTTCTAACTAGAGTGGCATTTCTCTGGCCTCAGTGTAGCATGCTATTTTACATCGTATAGTGGGATATTTTTGAGGATTAAATATTCGTAGATTGTAACCAACAGAAGAATTTCCACGAGGAAATGTTCGTGGTTTGCATGGCTAACAGATTCTAATCTTTATCCTGAAAACCGCTGATATTATTAATTAATCCGAAAATATCCAACTATATGTTCTATTGCTCGGCTAGTGATCACATGATGTTAGTATCGCTTGATGCCTCCCACAGTGTTGATGGCATCACAATCCCGTCATCCCGTGGGGGAGGTGTTTTGCACCGTATCTCGTCTCGGAGGTGTTTGACTGCTGGTTTGAGAGTGGTAGCATGCCGTATGCCCAGAGCCATTACCCGTTCGAGAACAAGAGAGCCTTTGAGAACAGCTTCCAGGCGGACTTCATCGCCGAGGGTATTGACCAGACGAGGGGGTGGTTTTACACCTTGCTGGTTGTCTCCACCGGGTTGCTCGGCAAACCCCCTTTCAAAAATCTTGTTGTGAACGGACTTGTGCTTGCTAGGTAAGTGGTAAGGGATGGGGAAGTGGGTTTGGTTTTAGAAGGGTTGGTCGTTTTTTTTAACGAACGATCATGTATTGAGGAAAGTTGTCTAGACGTGCCGCCAGGATTTCTCCATGGCAGCAGTTGTTATATTATTATTTAGCTTCAGTTTTACTTTCATATCTACAGCTCTTCCTCCACCTCATCCTCTACCTCATCCTCCACCTCATCCTCTACCTCATCCTCCACCTCATCCTCCACCTCATCCTCCACCTCATCCTCCACCTCATCCTCTACCTCATCCTCCACCTCATCCTCCACCTCATCCTCCACCTCATCCTCCACCTCATCCTCTACCTCATCCTCCACCTCATCCTCCACCTCATCCTCCACCTCATCCTCTACCTCATCCTCTACCTCATCCTCTACCTCATCCTCCACCTCATCCTCCACCTCATCCTCGACCTCATCCTCCACCTCATCCTCCACCTCATCCTCTACCTCATCCTCTACCTCATCCTCTACCTCATCCTCCACCTCATCCTCCACCTCATCCTCTAACTCATCCTCTACCTCATCCTCTACCTCATCCTCTACCTCATCCTCTACCTCATCCTCTACCTCATCCTCTACCTCATCCTCCACCTCATCCTCCACCTCATCCTCCACCTCATCCTCTACCTCATCCTCTACCTCATCCTCTACCTCATCCTCTACCTCATCCTCCACCTCATCCTCTACCTCATCCTCCACCTCATCCTCTACCTCATCCTCCACCTCATCCTCCACCTCATCCTCTACCTCATCCTCCACCTCATCCTCCACCTCATCCTCTACCTCATCCTCTACCTCATCCTCTACCTCATCCTCTACCTCATCCTCTACCTCATCCTCCACCTCATCCTCCACCTCATCCTCCACCTCATCCTCTACCTCATCCTCCACCTCATCCTCCACCTTATCCTCCACCTCATCCTCCACCTCATCCTCCACCTCATCCTCTACCTCATCCTCTACCTCATCCTCTACCTCATCCTCTACCTCATCCTCTACCTCATCCTCCACCTCATCCTCTACCTCATCCTCCACCTCATCCTCTACCTCATCCTCTACCTCATCCTCTACCTCATCCTCTACCTCATCCTCTACCTCATCCTCCACCTCATCCTCCACCTCATCCTCTACCTCATCCTCTACCTCATCCTCTACCTCATCCTCTACCTCATCCTCTACCTCATCCTCTGCCTCATCCTCTACCTCATCCTCCACCTCATCCTCTACCTCATCCTCTACCTCATCCTCTACATCATCCTCTACTTCCTCTTCCTCCTCCATCTTCCCTTAGTGATGGCCAGAAGATGAGTAAGCGTCTCAAGAACTATCCGGACCCTATCTCTGTGGTCAACAAGTTTGGCGCAGATGCCCTGAGGCTGTACCTCGTTAACTCTCCGGTGGTGCGGGCAGAGATCCTCAAGTTCAAGGATATGGGAGTCAAGGACATCATTAAGGACCTGTTCCTTCTCTGGTTTAACACCTACAGATTCCTCATGCAGAATGTGGAGAGACTCAAGACTGTGAGTGTGGGGTGTGGTTTATTCTGTGAAGTGGGTGTGGTTTCATGTTGATAATTGAGGTTGGTGCTTGTAAATGATGGAGAGCAACACTAGTAAGTGGGTGTGGTCTTTATATTGGTCATGTTTGTTGTTCCTACATGTGGGTGTGGCTTGCATTTATAGGTAGTTATGCTTTTTTGAATAGGTGCGGTTAGATAATGGGTGTGGTTACTAATATAAGCTAGTCATGCTGACAAGGCATCATTTACATTGTTGACTAACACCGACATGCACAATAATCAGTCATGCCCATGTGCACAATAATCAGTCATGCCCATGTGCACAATAATCAGTCATGCCCATGTGTACAATAATCAGTCATGCCCACGTGCACAATAATCAGTAATGCCCATGTGCACAATAATCAGTCACGCCCATGTGTACAATAATCAGTAATGCCCATGTGCACAATAATCAGTCATGCCCATGTGTACAATAATCAGTCATGCCCATGTGCACAATAATCAGTCATGCCCATGTGCACAATAATCAGTCATGCCCATGTGCACAATAATCAGTCATGCCCATGTGTACAATAATCAGTCATGCCCATGTGCACAATAATCAGTCATGCCCATGTGCACAATAATCAGTCATGCCCATGTGTACAATAATCAGTCATGCCCATGTGTACAATAATCAGTCATGCCCATGTGTACAATAATCAGTCATGCCCATGTGTACAATAATCAGTCATGCCCATGTGCACAATAATCAGTCATGCCCATGTGTACAATAATCAGTCATGCCCATGTGCACAATAATCAGTCATGCCCATGTGTACAATAATCAGTCATGCCCATGTGTACAATAATGAGTCACACCCACTTACTTGAGTGTATTATACCGAGTGCTGTGTGGCTTGCAGGAGGAAGGTGTGGTGTTCTGCTGTAAGGAAGACCTTTACCAACCAACGTCATGGACCGGTGGATCCTCAGCTTCACCCAGTCCCTCATCGCCTACTTCAGAGAGGAGATGGCCCGTGAGTGGAGGGGGGAGAGGGGGGAGGGGGATATAGTGTCATGTCATGGACAAGTGGAGTTGGGTCCTCAGCTTCACACCATCCCTATGAAATGTCCCATGAGTGTGTGTGTGTGTGTGTGTGTGTGTGTGTGTGTGTGTGTGTGGCTGGGTGGGTGTTTAAGTATTCAGTAAGAGAGTTGGTGTGTAACAATGAGTTGTGTTGTCATGGTTACCCTTATAGCAGCCAGCACAAGGCAGTGTGAGGAGTTGAGTGAAGAGATAAATAGCCTACGAAACCATTGAATATTTCTATGTACATGTACATACATTGAGCCTGTGTTGCCGTTCTTGTTGTCACTGCAAGCAGCACCTCCCCCACTAGTCCTACTCCTAGCCCTAACCTTACCCTACTCCTAGCCCTCACCTTAACCCTACTCCTGGCCCTCATCTTAACCCTACTCCTAGCCCTCACCTTAACCCTACTCCTGGCCCTCACCTTAACCCTACTCCTGGCCCTCACCTTAACCCTACTCCTGGCCCTCACCTTAACCCTACTCCTGGCCCTCACCTTAACCCAACTCCTGGCCCTCACCTTAACCCTACTCCTAGCCCTCACCTTAACCCTACTCCTAGCCCTCACCTTAACCCTACTCCTGGCCCTCACCTTAACCCTACTCCTGGCCCTCACCTTAACCCTACTCCTAGCCCTCACCTTAACCCTACTCCTGGCCCTCACCTTAACCCTACTCCTAGCCCTCACCTTAACCCTACTCCTAGCCCTCACCTTAACCCTACTCCTGGCCCTCACCTTAACCCTACTCCTAGCCCTCACCTTAACCCTACTCCTAGCCCTCACCTTAACCCTACTCCTGGCCCTCACCTTAACCCTACTCCTATCCCTCACCTTAACCCTACTCCTAGCCCTCACCTTAACCCTACTCCTGGCCCTCACCTTAACCCTACTCCTAGCCCTCACCTTAACCCTACTCCTGGCCCTCACCTTAACCCTACTCCTGGCCCTCACCTTAACCCTACTCCTAGCCCTCACCTTAACCCTACTCCTGGCCCTCACCTTAACCCTACTCCTGGCCCTCACCTTAACCCTACTCCTGGCCCTCACCTTAACCCTACCACTGGCCCTCACCTTAACCCTACTCCTGGCCCTCACCTTAACCCTACTCCTAGCCCT
The DNA here is from genome assembly GCA_028752905.1 of Cladorhizidae sp. MBARI D1340-BT2. Taxonomy (NCBI): domain Eukaryota; kingdom Metazoa; phylum Porifera; class Demospongiae; order Poecilosclerida; family Cladorhizidae; species Cladorhizidae sp. MBARI D1340-BT2. The sequence goes on from JAQNBH010000013.1 coordinate 42,922,670, forward strand.
CACCTTAACCCTACTCCTGGCCCTCACCTTAACCCTACTCCTAGCCCTCACCTTAACCCTACTCCTGGCCCTCACCTTAACCCTACTCCTGGCCCTCACCTTAACCCTACTCCTGGCCCTCACCTTAACCCTACTCCTGGCCCTCACCTTAACCCTACTCCTGGCCCTCACCTTAACCCTACTCCTGGCCCTCACCTTAACCCTACTCCTAGCCCTCACCTTAACCCTACTCCTAGCCCTCACCTTAACCCTACTCCTGGCCCTCACCTTAACCCTACTCCTGGCCCTCACCTTAACCCTACTCCTAGCCCTCACCTTAACCCTACTCCTAGCCCTCACCTTAACCCTACTCCTGGCCCTCACCTTAACCCTACTCCTGGCCCTCACCTTAACCCTACTCCTAGCCCTCACCTTAACCCTACTCCTGGGCCTCACCTTAACCCTACTCCTAGCCCTCACCTTAACCCTACTCCTAGCCCTCACCTTAACCCTACTCCTGGCCCTCACCTTAACCCTACTCCTAGCCCTCACCTTAACCCTACTCCTAGCCCTCACCTTAACCCTACTCCTGGCCCTCACCTTAACCCTACTCCTATCCCTCACCTTAACCCTACTCCTAGCCCTCACCTTAACCCTACTCCTAGCCCTCACCTTAACCCTACTCCTAGCCCTCACCTTAACCCTACTCCTGGCCCTCACCTTAACCCTACTCCTGGCCCTCACCTTAACCCTACTCCTAGCCCTCACCTTAACCCTACTCCTGGCCCATCACCTTAACCCTACTCCTGGCCCTCACCTTAACCCTACTCCTGGCCCTCACCTTAACCCTACTCCTGGCCCTCACCTTAACCCTACTCCTGGCCCTCACCTTAACCCTACTCCTAGCCCTCACCTTAACCCTACTCCTGGACCTCACCTTAACCCTACTCCTAGCCCTCACCTTAACCCTACTCCTGGCCCTCACCTTAACCCTACTCCTGGCCCTCACCTTAACCCTACTCCTGGCCCTCACCTTAACCCTACTCCTGGCCCTCACCTTAACCCTACTCCTGGCCCTCACCTTAACCCTACTCCTGGCCCTCACCTTAACCCTACTCCTAGCCCTCACCTTAACCCTACTCCTGGCCCTCACCTTAACCCTACTCCTGGCCCTCACCTTAACCCTACTCCTGGCCCTCACCTTAACCCTACTCCTGGCCCTCACCTTAACCCTACTCCTAGCCCTCACCTTAACCCTACTCCTAGCCCTCACCTTAACCCTACTCCTAGACCTCACCTTAACCCTACTCCTGGCCCTCACCTTAACCCTACTCCTGGCCCTCACCTTAACCCTACTCCTGGCCCTCACCTTAACCCTACTCCTGGCCCTCACCTTAACCCTACTCCTGGCCCTCACATTAACCCTACTCCTAGCCCTCACCTTAACCCTACTCCTGGCCCTCACCTTAACCCTACTCCTAGCCCTCACCTTAACCCTACTCCTGGCCCTCACCTTAACTCTACTCCTAGCCCTCACCTTTAAATAATAATGAGTAATCCTATTTGCTCATGTAATTGGAACTCAATCAAAATAGATGTTCACATGAAATCAATGTTGAATATAACTAAATGAACAAGGTAATGATCATCAAATATATATACGATTATGTTCAATGTTCTCTATCTCCTCCCAAGTCATTAACCCATTGGAGCGGTTGACGGCTGATTATATTACAAAGTCTCCTGACGTCTTCCATGCTGGAGGCCTCTTTATTCTGGTTGATCTTCTCGGTGCTTGTGGAGTTGGGGAAGGGGAAGTTAAGATTGGATTCTTAATTGGTGTGGAGGCTGGTGGGAGTTGGGTGGGGCTTGTGGTTGATGTAGGGGTGCTTGCCTCATCTGTCTCAGTTGGAGCCGTGAGAGGAGTAGTGTCCTTCCATGGTATATCGAGATGTATAGGAGATGGATTAGTGGGCGATGTGGTATTGTCATCAGGTGGTGATGCTGGGGGAAGGTGGGCGATGTCCTCCAGGATAGATCTTCTTTTGGCTGATTGATATACAGGAATATATTTTCTTAGGAATTTTCTGTTCCTGAGTGTTTGTCTGCCTGACCCATCTATTCTGATGAGGTATTGGTGAAACTGGCATACTTCTATGACAATTCCCATTCGGTCCCATTTGTTTGGATGATGCCCAGTTTGGTTTTGGATCCTCACTCTGTCGCCTGTGCGTAGTGGTGTTAGGGCTTTGGTGTGCTCACTCCAGTGGTCTTGGTGGATCATACATGTATGACGGTGTCTTAATGCCTCTTCTCTTAGGTTTAAGGACTCCTTCCAAGTCTGATGTGGGTGGTATTTTCCAGGCAGGATTGGGATTAAATCCTTTGTTGGTCTTCCAAAGACACACATGGCTGGGGATAGTTTGGTATTGGGGTCAGGTGTGTTCCTATATTGGAGAATGGCTTTCTGAAATGCATCAATGTCTATTGCACCATCTTTCCCGACATTACCGGTGATCAACCTCTTGATGGTTTTGACACCTATCTCTGCTCTGCAGTTGCTGTGGGGGAATGCCACCGAGCTAAGGCGGTGATGGATCCCCAAATCGTGTAGGAATTGCCTGGTGGTGTGAGCAATGAACTCAGGGCCGCCATCTGTTGAGAGTTCGTCTGGTATGCCATAAGTGGCAAAGGTTTGTCTTAGGACATTGATTAGTCCTTGGGCTCCATCTTTAGCTCTCTGCACTATAGGCCAGTTTGAGTATCTATCAATGATGACAAGATAATTGCAGCCTTGGTAGTGGAAGTAGTCTGCACAAATGCACTGAAATGGGTATTCCGATAGGGTGGGAGGTGTAGGTGGTAGTGCTGCTTGAGATGGGGCCATCCTGTTGCAGTGTGAGCAATTGGCTCTGGTGGCTTGGATGTCATTATTTATTTGGCCAGAAGATTGATGCTTCTCCCTTTGATGTCATTGCAGATGTGCCCTGGTGGGCAGCATGTAAGGCAGACAGGCATGCATGTCGCAGGGACGGTGGAATAACAATTCTGTCCTTGTAAATTAGGACACCATCACTGCTGTACAGATGTCTCCTAAATTGGTGATATTCTCTGATGGACGGTGGTAGTTGGTGTTTAAATTCTGGAATGCCATCTTTGATGGTTGAGAGGAGGAGGAGCATGTTGTCATCAGATGATGTAGCAGTTTGAACTTGCTCCCAATTGACGGTATGTGTCGAATGTAAGGAGGAAATTAGCGACTCCTGTAGTTGGTTTTCGTTTTTTGTCGAGTATAGTTGGTCCTCTGGGCAGATGCCTGCAATGAGTTGAGTTGGGATGTCGAGGGGGGTGACGACAGTGCCATCTTGGATGCTGTTTATGTCATCCTGGAGGACCATTTTAGGTGGATGGTAATCGCCTGTGAGGTGTCTTGATAAGGTGTCAGGGGCTCTGTTTTTGACCCCAGGGATGTGAACCATATTAAAGTGGTATCTTAGGGGTTTTTCTTTTACCAAATATCTTTAGAAGTGGTCTGTGGTCTACTGCAATAGTCAGGTTAGTGCATCCAAGGACAAAGTGTCTTGCTTTGTCCAGAGCATCTACCACTGCCAGTGCTTCACCTTCAATTGGGGCGTACCTGGATTCGGCGGCATGTGTGAATCTGCTGCCCACTAGGGTTATTTTCCAGCCTTGTTTGCAGCAGAAAAGGTCCCTGGAGGGACAGGTGCAGTGTTTCTGGAACAGCCAGTATCCTATGCCATGTTTTGACCAATCAGTAGCAAGGCACGTGGGTTTAGTTTTGTCAAAGATTTTGACTCCACTATGGATTTCGTCGATGATGATTAGCTTCGACTTTTCGAATGCTTGTTGCAGTGTGTCATCCCAGTAGAACTTGTTGTTGGGCTTGAGTAGTTCTCGGAAGGGTAGCATAATGTCAGCCATACTAAATGCGTATGACACCTGGTTCACCAAACTAAACCAGGGTCTTACATCTGTTAGGTTCTGTGGGGTCGGGAAATCAGAGATGGCCCTTATGTATTTCTTGCATGGTCTCACAGTGTCTTTGGTTATTTCGAAGCCTGCAAATTCGATATAATCTTTAGCAAATCTGAACTTCTCAGGGTTGAGGGTGATTCCATGTCTGCCATAGATGTCCAACCAGTTAGACGCTTGGAAGAAGCTTTCTTCTATTGTGTCAGACCATAGGAGGGTGTCATCCACGCATTTCGTTTTGTTTGGGATGGATGATATGATCTCGTCGTATCTCCTGGTGTATCCGTCACCCGAGGCGATATAGCTTTGTGGGGCTGTACGGTATCTGTAGCGGCCCCAAGGGGTGATGAAAGTAGTGTAGTGTCTGTCTTCAGGATGAAGGGGTACGCTGTGGTAACCATTCCATGCATCGAAGACAGTTTTTTTCTTTCCTTGAGGGACGGATCTTGCCTGTTGGAAAGGCGACTGGGTGTGGTGTGTTTCCCTGGTGGCATGGACGTTGAGGGTTTGGAAATCTATTGTCCGTCTGGGTTTACCATTCTTTTTGGCACAAATGACCATTCGATGACACCATGTGACTGGTTCTCCAATCGGTACAGTTTCGAGTACTCCCAGTCTCACGTCTCTGTCTAGGCCAGCTTTGACGTCGTCTTGCCAGTGGAGGGGTACCGGTAGGGGTTGCTTGTTTGTCAATCATTAATCTCATTGGTGGGCCTTCCATGAGTGGTAGGGTCTGATGTTCACAGATGTTGAAGGTGCTGGAGCTGTAGTAATCCAGAAGGTATTGCTGAAGTTTCTCCCTGTTGGCTTCTGTGGCTGGGTATGGCAGAGAAGTAGGGGTTGGTGGTGGGGTTGTCCTTTTGAGGCATTGACATTCCTGTGGTGGTTGGGAGATGATGGTGGCACAAATGGGGTTGTTTAGACTGATTTCCTCTGCTTCGTCCATTGTGGGGAACTTGTTTGAGATGACTCCTAGGTCCATGCATGCTTCCCTGCTGAGGAATAATTTGTCTGTGCTGTTAGTCACATCCACCATTTGCCTGGTGGACTTCTCTTCTCCCTTGCTGTTTTTGCCTGATAACCTCAGTATGACGGCACCTAGGATGTGTATATCATGGTTGTCAGCTGCGTGCATCTTGAGGTTGACAGGGATGAGGTCTCGGGTGGATAGGCCAAGTCTTTTCACGATTTTAAAACCTGCCAAACAACTCTGGCAGCCTGTGTCAGCCATGGCACTGACAAAAGACTGCTTCTGTGGTACCCTGAGAGGAAACCCAAAGTGGTTGTAGTCTTCCCACTCAATGCTCATTCGTAGCCTGACGTATGGGCTTGGATTGCCTCCTTGACCATTCTTTCGAGGACTGATTGAAGACGTGGTGGTCCAGGGTGGTACTTTTGACGTGTCCTGATGCGACCCCACAAAGTGTGTCGAATACTGCATTTTCATGTTCAGTGCTTCTTGTCGACCTTGTGCTATGTTTGTTCTTGCACACCTTCTCGAAGTGGTGGTCTCTTCCACAATGGTTGCACTTGGCACCGAAAGCTGGACATTCAGTCCTTCTGATTCTTGTTGGAGGGCTTCTTCCATGCCCTCTGGTCCCACAGTACGTGCAGACTTCTTGGTCCTTTAGAGGTGGGTCTCCGACTGATTGCTTCTTCAGTTTTCTGTATGAACTGCCGGTCACTGAATCCATTGCTTGTGGTAGTAGTAGGCGGGATGCTGATCTTTTCCCTGCCTCCTTTGCTTCGACAAACCTAAGAACCTGTTTCGATGTCATCTCTTGGTTCTTGTCTCCCAACAAGTCCATCTGTACCTCAGTGTCTTCCAAACCTCTGCAGAGCACGTCTCTGAGTATGGCTTCGGTGTAGTCCATCTCGGCCCCACACCCTGCACATTGCTGTGTGAATTTGCAGACACTTGCCTGCCCTCTCAACCTGGCTCCATAGGCACGTATCGGTTCATCACGATCTTGCCTCATGTTATGGAGAGTCACTCTTGCTACCATAGTATTTTCTTCCCTCACAGCTAACCTTCTTATGGCTGCAAACACAACATCCTCTGTCATTTCGGTAAGGGCGCCTCCAGCATTTCTGGTGATGTCTCTGCGAAGCTGTTCATCGCAGCATTCCAAAAGTTGGATGATTCTGTCGGTTCCTTCCTATTTGGTGGCTTTTACATAGTCGTTCCACCTTGATTTGAAGTACTGCCAGTCTTCCGTCGTGCCCGCTGACGATATACTTGGCCTTTTTACCTTCTCAACTCGTGCTGTTTGTGCTGATCCATTGGTCGTTCTATGACTGGTTGAGTGAGCCGTGATAAGTGCAGCCATGATCACTGGCTCCACATCAGGCATCTGGTACTCACAGCCTTCTATCGGGCACTGAATAGCAGGCATCTCGGGGCGAGTTACGGTGGTGCTCATTAACTGGGAGAGTTTCTTTTTGGCTTCTTTCTTAGCTTCGATGGTCGAGGTGACTGTTCCTTTGTCTTGGCGAGTTGTACTAGAGTTATATTCAACATAAATAATAAGGAGTAATCCTATTTGCTCATGTAATTGGAACTCAATCAAAATAGATGTTCACATGAATCAATGTTTAAATAAACAAGGTAATTATCATCAAATATATATATGCATCAGTCAATGTTCTCTACCTATACTCACTACAAGAGAGTGTTTTGTCCCCTATACCCACTACAAGAGAGTGTTTTGTCTCCTATACCCACTACAAGAGAGTGTTTTGTCTCCTATACCCACTACAAGAGAGTGTTTTGTCTCCTATACCCACTACAAGAGAGTGTTTTGTCTCCTATATCCACTACAGTAGTGTTTTGTCTCCTATACTCACTACAAGAGAGTGTTTTGTCTCCTATACTCACTACAAGAGAGTGTTTTGTCTCCTATATCCACTACAAGAGTGTTTTGTGTCCTATACCCACTACAAGAGAGTGTTTTGTCTCCTATACCCACTACAAGAGAATGTTTTGTCTCCTATGCCCACTACAAGAGAGTGTTTTGTCTCCTATACCCACTACAAGAGAGTGTTTTGTCTCCTATACCCACTACAAGAGAGTGTTTTGTCTCCTATACTCACTACAAGAGAGTGTTTTGTTTCCTATACCCACTACAAGAGAGTGTTTTGTCTCCTATACCCACTACAAGAGAATGTTTTGTCTCCTATACCCACTACAAGAGAGTGTTTTGTCTCCTATACTCACTACAAGAGAGTGTTTTGTCTCCTATACCCACTACAAGAAAGTGTTTTGTCTCTTATACCCACTACAAGAGAGTGTTTTGTCTCCTATACCTACTACAAGAGAGTGTTTTGTTTCCTATACCCACTACAAGAGAGTGTTTTGTCTCCTATACCCACTACAAGAGAGTGTTTTGTCTCCTATACTCACTACAAGAGAGTGTTTTGTCTCCTATACCCACTACAAGAGAGTGTTTTGTCTCCTATACCCACTACAAGAAAGTGTTTTGTCTCTTATACCCACTACAAGAGAGTGTTTTGTCTCCTATACCCACTACAAGAGAGTGTTTTGTCTCCTATACTCACTACAAGAGAGTGTTTTGTCTCCTATACCCACTACAAGAGAGTGTTTTGTCTCCTATACTCACTACAAGAGAGTGTTTTGTCTCCTATATCCACTACAAGAGAGTGTTTTGTCTCCTATACTCACTACAAGAGAGTGTTTTGTCTCCTATACCCACTACAAGAGAGTGTTTTGTCTCCTATACCCACTACAAGAGAGTGTTTTGTCTCCTATACTCACTACAAGAAAGTGTTTTGTCTCCTATACTCACTACAAGAGAGTGTTTTGTCTCCTATACTCACTACAAGAGAGTGTTTTGTCTCCTATACCCACTACAAGAGAGTGTTTTGTTTCCTATACCCACTACAAGAGAGTGTTTTGTCTCCTATACCCACTACAAGAGAATGTTTTGTCTCCTATACCCACTATACAAGAGAGTGTTTTGTCTCCTATACCCACTACAAGAGAGTGTTTTGTCTCCTATACCCACTACAAGAGAGTGTTTTTGTCTCTTATACCCACTACAAGAAAGTGTTTTGTCTCCTATACTCACTACAAGAGAGTGTTTTGTCTCCTATACTCACTACAAGAGAGTGTTTTGTCTCCTATACCCACTACAAGAGAGTGTTTTGTCTCCTATACCCACTACAAGAGAGTGTTTTTGTCTCTTATACCCACTACAAGAAAGTGTTTTGTCTCCTATACTCACTACAAGAGAGTGTTTTGTCTCCTATATCCACTACAAGAGAGTGTTTTGTCTCCTATACCCATTACAAGAGAGTGTTTTGTTTCCTATACCCACTACAAGAGAGTGTTTTGTTTCCTATACCCACTACAAGAAAGTGTTTTGTCTCCTATACCCACTACAAGAGAGTGTTTTGTCTCCTATACTCACTACAAGAGAGTGTTTTGTTTCCTATACCCACTACAAGAGAGTGTTTTGTCTCCTATACCCACTACAAGAGAATGTTTTGTCTCCTATACCCACTATACAAGAGAGTGTTTTGTCTCCTATACCCACTACAAGAAAGTGTTTTGTCTCCTATACCCACTACAAGAGAGTGTTTTGTCTCCTATACTCACTACAAGAGAGTGTTTTGTTTCCTATACCCACTACAAGAGAGTGTTTTGTCTCCTATACTCACTACAAGAGAGTGTTTTGTCTCCTATATCCACTACAAGAGAGTGTTTTGTCTCCTATACTCACTACAAGAGAGTGTTTTGTCTCCTATACCCACTACAAGAGAGTGTTTTGTCTCCTATACCCACTACAAGAGAGAGTTTTGTCTCCTATACCCACTACAAGAAAGTGTTTTGTCCTTATACCCACTACAAGAGAGTGTTTTGTCTCCTATACCCACAACAAGAGAGTGTTTTGTCTCCTATACTCACTACAAGGGAGTGTTTTGTCTCTATACCCACTACAAGAAAGTGTTTTGTCTCCTATACCCACTACAAGAAAGTGTTTTGTCTCCTATACCCACTACAAGAAAGTGTTTTGTCCTTATACCCACTACAAGAGAGTGTTTTGTCTCCTATACCCACTACAAGAGAGTGTTTTGTCTCCTATACTCACTACAAGAGAGTGTTTTGTCTCTATACCCACTACAAGAAAGTGTTTTGTCTCCTATACCCACTACAAGAGAGTGTTTTGTCTCCTATACCCACTACAAGAGAGTGTTTTGTCTCTTAACCCACTACAAGAGAGTGTTTTGTCTCCTATACCCACTACAAGAGAGTGTTTTGTCTCCTATACCCACTACAAGAGAGTGTTTTGTCTCCTATACCCACTACAAGAGAGTGTTTTGTCTCCTATACCCACTAAAAGTCAGTCTCTTATCATCTCTGTAGTTAATGTGCCCTAGTCATCACAGTTCTCTATGAGTCAGTAGAGCTCCATGATATATTCCTCTGCCAATTCCCCTTGATGTTGGTCTCTGCGATTGAATTGAGCTCTGTCATATTTTTGGGGACTTTGAAGAACGAGTCTTATTTCCCTATCTCCTGCGAATATTCTTTCCTCTCATCTTTGTTAGCATTTGTTGAGGTGAGGACTGCTTCTGTTTCTTCACCAGACAATACATGAGTGTGTGCACTTGTTTGAGCTCTGCATCTGTGCAGAGGCATGGAGCTATCCTAAACACCTCTTCCATTGAGGCCAGTCATCTGCTTCTTGAAATTGAAATTACCTGGCTGTTCCATATATGGATGTGTGACACTTTGGTAATATAGCAATTATTAAAGGAGAAGATTGTTTTGTTGTGATTGCAAGTCTGCTATACACACATACATACATACATAGTACCTACATACTTATATAGTTATATTATATATATATCTATATACAGTACATCCTCACTTATCCGAACCCCTTTGTGCAAGCTCTCCAAAAATTTGTTCGGATAAGTGAAAATTCGGATAAGTGAAACAATGTTAATTAGATAGTGCAATGCATGCTTAATACTATGTTCGTTTGCTATGTGCTCTGCAGGTACATTTAACAAGTCTCCTTCAAACTCAGAGACTTTATGTACACGATGCACTTGCAGCTAAAAACATGTTGGTGTAATAAATAAATGTACATGTTATGTCAAACTCATGATGTATTAATGGATAGCATTTTTTTCAAGGACATTTGTTTAAGAGAGTTTGTTCATTTCTGTGATGCAAGAGCACGTAGGGATCGTAGTGTACTGGTGTTATATTGGTCAGCTTCAGCCTGATGCGCAAGCCAAGTAAGGCATTTATCAAACATATGGGCAGCCTCTGAATTAGTAACTGGACAGTCATCTTGTTCCACTTCTTCTTGCTCTTGTTGGCTGGAGGATTCAGACATTACATGATCACAAATTTCGTCATCTGTCATGATCTGAAAACCAGGATCATTCTCGTCACTAATCAGCCATGAATGAAGCTCTTCTCTGCTAATGTGGAAATCCAATTCATGGAAATTATCAATAAATTCTTCATCATCATCCTGATCACCACTCTGTTGAGCCTGGAAAGGAATGATCTTTTCCCATGACTTTTGAAGTGTAGTTACTTCGATCTCATTCATGACTCAGCAATTAGCTCAACAACGACTTTCAAATTGACCGATTTTAAGAAGTCTTGTATTGATGCACCATTGTCATCCTCAATGACAAGTCTTTGAAGCAATTTATTTTTTTAGCGACGTTTTAGAGCAACAAGTACTCCTTGATCCATTGGCTGAATCAAGGAAGTGACATTGGGTGGCAAATAAAAAGCAGTGATGTTTCCATCATCACTCACAAGGTCCTCAACACTTGGATGGGCAGGGCAGTTATCCAGCACCAAAACTGCTTTCTTTTCTACACCAAGAGAATCCAGTTCCTTGCGCACTATAGGAATAAAGCAGTTATGAAACGAGTTGTGAAAATGTTCAGTGCTCATCCATGCATTCCTTTGGGCAGAATAGTTTACTGGTAGCAATTCCATATTCATGTTCTGGAAACATCTTGGCCTTTTAGCTTTACCAATAAGCTGAAGAGGTAACTTTATTGTTCCAGATGCATTGGCACAAGCATTTATAGTCACCCGCTCCTTGCTTTTCTTCCTCCCATCTGCAGACCTTTCAAATGCAGTAGCAAGTGTCTTATCTGGAAGAAGGCGAAAGTTTAAACCAGTTTCGTCACAATTAAAAATCTGGTTCAGGGTGAGGTATTTCTCTTCCATGAATCGTATAAATAATTTAATGAAGTCTTCACTGGATTCTTTATCTGCAGACAATTTTTCACCTTGCAGCGACAAATTGCGTATACCATGGCATTTACAAAATCTCCACTGCCACCCTGAACTTGCAGTAAAGCTGGTTTCTTCTCCATGCATCTTTGCATCCAACTGTATTGCTTTCTCACAGAGAATAGGTCCAGATATAGGGGTACCTTCCATTCTCTTCTGTTTAAACCAAATATATACAGCCTCGTCATGTTTCATGTCTTCTCCCAGCTTCATTATCTTTATCTTTTTATTCATTCCCATGTCTATCACTTTCTGCTGGAAGCTAAGAATAGTTTCTCTATTCTTTTTAATGTCTGATATTGTAGACTTCCCCACTCCATACCGTTCAGAGAGGATTGTAGCTGAGAGACTGCCTTCCTATCCAGCTCTTTCAGAATTGCAACTTTATCCTCGATTGTGAGAACCTTCCTTTTCCTATTGCTAGCTTTCTCCTTAGAAGTAGGGGTAGCTCCTCTGCCAGCTTCAGAATCCATTTTCTCTGCAACAACGAAGGCAGCTGCTCTTTTGAGTTTGCACATGTGCTTGATGAGATGGGGTAAGGGGATCGGAAAGGGGAAAAAAGGAAAAAGAAAAAAAAATCGGTTACGCGGGGATGAGGATGTACTGTAGTTATATATATATACATGCATACATACTACCTACATACTTATATAGTTATATATATACATGCATACATAGTACCTACATACTTATATAGTTATATATATACATGCATACATAGTACCTACATACTTATATAGTTATATATATATACATACATAGTACCTACATACTTATATAGTTATATATATACATGCATACATAGTACCTACATACTTATATAGTTATATATATACATGCATACATAGTACCTACATACTTATATAGTTATATATATATAGATGCATACATAGTACCTACATACTTATATAGTTATATATATATACATGCATACATAGTACCTACATACTTATATAGTTATATATATACATGCATACATAGTACCTACATACTTATATAGTTATATATATATACATGCATACATAGTACCTACATACTTATATAGTTATATATATATATATACATAGTACCTACATACTTATATAGTTATATATATACATATATACATAGTACCTACATACTTATATATACATGCATACATAACCTACATACTTATGTAGTTATATATTCCTCTTCCTGCCCTCCACCACCTCCTCATTGCAGTTCCCTCTTCCTGAGATGGTTGTCATCATCGTGACCAGAAGTGTCAGTATTACCTGAAAGGTCTTGAGTCGTACATTCTAGAGGAGCTCAACGTCAAGACCCTCACCCTCGCCACGGAAGACAGCAAGTACGGGGTTAAGCTGCAGGGGGAGCCGGACAGCGAGAAATTGGGCAAGAGGTTGAAGGGGGCATTTAAGAACGTAGCTCCTGCTGTTAAGCAGCTAACGAGTGAGCAGCTAGAGGAGCTGCCAAGAGAGAGGAGTGATCGAGGTCGTGGGGCACCGGTTGTCGTGAGATGACATCAAGGTGACGGGGTGACCATTGTTTCTTTCTGGTTGTGTTGAGGGGGTGGGGGGAGGGGGGCAGTGGCGTGGGGTATTTACCTCCCGTTGGAAATTTGAGATAGGAATTGGTATGATTCCACACGTCTGTATTCCCCAATATCATATCTCCCATGGTTTAAAATTACCAATTTCCTTGAATAGTCCTCGTGCGAAATGTTCCTTTTAAAACCTGCGTGAAGACAGAGAGAGATGGAGGGCGTACCCTATTCCACTGAGCACCTGCAGAGTGAGAAGAGCACGTGCGTCTTCGCTTAGCACGTGCACAATTTATTGTATAGTAATCATCCAACATAGGATTAGTGCGCATTGGTGAGAGTTATTTCACGGAAGACTGGAGCTTGGGAGAGAACTGGATAACTTGAGCTTGGGAGACAACTGGAGCTTGGGAGACAACTGGAGAACAGGAGCTTGTAAGAGGGTGCAACGTGATCATGGAAATTTTATATATGTGTATGTAAGTGGGAGAGAAGGTGAGGGTTCACTAATTCCTTGCCCCTCCCCCCATCACACGGATCCTAATGATGAGAGGTGTGTTGGGGAGATTGCTAGTGGACTAAATTCTAAAAAAGATAATAATTTTTAAATGGTTAAGGGATTTGTAACTGCTTGCTGTATCTGTAAGTGGCAATACCTTTCTCTCCGTCAGATTACATACTCAGTTGACCATGCCCTCTCTAGTGGAGACCACGCCCATGCTGATGGGAAGCTGCTGGTGCTGCTTGACATGACACCGTCCCAGGCCATGGTGGAGGAAGGCGTGGCATGCAAGGTCGTCAACAAGATACAGAAACTGAGGAAGAAGGTGAGATAGCGTACCACGTACGTCTCCATGTGTGAGATCAGATGAGAGAGAACCAGAGAAGGACGGTGGTCAATAATAGGGAGTGGGAGGAGGAATAAGTGGAGTCAGTTGAGAGGGTCTCTCTTCTACTCCTCTTCCCTTCCGGTTGCCATTTCCATATTCCTGTTTACTTTATTTCAGGGGGTGCTACAATGTTGCCAGGACAACCACACACACATGCACGTGCATGCACACATACACCACCACCACACACACATACACACTCTCACAGTATCTCCAAGATATCTAGGGATGTCCACCTGGTGCCAGCCTGGACCCCGCCACTCCCACATTGTGGTGTGCTGTTATAAGAGTGACATGTACATTTAAATGGATGTTTGTAGTACTGGTATTACAAAGTTATTCTCTTTCCCTGGGGTGTGGTTTAAGTCTCTCCCTGGGGTGTGGTTTAAGTCTCTCCCTGGGTGTGTTTTAAGTCTCTCCCTGGGGTGTGGTTTAAGTCTCTCCCTGGGGTGTGGTTAAGTTGCCCTATGTACCTAACACTGCGGCATTGAGGATGTGTTAGGGGGAGACTTTTCCTTGTCTCTACTGCACCTCCATGCCCACACGAGGGGAGTAGTTTCAGGTGTGGTCAAGAGTAACTGCTCACCTGACACCCGGTGCTGGACAACTTCTGCATACCCAAACTGAACTAGCCACAGTAGCTCTAAGTCAGTAGAAGGTGGACAATAGGGTTGAACTTGGCACACCCATAGAGAACCCTGGGAGTCTCTGCTGTGTTGAACTTGGCACACCCATAGAGAACCCTGGGAGTCTCTGCTGGGTTGAACTTGGCACACCCATAGAGAACCCTGGGAGTCTCTGCTGTGTTGAACTTGGCACACCCATAGAGAACCCTGGGAGTCTCTGCTGTGTTGAACTTGGCACAACCATAGAGAACCCTGGGAGTCTCTGCTGTGTTGAACTTGGCACACCCATAGGTAACCCTGGGAGTCTCTGCTGTGTTGAACTTGGCACACCCATAGAGATCCTTGGGAGTCTCTGCTGTGTTGAACTTGGCACGCCCATAGAGATCCCTGGGAGTCTCTGCTGTGTTGAACTTGGCACACCCATAGAGAACCCTGGGAGTCTCTGCTGTGTTGAACTTGGCACACCCATAGAGAACGCTGGGAATCTCTGCTGGGTTGAACTTGGCACACCCATAGAGAACCCTGGGAGTCTCTGCTGTGTTGAACTTGTCACACCCATAGAGAACCCTGGGAATCTCTGCTGTGTTGAACTTGGCACACCCATAGAGAACCCTGGGAATCTCTGCTGTGTTGAACTTGGCACACCGATAGGTAACCCTGGGAGTCTCTGCTGTGTTGAACTTGGCACGCCCATAGAGATCCTTGGGAGTCTCTGCTGTGTTGAACTTGGCACGCCCATAGAGATCCCTGGGAGTCTCTGCTGTGTTGAACTTGGCACACCCATAGAGAACCCTGGGAATCTCTGCTGGGTTGAACTTGGCACACCCATAGAGAACCCTGGGAGTCTCTGCTGTGTTGAACTTGTCACACCCATAGAGAACCCTGGGAATCTCTGCTGTGTTGAACTTGGCACACCCATAGAGAACCCTGGGAGTCTCTGCTGTGTTGAACTTGGCACACCCATAGGTAACCCTGGGAGTCTCTGCTGTGTTGAACTTGGCACACCCATAGAGAACCCTGGGAGTCTCTGCTGTGTTGAACTTGGCACACCCATAGAGAACCCTGGGAGTCTCTGCTGTGTTGAACTTGGAACGCCCATAGAGATCCTTGGGAGTCTCTGCTGTGTTGAACTTGGCACGCCCATAGAGATCCCTGGGAGTCTCTGCTGTGTTGAACTTGGCACACCCATAGAGAACCCTGGGAATCTCTGCTGGGTTGAACTTGGCACACCCATAGAGAACCCTGGGAGTCTCTGCTGTGTTGAACTTGGCACACCCATAGGTAACCCTGGGGGTCTCTGCTGTGTTGAACTTGGCACACCCATAGAGAACCCTGGGAGTCTCGGCTGTGTTGAACTTGGCACACCCATAGAGAATGCTGGGAGTCCCTGCTTTGTTGAACTTGGCACACCCATAGGTAACCCTGGGAGTCTCTGCTGTGTTGAACTTGGCACACCCATAGAGAACGCTGGGATTCTCTGCTGTGTTGAACTTGTCACACCCATAGAGAACCCTGGGAGTCTCTGCAGTATTGAACTTGGCATGCCCATAGAGAATCCTGGGAGTCTCTGCTGTGTTGAAATAGGCACACCCATAGAGAACCCTGGGAGTCTCTGCTGTGTTGAACTTGGCACACCCATAGAGAACCCTGGGAGTCTCTGCTGTGTTGAACTTGGCACACCCATAGAGAACCCTGGGAGTCTCTGCTGTGTTGAACTTGGCACACCCATAGAGAACCCTGGGAGTCTCTGCTGTGTTGAACTTGTCACACCCATAGAGAACCCTGGGAGTCTCTGCTGTATTGAACTTGGCACACCCATAGAGAACCCTGGGAGTCTCTGCTGTGAACTTGGCACACCCATAGAGAACCCTGGGAGTCTCTGCTGTGTTGAACTTGGCACACCCATAGGTAACCCTGGGAGTCTCTGCTGTAGCACCTCTGGACGTGTATTGCTTTCTCTCTTCCTCCTCCTCTTGCCTTCCTGTTCTATCTTTCTTGTCCATTTCTCTTCGTCCTTCTTGATTCTCTGTTTTAATCTCCCCCACCTTCCTCTGTCTTCCCCCCTGTTGCATGTGCTCCCTGTCTCCATTTGCAGGGTGGCCAACAGCCTCGTGATGTGGTGGTGGTGATGTGGGAGGTGGGGGCTGTGGGGGATGGTCCTCTGTCTCTCCGGAGGATCATCGAGGAACATCAAGGCCACATTGAGACCGCCACCAAGGGCCCTATAGTACAGAAGTCGCATGAGACGGACCTCAGCAGTGTTTTGGAGAAGGATGAACAAAAGGTCATTTGCTTGTTTGAGGGAGACATTGTTGTTGTTATCATGTTTATAAGATGGTAAAGGGTTGCCATAAATGTGAACATGAAAACTTATCAAATGCTTGAATGCACACAAGTTCAGAATGCATATATCAACCTCCTCCCCTCCCTGTTAGTGTGGATAGCCAACAGGCAGTGCACTGAGTAGGCCCCTAAGCACCTGACCAGGTGTGTGTGTTGCTTACTGCCATAACTGTGCACACATTATGCATGCTCCTCATTTATGCACCAAAATGTAGCCAATGCAGAGTGCTTGTTCCCCTTTTCCTTCCAGTGGACTATGTTCATACGAAGGGGGTCTAAAATTATACTTTAAAAAGTTGTTTTAAATAAAATCTTGTGGTTAGACTTTGGAGCTCCATAGATTCCTCACACTTGACTGTGTGAACTTATAATAGCTCAAATGATAGATCTCTCTGAGTGCTCTCTTTTAGTATTAAAAAAGCTGCATAGCTACAACTATGCTAAAGTTACATGCAGCCAAAGTGGGGGTCCTCAAAACCTGAGTGCCCTGAATTGGTTTTAGTGCTGGTCATGATTGGAGAGTGCTAGCCATTGTTATCTGTGGCCAGAGGAAGCACTAATCTACAAAACTAGCGTATTCATTAGGTGCTAAAATGCAACTAATTAGACAAGCACGGGTGATGAAAATCATAGAAGCCAGAAACAGCGCTGGGCATTGTCGGCCATTTTGTTTAGGGAACAGTGGAACCTCTACTAACGGACATTCCCTATCTCGGACACCTACCTTATAACGGACAGGAGCACATGCACCAATTGGCTTTACCATTGAAATAGTACTCAGTCACCATCCCTGTAACGGACACCTCTCAATCCCGGCTAACGGAGTGCACTCAAACTCATTGTTGTAGAAATAAACCTCCTAACGGACAGTGGGAGGGGCCAGTACTGATCATGTGCGCATGTCAATTAATGATTATAATAACAATAAATTTTATGCATGAAACATCTTGTGAAATGCAGTATGGTTGTCTAAAGTAGTCCTCTTGCTTGGAGAGATGCTGCTATATCTCTTATTCTGTTAGCGTAAGGCTGTGTCCATACAAATGGTAGGTAGCTGGAATTCAACTCCATATCCCGCTTCTCTGTTGACTCTGTCTCCTGTGACCTCAACAAATGCTTTATTGCAGTCTCTCCTCAGGAACTGTGAGATTGTAGAGGCAATGTTGTACGCAACATGACCTACAACTTCGCCGTCTTTGATTACGGCCACAGCAGACTGGTCCTCGGCATCATTTGGCTCCCGTTTGAGTAGCAGAACTTCCCCAATGTGAGGTGTCCACACTTCTTTGTACACATGGTGTCCTCTGATATAGGACTGAATCTCTGTCACACTCAAAGACATTGCACCACCACCAGGTCCACTACTGACTACAGGCTTGGAAGTGATCTCACGTGTCAGCTACATGAACTGTGTCAAGGCTATGCCCATCTATCGAACGCGTGACAGGCTTAGCTGCTGCTTCATTCGAGTCATGAGTTCTTCGAGCAAGCGTAGATATCATCTCTCTTTACAGAAAAAGAAGGAAGCTGAGAAGAATCCTGGTGTTACTGTACGTTCACAAATGTCAGAAAAACAAGGTATCTATTGTCACTTTGTATGAATCGAATGCTTCAAGCTCTTTGACTCGTACAAACAAGAGATCTCGTGTGTCCGAATACTTGGAGATTAATGACGCTTTATACCAATGTACCTGCTGGCATGCTCAAAGAACATTTACCCCTGTGGGCCCCAGCTTACTGACAAAGCCAAGCAAATTGCTGTAATCCTGGTCAAGGAGTTTAAGGGAAGCAATGGATGGTTGGAAAAGTAGAAGAAGCGATATAACATTAGAAGAGTGACTGTGTGTGGAGAATCAGGTGATGTACAAGGGGATACTGTTGGGTCATGGAAGGAGAGATTGCCTGAGATTTTGAGGGGATATGCAAAGGAAGATATCTATAACCTAGATGAAACAGGATGCTTTTGGAGGGCTCTTCCAGAGCAAGGATTTGCTCAGAAGGGGAAAAAGTGCAAGGGTGGGAAGAAGTGTAAGCAGAGGGTCACAGTGACCTTCATAGTGAATGGAGCTGGTGATAAGGAGACTCCTATTGTAATCTGGCAATCACAAAACCCCAGGTGTTTTCGAGGTATGGATAAAAATAGTCTACCAGTCAAGTATTATCACCAGAAAAAAAGCCTGGATGACAGGAGAAATCTTGGAAGCAGTATTGACCTCTTTTAACCGTTAAAATGAGAATTTAAAAAGATCAATTTTGCTTTTTATGGATAATACTGGTTGCCACCAAGAAAATTTAAAAGAAAAATATAGTAATATAAAAATAGTTTTTCTTCCCAACATCTAAATTACAGCCACTAGACTTGGGGATCATCCAGAACTTCAAGGTCCATTATCGTCAGCTTCTCCTTCGCTATGTGTTAGCTAAGATTGATGATTGCAGTTGTGCTTCTGAGATGACGAAGTCTATTAATGTACTAACTGCAATCAGGTGGTTATCTCGGGCATGGAGTAAAGTAAAACCATATCTAAGCGCTTCAGAAGTGGTGGTGTTCTTAATAGTGAGTTGGGTGTGACCAGCTTAAATGAAGAAGATCCTTTTCAAGACATTGATGCAGAATTTGTACTAGGTGCACTCATTTCAAAGACAATGTGCACCAAGGGTAGTTGTTCACCTGATGAGTATGTCAACGGAGACAGCAATCTTCCTGTATGTACTAAGTTTGATGATGATACCTGGGAAGACAGCTTCTTAGCAAGCCTTTCTGAACAGTCATCCATTGTTGAATGTGAGGAAGCACTTACAGATGGAGAAGACCTAGACCTACTACCACCTTCCCCCAAAATTGAGAAACTATGAAGAAGCTATACAATCATTAGAGGAGGTCAAACAAAATTTGGAAAGCCGTGCATGTTTTACTGAAGCCTTGAGTACCAGTTCTCTAATTGATCAAGTAGCTTGTCTTCATTCAGTTAATGCCAGACAAAGTATTCATACTTCCCTGCCCTTCACACTGAATAACTGCATTAATTTACGTCTAAAATTAACAATGTTCATATAATAATATTAGTATCTTACGTTTACCCTGACTTGAGGGTGTGAATAAAAAAAATATAAAAAAATAAAAAAATAATAATATTAAATAATAATTATATAATAATAATAAAATAATAATAATAATAATAAAATAATAATAAAAATAATTTAAAAAAATATATATAATTATTATGTATACATATATAATATAGGCTAGGCAGTGATAAGCTACAATTAATGAATGAACTTGAACAAACAATCCACGTTCTCCACCTATTATAATGTAAAATGAGATTAATGGGGGGAAACCTCTGATAAGGGACACCTCCGAATAATGGACAAAAGTCCTCGTCCCAATGTGTCCGCTATTCAGAAGTTCCACTGCATATAATAATGAAGAGAGAGAGAGCTCTACCCCCATATATCTCACCACCTGTTTGAAGACAAAAAGGCTCTCCCTTGTGGCTACTAGCCCACATACACACATCAGTGTGTTTCCTAGGCTACACCTGAATCAGGTCTGGTGGAGGGCATGGCACATGTAGTGTGCAGTAGGCCTGGGAGAGTTCTCCTTATCTGCTTGGACAATACATATGTATGGCTGCATGACAACCACTCTCCTCTCTCTACAGCATCAAAGAAAGTTGAGACTATAATATAATTACACATCTTATGTGTAGTACTGCCTTACTACCAACATGTGACACAATCCCAGTCTTGTCTCTGCACATGTGCAATACCAGATGACACACCCTCTTTTGTGGGTGCAGCATTACATCACCACTCATGAATATAATTAAGGAGGAGGCTGAGAAGTATTTGATGGAGTTAGAGAAAGATGTCCTCCCCAAAGATTGTCCTGCTAAGAAGTGCCAACTTCACACAGAGTTGCTCAAGCTGTTCTGCTTCGACTGTGATGTATTAATTTGTCGCTACTGCACACTAAAGGACCACAGGGACCACCTCTTTGACTTCACCAACTTAGCAGCTGAGAAGAAGAGGAAAGAGCTGATGTAGAGCTTGAGGCCTCTGAGAAAAGTGGCGGGCAATCTCTCTTGTGCTGTTGAAGAGATACAGACCACAGAATCTGAGCTAGCAGCCCAGGGAGAGTCTGTAGCCAACACCATCGGGAAGTCCTTCGAGGAGCTGCATGCTATCATTGAAGGGCACAAACAGAAGATGTTAGAGGAGGCCAAAAAGAGAGTGTGTGAGAACATGGAGAAGCTTGGGGGACAAAAGGAGGACATTTCCATTTCCCTCGCAGAGGTGTGGAGCATCATGGACTACACCGAACAGTGTGTGAATCACTGTTCCAATGATGAGTTCATGTGTGCACATACTGAGATGGAGAGTAGGATCCAGCGAAAAATAATTGAAGACAGCGCCAAGCCGGGGCAGAAGCTTACGCCAATGGAGGAGGTTTATGTAGCGGTGGAGGTGATCTGTGCTGAGGCCCTGGAGCAGCTCCTCCAGACCCAGGCTAAGATAACTCGACTTCCCATCACTCTAGTCATCAACACTGTGTCCAGCAAGGCTGAGGCTGGGAAGTTATCGGAAGTGGTCTTGTGCACCACTCAACTCTGTGGCAACAAGCCATCAACACGTGCTGTTCAAATAGACTGCCATATGAAGTGTCTGCACAGTGGAGCTCACATCAAATCCAGCACCAGAGAAATTGGAGCCGACAAATATTGTATCCAGTTCATACCCACTCGCCGTGGACGACATGAACTTACTATGTCATTGGACGGGCATCAAGTAGCGGGCAGTCCCTTCCCTGTGCTTGTCTCCATCCCGCCCACTCAACTAGACAAGCCTGTCAAGGTGTGGGGTGGTGTAACATGGCCTAGTTGTATCACTGTCAACTCCGTGGGTGAGATTATAGTCGCTGAATATAATGGTGATGTCGTTGTGTTGGATAGAGAGGGGAAAAGATTGATAAGTATCAATTACTCGGAACATAAATTTCAATGTTTACTAGGTATTGCTGTAGACAGTGAAGACAACATCTATTTCACTGATGAAGGCACTAATCGAATCTTCAAGTCGTACAAGAACTGCAGTGAGGTTCAAGTGCACAGAGTCCAGCAAGTGAAAGGTCCAGGACACATCGATGTTGCAGTAGTTGGAGATGAAGTGATGGTTACTGAATGTGGCAATGGAGGTAGGATCATGGTGTACGACAGAGAACTGAAATATGTGAGACAGATTGTTGGTACAGATAAAAACACATTGTTGTGCCTATCTCCTGACAGTCATCAAAACATGTACGTCAGTAGTCGTTGGAGCTCTAGTATTCAAGTCTTCAGTTAATGATGGTGCATTCCTACGCTCCTTTGGCTGTGATGAGGATGGTGTGAAGAGGTTGAAGTCTCCACTTGGTGTGTGTGTAGCTGGTCAGTATGTGTATGTGGCAGATATTGGTGTATGTAAGATAGTAGTGTTCACCACTGAGGGAGACTATGTCACCTCATTTGGTGATGGATACTATTTGGATGTGTGTGTAGATCAAGATGGGTTTGTGTATGCTTGTAACCTTAACTCTGATAAGATTGATATATTTTAGTTTTCTGTTGGCAATTAGTTGATGAATTATAATGCATGATTCAATGAAGCTTTTATCGTCCTCCACTCACAACAGATAATGGAACTTTGTAAGAGTTGAAGACTTCCTTTGTCCAGAAGGAAACTTCCAATTAAAATAATGATTATTGTGTGGCCTAGCAGCCTGTGATCCCTCCCCCTCAGGATGTGGTGGAGGGAGGTCTCCTGCCCTCATCTTTGCCAGGTGGAGGCCTGTTGGATATAAATGCTCCCAGCAACCACTGGCTGACTGACCTTCTTGGGCAGAGACAAGTATGCACTAATTAGCACCCACTAGTATTTATTATCACTTGACAGTACATATAATATATTATAGAAACACGAGTGATGACCATGATTAGGGAGGAAGAGTACTGATGCTCTACAAGTCAAAATCAAGTAGTTGATGGCAGAACTTAGTATAGTTACAGCTACTAGTTGGCAAAATTGACAGCTGCTAATTAGCTGCTAGAGACTTGATCCTCACCTCTCCTTAAACATGCCTGACCTGGCAGATTCTCGGCAAGAATCTCTACCAATTGTTAACTCATTGCAATAAGGCACTTGCACATCCGTGCAAAGTAATTCACATTCCTAGTCCAATAATCACACGAGTGTTAGGAGGGCTAATTAGGTATTTGTGCATAACTTTAATTACCTTGTTGGATATTAGATTTCAAATGCTGCTGTCCCAGACACTATCCCAGTTGGTAAAGGGTGGACTTTGACTAATCACTCCTTTAGACTCTGACCCTTGCCTTCTCCATCGCCAATTGACCCTGGCG
The DNA here is from genome assembly GCA_028752905.1 of Cladorhizidae sp. MBARI D1340-BT2. NCBI lineage: Eukaryota > Metazoa > Porifera > Demospongiae > Poecilosclerida > Cladorhizidae > Cladorhizidae sp. MBARI D1340-BT2. The sequence continues at coordinate 42,945,721 of JAQNBH010000013.1, forward strand.
ACTATAGGATTGGTATGCAGCAGGGTGGTACCGCCCCTCCTGGGTGTTGGCAGAGGTCGGGTTCATTACAGTGTGCACTTGGATGTGGGTTAGTATATGATTGGAGGGAGGAGTGTTTAGAGTGAGGGTATTGTGGTCTTGAGTGTAATTTAGGTTGTCTATAGAGGCATGCAGGTAAGGCTGAAGTTCTAACCTTGAATTGGTTAGTCAGGCCTAGTTGAGGTTCTCTCCTTGTCCTGGCTAGTTGAGGTTCTCTCCTTGTCCTGGCTAGTTGAGGTTCTCTCCTTGCCCTGGCTAGTTGAGGTTCTCTCCTTGTCCTGGCTAGTTGAGGTACTCTCCTTGTCCTGGCTGGTTGAGGTTCTCTCCTTGTCCTGGCTAGTTGAGGTTCTTTCCTTGTCCTGGCTAGTTGAGGTTCTCTCCTTGTCCTGGCTAGTTGAGGTTCTCTCCTTGTCCTGGCTAGTTGAGGTTCTCTCCTTGTCCTGGCTAGTCTAGGTTCTCTCCTTGTCCTGGTTAGTTGAGGTCTGTCCTGGTCCAGGCTAGCTGTCTTCCTCAGCATGGCTTTCAGGGTTGCATCGAAACGTTCCAACATTCCATCTGTCTGGAGGTGTTATGGAGTAGTCCTGATGTACTTTATCTTCAGCAAGTCGAACACTGAGGACATCAAGTTCGAACAAAAGTTAGATCGTTGATCTGTCAGGATCTCTTCTGGTATGCTCATTCATTTTCGTAAACACTTGGCAGAGGCTTCAGCCACCGTCTAGGCTTCCACTTTCTTGAGAGGGATTGTTTCTGGAAACGTCGTGGCAAAGTCCATCCTGGTCAAGATGAATTTGTTTCCTTTCTTTGCCTTTACAATGTGCCCACCATGTCCATATCTATCCACTTGAAGGGCTCCTCCATCACTGGTCGAGGCACCAAGGGAGCTTTTGCTCTGTGATTTCTGTTTCCTCGTTGGCACTCTGCACACTCCTTGCACCAGCAGCCACATCCTTTCCGGGTCTTGGCCAGTAGAAATAAGCACAGGCCACGGTTATTTTCTTTCCCAGCTATCCAGCCATAGTGCTGTATTAGGTAGGTTAGGGCTAGGCCTAAGTTTTAATCTTACTCTAGTAATGGGCCTAACTAACCTAACACTAGCCCCATATCTAGCCCTGGCCCTAGCTCTTGGCCCATGTGGTCTGTGTTTTAGTCTGACCCCATAGATACACAAGTCCTGCAAGGCAATGCAATTTGTTCTGTTCAAGTCCCCAGCCAGGACTCACTTCACTCGTGGACAACAGGATGATTTGATCCTCTTTCATTTTTGTGTAATATTAGTTATGTATGTGTATGTTGCATAGTCAGTGCATCTACAGTGGGTAAGGTGAGGCCATGGTAGTACATAGTTGCCAACTCTCACTGATTGACTGTGAGACTCAAGGATTTTCCCTTTATCTCAAGTTCTCAGGCAACATTGGCAATCTCAAGGACAAATTGGTAATCTGAATACATAAGTGCACTGAACCTTAACCACTGAAACTACCATAGTTTATTTAGCTATGCCATTGGGTGCAACCAATAGCAGCTTAAATATTGACAGTCTATGCTGAGCTAGTGCAAGTGTGAAGGATCTGAATGCAGTTTATCTCAGTATGTCACAGCTGTCATCAAATGAATCAGGTACTGATAGTGAACTAGAATGTTGGGGTGATTTGGCTGCCCCTGCCACCAAGAAAAGAAAGTCATCATGCTGCTACATACAAAACATTTACAAGTCAGAATAGGAGAAAGAGTTTCCTATATCTTCAGTTAATGATAACAGGTATGCATTTTTTTGTATTCCTTGCAAAAAGAATGTTACCTGTTCTCATATGGGTAAAGCTGACATCAGGCAGCATTGTGAAACATCTAAGATGGAGCATGCTGTTAAATGCTCAAGGTCACTCTGTTCCTTTATGCCATCTGCAACCTCCAGTATCACAGAGAAACTATCAAAGCTAAAGTGCTACACACCAATTTCCTTATTCAGCACAATTTGTCATTTGCCACTGCTGATCATTTGTCTCCATTGTATTCCAAGATGTTTCCAGACTCACAGATTGCACACCATTTCAAATGTAGCAGAACCAAAGCAACGTGCATACTGAATGAAGCCATTGCTCTGCGATTGCTGGCACAACTAGTATCATACATGAAAGAAAATCCTTTGTCATGAAAAAAATGAATCCTATTTGTGTCACGATATTTGATGTGAATAATAATGATCATGTGGAAAGCAAGTTTTACAATATGTTTGTGACCACAGGTGAAGATTGTGGGCGAGCTGAACAATTGTTACAAGCCATCGATACTAACTTTTCACAAGATTGCATTGATTGGCAGAATGTTATGTTATGTTGCCCTGTGCCACACAACTCCTATGCATGTTGCCCTGTGCCACACAACTCCTATGCATGTTGCCCTGTGCCATACAACTCCTATGCATGTTGCCCTGTGCCACACAACTCCTATGCATGTTGCCCTGTGCCACACAACTCCTATGCATGTTGCCCTGTGCCACACAACTCCTATGCATGTTGCCCTGTGCCACACAACTCCTATGCATGTTGACCCTTGCCCTTTGTGGTATTGAGTAACTGATTCCAATGAGCACACATCCAGATATACATCAAACAACGCATTCCATATAATAATAGACTCTCTTTAGTCTTACGTCTCGGCAATTCCTTCTCACTAGACCCCTGGAGGTGTTGACAAGGTAGATATGCCCTAGGGGTGTCTGCATGTGAGACAACTTGTCCTTGTCTTCTTGTCTGGCCATCTGTGCTAGTCCATACTTGGGAATCTCTGGTAGCTGTGGTAGTCCTTGACCTCGGTGTCGGCCATCAAAGTCTCTCCTATGTTTAATCTTGAACTCATTGTTCTGGAATGTCTGTTGGAGATAGTCCATTTTGGGATCAGTTGCGCCGTCAGTTGAGGGATATTTGCTCTCAGTTTCCTTCCCATTGAGAGTTGCGCAGGTGAGAGGTCACACCAAGGGAAGGGTGTTGAACTATACATAAGTAGGCCATGTATGGATCTGCTGATCCTGTCAATAGCTTTTTCACTGTCTCCTCTCTCCCCTTGTCCATTACTCTGGGGGGAATGGGAGCTGCAGTGACGTGGCAGAAATCATAAGACTTTGCAATATTCATTGCACGAGTATTGGGTGAGATTGTTGCTGATACCATTTCCAGAATCCTATGACTTGAGAACACTGTCTTGAATGATTGGATAATTCTGGATGACATCGTATTTGATAGTTTGATGACCTAGATATCTTGAGCAATAGTGAACAATAAGGATGTAGTTTTTACCTCTGATGGCACACACATCTGATTCAGGCATAGGCAGGTAGCCTGAATGTGAGAGCACACAGGTCTGATGCCACCCTCTGCCAGGGAGAGGCAGGTAGCCTGAATGTGAGAGTACACAGGTCTGATGCCACCCTCTGCCAGGGATAGGCAGGTAGCCTGAACGTGAGAGCACACAGGTCTGATGCCACCCTCTGCCAGGGAGAGGCAGGTAGCCTGAATGTGAGAGCACACACATCTGATGCCACCCTCTGCCATGTATAGTCAGGTAGCCTGAATGTGAGAGCACACAGGTCTGATGCCACCCTCTGCCAGGGAGAGGCAGGTAGCCTGAATGTGAGAGCACACAAGTCTGATGCCACCCTCTGCCAGGCATAGGCAGGTAGTCTGAATGTGAGAGCACACAGGTCTGATGCCACCCTCTGCCAGGGATAGGTAGGTAGCCTGAATGTGATGAGTGGCCCACTTCTGGGAGTGAATTCCTCTGCACATGCTCACATTCCTTCACCAGGTGTTTATGTCTTGAGAAGTCCCAGTCTCCACACTGATGACCTTGCTCGTTGATGCTGCATGCCATGGTGACTGACCTGCAGCTTCTGGAGTCGTTGCTTGTGCAGATTTCTTGGAGCCACTAGTCTGCATCTATGGAGTTGGATACCTTGCCCAATAGCAAGTTCTCCGCAGTCTTGTAAGCAGGGTTTGACTGCCTGCTTGACTTTCCTTTTGTGTGGCCAGCCATTGCAGCAGTAGTTCATGACAACTGAACAAGTAGGTTCTGCTGCTTGTTCACTCATGTCAGAATCTGTTGGGGCTCTTGACAAGATGCTGTGTAGAGTAGTTTGCCTGGTACAGGCTAGACAAACCTTGCAAGGTGCAAACAGATCCTTAGTACTCTTGGTGGTACCCTATCCAGGTATTTTGTTCCTAGCAGAGGTTTAATAGTGTATATACTATGCCTAACATCCATTACTAGTAAACTATATGCCTAACAAGGTTTATGGTCAGTTTCAAGCCTTACTAGTATACTAACATCCATTACTAGTATACTATGCCTAACAAGATTTATGGTCAGTTTCAAGCCTTACTAGTATATTATCATCCATTACTAGTAAACTATGCCTAACAAGGTTTATGGTCAGTTTCAAGCCTTACTAGTATACTAACATCTATTACTAGTATAATATGCCTAACAAGGTTTATGGTCAGTTTCAAGCTGACATCGCATTCCCAGAATGTAGTTAGAGAAGTGCTCGTGGGACTAGATGCTTGCCAACACCTCTTTCTCTATTTGTGTGTGTCTGCACTCGGTCTCCATAGCAATCTGGAGGCATATACACCACTGGTTTCCAATCTTCTGCACTGGCTTGGAGTAATACTGCTCCAAGTCTGAAGATGAAGTGTCAGTGGAACTCTTTGTTTCTGCTTTGGGGATGTAAAGGGAGAGCATTTTTGGTCTCTGACTTGAGAGAGAAGGCCTGATGTTGTGGATCTCCCCATAGCCATGCAACATTCTTTCCAAGGAGCTGCCTTGGGGGTCATGTCAGATCCACTAGACGGGGGAGGGAGAGAATCTTCCCAGCTGGTTTACCATCCCCATGAAATGCCGGAGCATTCTCTCTGGTGCCTTCGTCTTGGCAGTGGCTGTCATCTTTGAGGGGTGTGGTTGTATTCCTCACTGGCAGTGGCTGTCGTCTTTGATGGGTGTGGTTGTATTTCTCACTGGCAGTGGCTGTCGTCTTTGAGGGGTGTGGTTGTATTCATTGTTGACCAATGAGATGTCCGAGGAATGTCATTTTTGGTTGAAGAAATTTGCACTTGTCTTTGTTGGATGTTCCCCCAGCATCTGCTATCCTTTGGAGTGCTGCTGGCAATCTAGTATCATGTTATGTTTAGTCTTCCCCAAACACGAGTACACCATCCATAAAGCAGATAGCTCCCTCTAGTCCGGACAGTATTTCACTCACCTACTTTTGGAAGTACTTGGGTGCACTACATATACCAAAGGAGAGTTTGTTGAAGGTTTACCTTCCAAATGCTGTTATGAATGTTGTGAGTAGTTGCCACTCCTCTGCCAAGGCTATCTGCAAGAATCCCAAGTCTGCGTCGAGTTTGCTAAATAACTTTGCTCCTGATTATTGTGTTATTGTCTCTTCCACCTTGGGTAGAGGACACACCTTCCTGAGAACACTGGCTTCAAGTCGACGCAAATTCTAATTTGGCCAGATCTCTTTGGGACTGCAACCATCCCACACACACCAAGTGGTTGGTTTCTCCACTTTGGATATCACTTCTAGTAGTTCCATTCTGTGTAGTTCCTGTTTAACCCTGTCATGTAGGGGTAGTGCCACATGTCTGGCTGTGAACGTGCTTGGGGCTCTGTTTAACCCTGTCATGTAGGGGTAGTGCCACATGTCTGGCTGTGAATATGCTTGGGGCTCTGTTTAACCCTGTCATGTAGGGGTAGTGCTACATGTCTGGCTGTGAACATGGTTGGGGCTCTGTTTAACCCTTTCATGTAGGGGTAGTGCAACATGTATGGCTGTGAATATGCTTGGAGCTCTGTTTAACCCTGTCATGTAAGGGTAGTGCCGATGTCTGTCTGTGAACATGCTTGGGGCTCTGTTTAACCCTGTCATGTAGGGGTAGTGCCACATGTCTGGCTGTGAACATGCTTGGGGCTCTGTTTAACCCTGCCATGTAGGGGTTAGTGCCACATGTCTGGCTGTGAACATGCTTGGGGCTCTGTGTTTGGCTTGACTCTTTGACCAGGAATACCTACACCTTCAAACACAGTTGGGAATTTCTCCATTATCTCACACTTGTCACAATCTACAACATCTGCCGTACAAGGTGGAGGTTGTTGATTGATGGAAGTTTAATTTCAGTCCCTCCACAACAAAGACTACATAGTTGTTTAATTGACTGTCTATATTTTGTAGGTGAGATTGCCCCAGAGCTGTCCTGCTACATCCAGGGACTGTCCTGCTACATCCAGGGACTGTCCTGCTACATCCAGGGGCTGTCCTGCTACATCCAGGGGCTGTCCTGCTACATCCAGGGGCTGTCCTGCTATATCCAGGGACTGACAGGAAGGCTTGTGTAAGTTCTTTCTTGCGATGTTAAGCTTAAGTTTGCCTATATATTGATATGTCTGGGATGAGGATATGGTCACCTCTGCCCCAGTGTCTAGCTTGAATGCAACCTTGGTTCCACTTAGCTCAGTCATGGTAACCATGTCTACTCCAGGCTGTATCCAGACAGGCTGTGTCTAGATAGCTTTCTGCTGACATATTTCCCACCATTTTTGTGGAGCAATGGGCACTGGACTGGCCTTCCGCTATGACTACACAGGTTAGCTTTGCTCTTTCTCCTCATTCCTTTCCATCTGTTGTCAAGTGTGGCACTCTTGAGTTTGCTGTGCACCTCATCGAGGTTGCTGGTTAGTTCTGCTCAATTTTCTAGTTGTTGTTGTTGAGTGTGCACCGGTTCTTGTTGTCAGATCATTTTTGGTCCCTTCCAGCATTAGCTCTGAGTTGAGTTGGAGAGTCTTTTATCTCCTATACCCACTACAAGAGAGTGTTTTGTCTCCTATACCCACTACAAGAGAGTGTTTTGTCTCCTATACCCACTACAAGAGAGTGTTTTGTCTCCTATACTCACTACAAGAGAGTGTTTTGTCTCCTATACCCACTACAAGAGAGTGTTTTGTGTCCTATACACACTACAAGAGAGTGTTTTGTCTCCTATACTCACTACAAGAGAGTGTTTTGTCTCCTATACTCACTACAAGAGAGTGTTATGGCTCCTACAAGAGAGTGTTTTGTCTCCTATACTAACTACAAGAGAGTGTTTTGTCTCCTATACCCACTACAAGAGAGTGTTTTGTCACCTATACCCACTACAAGAGAGTGTTTTGTCTCCTATACCCACTACAAGAGAGTGTTTTGTCTCCTATACCCACTACAAGAGAGTGTTTTGTCTCCTATACCCACTACAAGAGAGTGTTTTGTCACCTATACCCACTACAAGAGAGTGTTTTGTCTCCTATACCCACTACAAGAGAGTGTTTTGTCTCCTATACCCACTACAAGAGAGTGTTTTGTCTCCTATACCCACTACAAGAGAGTGTTTTGTCTCCTATATCCACTACAAGAGAGCGTTTTGTCTCCTATACCAACTACAAGAGAGTGTTTTGTCTCCTAATCTCACTACAAGAGAGCGTTTTGTCTCCTATACCAACTACAAGAGAGTGTTTTGTCTCCTATACCCACTACAAGAGAGCATTTTGTCTCCTATACTAACTACAAGAGAGTGTTTTGTCTCCTATACCCACTACAAGAGAGTGTTTTGTCACCTATACCCACTACAAGAGAGTGTTTTGTCTCCTATACCCACTACAAGAGAGTGTTTTGTCTCCTATACCCACTACAAGAGAGTGTTTTGTCTCCTATATCCACTACAAGAGAGCGTTTTGTCTCCTATACCAACTACAAGAGAGTGTTTTGTCTCCTAATCTCACTACAAGAGAGCATTTTGTCTCCTATACTAACTACAAGAGAGTGTTTTGTCTCCTATACCCACTACAAGAGAGTGTTTTGTCTCCTATACCCACTACAAGAGAGTGTTTTGTCTCCTATACCCACTACAAGAGAGTGTTTTGTCACCTATACCCACTGCAAGAGTGTTTTGTCTCCTATACCCACTACAAGAGAGTGTTTGTCTCCTATACTCACTACAAGAGTGTTTTGTCTCCTATACCCACTACAAGAGAGTGTTTTGTCACCTATACCCACTACAAGAGAGTGTTTTGTCTCCTATACCCACTACAAGAGAGTGTTTGTCTCCTATACTCACTACAAGAGTGTTTTGCCTCCTATACCCACTACAAGAGAGTGTTTTGTCTCCTATACCCACTACAAGAGAGTGTTTTGTCTCCTATATCCACTACAAGAGAGCGTTTTGTCTCCTATACCAACTACAAGAGTATTTTGTCTCCTAATCTCACTACAAGAGAGTGTTTTGTCTCCTATACTCACTACAAGAGAGTGTTTTGTCTCCTATACCCACTACAAGAGAGTGTTTAGTCTCCTAATCTCACTACAAGAGAGTGTTTTGTCTCCTATACCAACTACAAGAGAGTGCTTTGTCTCCTAATCTCACCACAAGAGAGTGTTTTGTCTCCTATACCCACTACAAGAGAGTGTTTTGTCTCCTATACCCACTACAAGAGAGTGTTTTGTCTCCTATACCCACTACAAGAGAGTGTTTTCCTCCTATACCCACTACAAGAGAATGTTTTGTCTCCTATACTCACTACAAGAGAGTGTTTTGTCTCCTATACCCACTACAAGAGAGTGTTTTGTCTCCTATACCCACTACAAGAGAGTGTTTTGTCTCCTATATCCACTACAAGAGAGCGTTTTGTCTCCTATACCAACTACAAGAGAGTGTTTTGTCTCCTAATCTCACTACAAGAGAGTGTTTTGTCTCCTATACTCACTACAAGAGAGTGTTTTGTCTCCCATACCCACAACAAGAGAGTGTTTAGTCTCCTAATCTCACTACAAGAGAGTGTTTTGTCTCCTATACCAACTACAAGAGAGTGTTTTGTCTCCTAATCTCACTACAAGAGAGTGTTTTGTCTCCTATACCCACTACAAGAGAGTGTTTTGTCTCCTATACCCACTACAAGAGAGTGTTTTGTCTCCTATACCCACTAAAAGTCAGTTTCGTATCATCTCTGTACTTAATGTGCCATAGTCATCACAGTTCTCTACGAGTCAGTAGAGCTCCATGATCTATTCCTTTGCTGATTCCCCTTGATGTTGGTCTCTGCGATTGAATTGATCTCTCTCGTAAATGTTATTGTTTTGGACTTTGAAGAACGAGTCGAATTTCCCTATTTCCTCTCATCTTTGGTAGCATTTGTTGAGTGAGGACTGCTTCTGCTTCTTCACCAGACAATACATGAGTGTGTGCACTTGTTTTAGCTCTGCATCTGTGCAGAGGCATGGAGCTATCCTAAACACCTCTTCCATTGAGGCCAGGCATCTGCTTCTTGAAATTAAAAGTACCTGGCTGTTCCATATATGGATTTGTGACATTTTGGTCATACCTAGTAGTTATTAAAGGAGAAGATTTTTTTTTGGGTAATCATAAAGTCTGTTACGATCTGAAGTTAATGAGACTATCACAGCAAAACTATACCTATATATATACGTGCATACATAGTACCTACATACTTATATAGTTATATATTATACATGCATACATAGTACCTACATACTTATATAGTTATATATATACATGCATACATAGTACCTACATACTTATATAGTTATATATATACATGCATACATAGTAGACATACTTATATAGTTATATATATATATATATATACATGCATACATACACCTACATACTTATATAGTTATATATATATACATGCATACATAGTACCTACATACTTATATAGTTATATATATATATATCATGCATACATACATGGTACCTACAGGCATAATATCATACTGCATGCCTGATATAACACCCCATGTAGTGCTCTATATAATGTGTTCATTTGAGGACAATATAGTAATTCCAAATTCCTAAAGCTCTTAGGAATTGTAATTGCATTACTATTCACTAGCCTCATTGCTACTTCTGTTTGCTACTGCAGAGGCTGCACTAGAAGTAGAGGGAGGAAGGCAAGTTTGGTCTGAATGCAACTCTAACAATACATGTTCATGTCCTGATGCCATTAGTGAAGCAGTTCAGTGCACAGATACTGCAGCCTTGCTCTGGCCCCAGCTTGCCTCTGCATGTGCTATGATGAAGAGGAGAATTGCTTGGACATGTTTGTTCACATGCTGCCATTATCTTATGTCTTGACTGCAAGTATATATCACCCAATCCAATGCTACTCGGTGCAAAATGCGTCCATGTTTAATGCTGCTGTGTGCCATGCCACAGCTGATTTAAATGGTGAGGGATGTTTCTGTGGCAGATACAAGCAAGACTATGGCCTGGCTGTCTACTCCTGCAGCTACATCAACTGCAGACCTTGTAAAGAATAGGATGCAGAAACTGGCTGCAGTTCTTTGCTGCTCCTTTTCTTCCACTCACTCTCTTTTACATTCTCCTAGTGAGTCTGCAGCTCACAGTCACCTCTAGCCATCTCTGTGCACCAGTGGGAGCCACACAGTGAAGTTTGCCCCTTGTATTCTGAAGTGATGTCCACCAGCCAAGGCTCTACATGGAGGCGTGGCTCAGACCTGCCATTGCCCAAGGCTGCTCTACATGGAGGCGTGGCTCAGACCTGCCATTGCCCAAGGCTACTCTACATGGAGGCGTGGCTCAGACCTGCCATTGCCCAAGGCTACTCTACATGGAGGCGTGGCTCAGACCTGCCATTGACCAAGGCTGCTCTGCATGGAGGTCTATTGTTCTGGGAATCGAGCACTTCTACCAGTTGGCAGCATGCTTTATGCTGACCTTGACCTTTGGAGGCTGAGAACACTCCTCCTGCTATTCCTCCTCACATCCTCTCCACTCCATTAGGACAAGATGTTGTCATATATCACTATATAGGAACATTTAAAAATGACAAAAATATTGATGGGTCTCTTCAAAAAAAAATGAAAGGAAATTACCAATGATGAGCACAAACATTAGGGCACCCTTTACCTTTTAAAACCAAGCACTATACTATTGGTCTATGGTTGGTGGATGGAGCATGTGATGGGATGTCTTTTTTGAACTCGTATGTGATGTGTGATTAATGACACTCTAGTATAAATATTAAGATACTGCACAACATGTAGATGTCTGCTTATGGTAAATAAGGAAGTGGTGACAGCAGGTTGCACTTCTTATTTTGTACTTATTTGGTGATGTTTCATTTCTGCATAGCTAAGCAAAAGGAATGTAATTATTGTTAGGTTTAGTATAATTATAAGAGTTTCGTTTTATAAAGTAAATTTGTCATGATTTCACCTTATATGAAAATATTAACCAGAATTGCCAACATTTAGTGACTTCTCGTTGCCCATCCACAGTGGGGTCTCAAATTCTTTGTATTGAAGGCATGAATCCATAATTTATTCACTCAAGCTTTTGGCTAGATGCTTTAACCTTCATGTCTAGCCAAATTGTCAAGCGAGAAAATTTTATTTGGTTATGGAGAAAGTCATTGTGGATGTGTTATAGCTATATAGTCCTTCTGGATGCCACACCAGATTGTAAACATAAGTGATAGTTTTACCCCATGCTGCCTAGAAAAGAAAGAAGTGATGCAAGTATTGATCCTGTTACACTCCAAAGTGCATGATCCAACCACAGAGGTGCCTGATAGGATCCTGCTTCTGTATTGCAAAAATCTCCCCAAAGCTGCCATCGGCCTAAAACTCCATTCCGTAATTGCTAGGCTCCCCATGAAGCAGGAACTTAGGTACCCTCTATCTGGGTTTGCCATGATGAAGACACTGGCATCTAATAGCTGTCTCCATTTTAACATAGTAATGGTTCTTCTTTGTTTCTTTTCTTGCTGGTGCAGGTTTGTTTTAGTACTGCACTAGTTTGCTGCCTCTATTTAGTGGCTGTATCATTAGCTACTCATCGAGGATCTCATGATGCAGGGAATTCTAAATTCTCTTATGCTCTTGCTTCATGCAGCATCTCCTCATTGCTGCCCTAGGTTGCTGCTGCCTCTACTATTCCATGGCTGTGCTATTTCCTGTCAAGGATGATACAGCACTACATAACTTTTGTTTTTGGTCTCGTTGGTGATTCATGGGAATAGGAAAATAACTCACTTAATTTTGACAAGTTTCGGTAAATTTGGTGAAAACATGTTTTTTTGAGTCATTTAAAAAATTCACTCAATTTTGACTACTTTAGGTTGAGTACTGCATGTGTTGAAAATGCTGCCATGTTGGGTTACACATGTGCTGTTGTTGGGAATGTTTAAATGATGCATGTAGGAGTATTCCCTAAACAAAATGGCTGCCAAGAATCACAAAAAGCATAAAAAAGAGCTACTTTCTTCAGAATATGAATGGCTTAAAACATTTCTTGGATTGGTTACTATATACTTATACCATCCTGGAAAAATGCTAGCAAATAAGCAGCAAGAAACTTGCAGGAAATTAAATTAAAGAACTCTACACTAATAATGCCACTACCTAAACCACTTCCTGTAGAAAAATGCCATGCAGTTTTGTGGTTATTAGTATGATATTTCACAGTTAGCTATTAGCCAATCAGAATGTAATTACACTTTTATTGCAGCTAAAAATTGTAATTGCCCTCTAATTTGCCACCAATATGGAAGTACTCGAGCCTTCTTTCCTTCCACCCTCCACTATATATCTGTCCTCCCCATTCTTTCTCCCACTTTATTTTTATTTTTCCACCAATTAATAAGTAAGTACATGTAATAAGTAATAATAAGTAGTAATAATAATAATAATAATAATAATAATAATAATAATAATAATAATAATAATAATAAACAACAACAACAAGAATTAAAAAAAAAATACAACAATAATAATTAACCCCCCCCCCCCCCCCCCCCCCCACACACACACACTTTGGATCCAGAGGGTTGCATAGTTATTTCAGAGGCCTTAGAGACCAAAGCAATTCTCTGATTTCCCAGTGGATCAGCAGGAGGTCCAGATTGGCTTTGTCCACAACATCTTAAGGACTTGATTAGTGATTCTGCCCGGAGTGGTGGTGGTCTTGTTTTGCTAACAGCTCTTACAGCCTTTTTGAACCTTGTTCTTCTAGGTAAAGCTCCTCCTAGTGTGTGTGTCCCTTTTTGGGGGGGGGGGGGGGGGGGGGGGCCTCTTTGATAGTGTTGAATAAAAAGTGTGGTGGGGTAGGGCCTATTGCAGTAGAGTATACTCTTAGGTGGTTAGCTGCCAAGTGTGCTGGCCTTCACGTGAAGGTGTCCATGAGTGAGCTACCTTTTCAACTTGGTGTTGGCACTAAGGGTGGAGCAGAAGCTATTGTTAATGCTTCCTGTATATACATGCATTCCTTAAAGCCAGGCCAACCTTTGTTAAAGTTGGACTTCTGTAATGCTCGATCCGTTGTGACAAAATGTTCACAGCCGTGGAAGAGTTAGCTCCTACTCTCCTGCCTCTGGTATATTCTGCCTATAGCTCTCCCTCCTCCTTTTTTTTTGGTGAGGATAAGATTATTCATTCCTATCAGGGTGTCCAACAAGGTGACCCTCTAGGCCCACTCCTTTTCTGTCTCGCTATCCAAAAGTCAATGAGCCATCTCAAAGCTGAGCTGAAAGTTTTTTGCTTGGACGACAGCTGCCTAGAGATTTCAGTAGAAGATGTTATCAATGATATTATGACCTTATAATCAATGGCTTGTGAGGTTCGTCTGCAGCTTAACTGAAGAAAATGTGAACTCATTAGCCATGACCCTTGTGTTATTTATGAGTTACTATGTGCAATACCGCAGCTTAACCCTGAAGATGCCCCCCTCCTAGGCTCTCCTATATATAGGGGAGAGCAAGGGAGTTGAAGATGCCCCCCTCCTAGGCTCTCCTATAGGGGAGAGCAGGGGAGTTGAAGATGCCCCCCTCCTAGGCTCTCCTATATATAGGGGAGAGCAAGGGAGTTGAAGATGCCCCCCTCCTAGGCTCTCCTATATATAGGGGATAGCAAGGGAGTTGAAGATGCCCCCCTCCTAGGCTCTCCTATATATTGGGGATAGCAAGGGAGTTGAAGATGCCCCCTTCCTAGGCTCTCCTATATATAGGGGATAGCAAGAGAGTTGAAGATGCCATTGCTGCTAAAACAAAGTGATTGGAGGTGATGCGAAATAGACTTTGTCACCTACAGGCACATGACGCACTTTGCTTGCTCCAACGTGCTTTTGCCATGTCTAAGCTGCTGTACTTGTTACATACTGCACCATGTTGCTTCATCTAAACTCACAGAGTTCGATGACATCCTATGTTCCATCCTAACTGAAATCACCATATTCAGCTTGCTACTAACTCACTCACCTAGACACAGGCTTCTCTGCCAGTCAAGTATGGTGGTTAAGGAATTAGGAGTGCTGCTATGCTTGCACCGTCCGCCTTTCTGGCTTCTGCAAGTAGCACATTTGACCTCATACCGGATTATGCCTGCTAGATTCCATGATTGCCTCTACCCTGATTTTGAGTGTAGAATTACCTCATTGCATCAGATTATTCTCACCCTAAAGCACCAGCTTCCTTCCATCAGAAGACATGGGATACCCTTCGTGTCAAGGCCTCATACATTGCCTTGATGGATTCAGTACAGCATGATATTAAGTCTACTGCTTGCATCAAGAAGAGTCTAGGGCCTGGCTGTATGCTCTGCCTATGACATCACTTGGTTTATACATGGATGATGAGACTGTTCAAGTGGCCACAGGCCTTCGTCTAAGTATAGCACTCTGTAGGCCCCATATTTGTCATCACTGCGGTATACAGGTGGACCAGTTAGGGAGACATGGTCTCAGCTGCAGGAGAAGTCAGGGGCGTCACCTAGGCATGAATGAATGACATCATTAAAAGATCTCTTGCCACTGCTAAGATTCCTGTGCACCTATAGCTATATATAGAGCATTCTGGTATATATTTGTCGTGGTGATAGAAAATGCCCTGATGGAGCCTCTGTCTGCCCATGGAAGAATGGTCATGTGCTGGTCTGGGATATTACATGCCCAGACACTTGCACCATCTTACGCTAGCCTTATTTCAGGAGATCTGGTGTGGTAGCTGAGAGAGTTGAATTTCTCAACCAAAAAAGATAAATATTTGAACATCTTGGCCACACATCCAGTGGGCTTCGAGACTTCTGGATTTTTTGCCCTGAGGTCAGCTCTTTTTTTACTGTGCGAGTTCAGGAGGAGACTGGATAACATCTTTCGCAGCATTTCTTGCTGCAGAGGCTGTCTGTTGCCATGCAACATGGTAACAGAGAAAGCACTCTCTGCTGCAGCAGATGATGGTTGAAGAACCAAAACAGATGTACAACTGTTAGACCACAGGGGAAGTTCAGATTTGTGTCTTCTCCACCATAGTAGCTTCTCCACTATAGTAGCTTGTCAATATCTGCTGATAATCCATTGGCTTTAGCCATATAAAGAGCTAACTCGCTCTTCAACCCATTAATGATAGTGTTATATAGGATCAAGAAAAGGAAAGTGTGTTGTTATTGTTAGACCCTACAAGATTCTCATCATCTCCCAGAAACGCCAGGAGACCTTCGACAGAAATGTCAATACACTTGAACCAGAATCAGTGATTCAGTATATACTGCTTTAATCAAACACAGTCCACATAATTATGACATTTGGGGGGGGGGGGGGGACCGGGTGGAGGGGGGGTTGAAAAACTTACTTTCTATATAATTCAGTACAGCTTTTAATTCAGTACAGCTTTAAGATGTGCCACTGTGCAAGTCTTTATGACCATGTCCTGTATAAACCTGCTGCTATTATTGTGATTCACAAGTTCATTTCTATGCTTTAATTTAAAAATTAAAAATGGACCCCCCCCTTTCAAAAATCCTGGATCCGCCCATGGAATGGCCCTGAAAAATCCACACAGACTCTCTCTCCCACAGAGATAATTCATATATGACTGCCTGTGAAGATAATTCAAGAGGAGAGGTCCTGACACATGACACAATTAACTATTAGAGAAGCCATAACTGATTGTGAGTGCCTCTTGTTACTGAAGCAGCCATAACTGCTTGTGTGTGCCTCTTGTAACTGGAGCAGCCATAACTGCTTGTGTGTGCCTCTTGTTACTGGAGCAGTCATAACTGCTTGTGTGTGCCTCTTGTTACTGGAGCAGTCATAACTGCTTGTGTGTGCCTCTTGTTACTGGAGCAGTCATAACTGCTTGTGTGTGCCTCTTGTTACTTGAGCAGTCATAACTGCTTGTGTATGCCTCTTGTTACTGGAGCAGCCATAACTGCTTGCCTCTTGTTACTGGAGCAGCCATATCTGCTTGTGTGTGCCTCTTGTTACTGGAGCAGCCATAACTGCTTGTGTGTGCCTCTTGTTACTGGAGCAGCCATAACTGCTTATGTGTGCCTCTTGTTACTGGAGCAGCCATAACTACTTGTGTGTGCCTCTTGTTACTGGAGCAGCCATAACTGCTTGTGTGTGCCTCTTGTTACTGGAGCAGCCATAACTGCTTGTGTGTGCCTCTTGTTACTGGAGCAGCCATAACTGCTTGTGTGTGCCTCTTGTTACTGGAGCAGTCATAACTGCTTGTGTGTGCCTCTTGTTACTGGAGCAGTCATAACTGCTTGTATGTGCCTCTTGTTACTGGAGCAGCCATAACTGCTTGTGTGTGTCTCTTGTTACTGGAGCAGCCATAACTGCTTGTGTGTGCCTCTTGTTACTGGAGCAGCCATAACTGCTTGTGTGTGCCTCTTGTTACTGGAGTAGTCATAACTGCTTGTGTGTGCATCTTGTTACTGGAGCAGCCATAACTGCTTATGTGTGCCTCTTGTTACTGGAGCAGTCATAACTGCTTGTGTGTGCCTCTTGTTACTTGAGCAGCCATAACTGCTTGTGTGTGCCTCTTGTTACTGGAGCAGCCATAATTGCTTGTGTGTGCCTCTTGTTACTTGAGCAGTCATAACTGCTTGTGTGTGCCTCTTGTTACTGGAGCAGCCATAACTGCTTGTGTGTGCCTCTTGTTACTGGAGCAGCCATAACTGCTTATGTGTGCCTCTTGTTACTGGAGCAGCCATAACTACTTGTGTGTGCCTCTTGTTACTGGAGCAGCCATAACTGCTTGTGTGTGCCTCTTGTTACTGGAGCAGCCATAACTGCTTGTGTGTGCCTCTTGTTACTGGAGCAGCCATAACTGCTTGTGTGTGCCTCTTGTTACTGGAGCAGTCATAACTGCTTGTGTGTGCCTCTTGTTACTGGAGCAGTCATAACTGCTTGTATGTGCCTCTTGTTACTGGAGCAGCCATAACTGCTTGTGTGTGTCTCTTGTTACTGGAGCAGCCATAACTGCTTGTGTGTGCCTCTTGTTACTGGAGCAGCCATAACTGCTTGTGTGTGCCTCTTGTTACTGGAGTAGTCATAACTGCTTGTGTGTGCATCTTGTTACTGGAGCAGCCATAACTGCTTATGTGTGCCTCTTGTTACTGGAGCAGTCATAACTGCTTGTGTGTGCCTCTTGTTACTTGAGCAGCCATAACTGCTTGTGTGTGCCTCTTGTTACTGGAGCAGTCATAACTGCTTGTGTGTGCCTCTTGTTACTGGAGCAGTCATAACTGCTTGTGTGTGCCTCTTGTTACTGGAGCAGTCATAACTGCTTGTGTGTGCCTCTTGTTACTGGAGCAGTCATAACTGCTTGTGTGTGCTTCTTGTTAGGAGCAGCCATAACTGCTTGTGTGTGCCTCTTGTTACTGGAGCATTCATAACTGCTTGTGTGTGCCTCTTGTTACTGGAGCAGCCATAACTGCTTGTGTGTGCCTCTTGTTACTGGAGTAGTCATAACTGCTTGTGTGTGCATCTTGTTACTGGAGCAGCCATAACTGCTTATGTGTGCCTCTTGTTACTGGAGCAGTCATAACTGCTTGTGTGTGCCTCTTGTTACTTGAGCAGCCATAACTGCTTGTGTGTGCCTCTTGTTACTGGAGCAGTCATAACTGCTTGTGTGTGCCTCTTGTTACTGGAGCAGTCATAACTGCTTGTGTGTGCCTCTTGTTACTGGAGCAGTCATAACTGCTTGTGTGTGCTTCTTGTTAGGAGCAACCATAACTGCTTGTGTGTGCCTCTTGTTACTGGAGCATTCATAACTGCTTGTGTGTGCCTCTTGTTACTGGAGCAGTCATAACTGCTTGTGTGTGCCTCTTGTTACTGGAGCAGTCATAACTGCTTGTGTGTGCCTCTTGTTACTGGAGCAGTCATAACTGCTTGTGTGTGCCTCTTGTTACTGGAGCAGTCATAACTGCTTGTGTGTGCCTCTTGTTACTGGAACAGCCATAACTGCTTCTTGTTACTGGAGCAGCCATAACTGCTTGTGTGTGCCTCTTGTTACTGGAGCAGCCATAACTGCTTGTATGTGCCTCTTGTTACTGGAGCAGTCATAACTGCTTGTGTGTGCCTCTTGTTACTGGAGCAGTCATAACTGCTTGTGTGTGCCTCTTGTTACTGGAGCAGCCATAACTACTTGTGTGTACCTCTTGTTACTGGAGCAGTCATAACTGCTTGTGTGTGCCTCTTGTTACTGGATACTGGAGCAGTCATAACTGCTTGTGTGTGCCTCTTGTTACTGGAGCAGTCATAACTGCTTGTGTGTGCCTCTTGTTACTGGAGCAGTCATAACTGCTTGTGTGTGCCTCTTGTTACTGGAGCAGTCATTACTGCTTGTGTGTGCCTCTTGTTACTGGAGCAGTCATAACTGCTTGTGTGTGCCTCTTGTTACTGGAGCAGCCATAACTGCTTGTGCCTCTTGTGGACAAGTCAGAATAGAGAGTCTGCCACTCACAACATATGATGTAACTTTGAATAGTAGCCTCCCTTGCATGCATTATAACTGCCTGTGAAGGTTACCCCAGACCACCTGTTAACTGCCAAAACCTCATTGTGTTGGCTAATCAGTGTAATGTGTGTGTGTGTGTGTGTGTGGTGTGTGTGTGTGTGCGTGTGTGTGTGTGTGATTAAAAGTAGTGACTTTAAAAAGTGGGAGTAGTTATTTCCAATGGTTACCACTGGGTTCAAATAATTTCAGGTTCTAACTAAATGAAGGTCAATACCATTGGAGGGCGTACACAATTTATCCCAAACCAAGACTAGTCTGGCTGGGCATGTCACTCATTTGGCCTCCACAATGGCTCCTCCCAGGACCTGTTGAGCTGACACAACCACAAAACACAATGAGAGAAAATGGAGGCCAGGGTCCAAGAAAGAAAGGTTTTGCTAGTCCTCAGTCATGGACTAAGTATTTCATTAGTTTCCAGTTGCTCCACGTCATCGTCAGTCTCCTGCTTGCCTGTGCTCATGTCCTCCCCTCCCCTGCCTGCCTGTGCTCATGTCCTCCCCTCCCCTGCTTGCCTGTGCTCATGTCCCCTCCCCTCCCCTGCTGTGTCACACAACACCTCTCTGATGTGGTGCAGATGGCAGTCCTCAACCCGCCTGTACTCTGCTGGACATTGCTAGTATTTACTCTCGATTTAAGTCATCCAGAACTTCCTGTGGCACTGCACAGTCACTGACTGCAGCCCAGAAGTGGCATCTGTTGAACCACCTCAACCATCCTGTCCTCCTGACTCTCTCTGGCTTGATTTCTCATTTACCTTCTTCCACAGCTTCTGGCCTTGATTTGACCTCCTCTAGAATGCTCAAATCCACATGCCTATCCATAGTTGCTCCACTTACATATATCTTTAACTTATCCTTGTCTCTTCCAGTTGATTGGAAAAACTCCTTCATTGTTCCCAGCCTACAAAAATGTTTATTGTCAATCCCTCTGACTACCGGCCCATTTCATTACTTCCTCCAATTTGTAAGCTGCTTGAAAAGCACATTCACTCTCTCCTTGACAAATTCTGTCTTGAACTCTTCTTCTCAATTTGGTTTGTTTTCTTCCCCACTGGTCCACTTCATCAGCCCTTCTCTTGGCCAATCATTCCTTTCACTCTCTTCTTCAAACTGATAGGCACTTGTTTTCTAGATCTCAAAAAGGCCTTTGATTCTGTTCCTCACAAACCATTAATTGATCTTCTTTCCTTCCTGCACTTCCTTCGTTACCTCACTAACTGGCTTCATTCCTACCTTTCAGCACGTCTGCAACAAGTGATGGTCACAGGCACCACCTCCTCACCTGTGCCTGTATCTTCTGGTGTCCCTCAGGGACCTATAATAGGTCCTCTCTTCTTTATCACTTATGTCATGTCAATGGTGTGTGTAACGTGCCCTTGTCTGTCTCCTCTAAGCTTATTCTCTACGCTGATGAAATCCTTCTTTTTCGCCCCATCAATTCTCATGCTGATTTTTCTGTCTTTCAGAAAGACCTAAACTGTATCTCTGCCTGGCTTGCTCCCCAATCTCTCACACTTAATCTAATGAAGTCTAAATGCATGCTTATTTCTTATAAACAATCTCTTCTTAATAAGGCCCTACCACCTCTGTGCACCACTGGTTCTCCACTTCAGTTGGTGACTGAGTTCAAGTACCCGGGAATCCTCTTTTCTTCATCTCTATCCTGGACCTATCACATTTTTGCATCTCTTCCAAGACCAGTAAATGACTTGGTCGTCTCTACCGTCATTTCTACTGCTAGTCAAATACTTCTACTCTTCTTTGCCTCTACACTTCTCTTATCTGTCATCTGGAGTACTGTTCTTTCCTCAGGGACTCTCAATTGTCTTCTCTTTCATCTCATCTTGAGAGACTTTACCTGTAAATTGTGTAGTAAACAATGGTCCTACTCACTAAGCTTTATCCTCTATTTCTATCCTCTCGCTGCCATAATGCCAAACTTAACTTCTTCTTCAAACTTCTTCACAATAACAGATTTTCTTTCTAGCCTCCCACCAAGCCAACCTCCTCCCTGCCACAACCTTCCATCCTTCCACCCCAGACCAGTCATCATCTGCTAATCCCATGCAGAACTCAGTCTGCTTACCTCTCATTTCCCCTGCTACTGCTAGGCTCTGGGACTCTCTCCCAATTACATTAAATCACTTGGCACAATATTCAACACCTCTTATTGGCACTTTGACTTTTAACTACTTGACTATAATCAACTTAATATACTCCTCCAGGTATTTGTTGACTTATTTTTACTCTTCATATGAGCCTCTTGGCTGCACCAGGTACTTCCCACTCAGTTCCTTGGTGGTTGTAATCCTAGTGTCCATCATGTGTGGCTGGCAGAGCAGCCCTGGATAGCGTAGGGCCGGCAGGTGGACGGTGTTCTGTATTGCTTGAGCTATTTTCTGTGAGGATAACTCGAGGGGCAAGTTATATAATAATGGAGAGAGAGAGCTCTACCCCCATATATCTCACCACCTGTTTGGAGACAAAAAGGCTCTCCCTTGTGGCTACTAGCCCACATACACACACCAGTGTGTTTCCTAGGCTACACCTGAATCAGGTCTGGTGGAGGGCATGGGACATGTAGTGTGCAGTAGGCCTGGGAGAGTTCTCCTTATCTGCTTGGGCAATACATATGTATGGCTGCATGACAACCACTCTCCTCTCTCTACAGCATCAAAGAAAGTTGAGACTATAATATAATTACACATCTTATGTGTAGTAACTGCCTTACTACCAACATGTGACACAATCCCAGTCTTGTCTCTGCACATGTGCAATACCAGATGACACACCCTCTTTTGTGGGTGCAGCATTACATCACCACTCATGAATATAATTAAGGCCACACCCGATTTGCACTGTTTCCTGTAGCTCTTGTGTCTGCTGAAGTTCTGTATCTAAAGTGTTTCTCAACTACTAGTTCTCTCTAAACGTTCCAACCATGGCTAGAAACATGGAGGATGCAGAGAAGTATTTGATGGAGTTAGAGAAGGAGATCACATGTTCCATCTGCCAGGAGCACTACACTCTGCCCAAGGCCCTCCCTTGCCTCCATTGCTACTGCAAGCACTGCATCCTCAAGCTAGCCCTCAGGACCGGCAAAGACCAGCCTTTTCCTTGCCCAGAGTGTCGCCATGAGACCACCCTGCCTGAGGGCAATGAAGACCACCTCAAAACGGCTTTCCATATCAACCGCCTCAAAGAACTGTATGCCAAGCAGAAGAGAGCTCTTAGCAAGGAGGAGGTGAAGTGTGAGATATGCACCACCTCTTCAGTCAAAGCTGAATCATTTTGCCGACAATGTGACAAGTTCATATGTGAGAAATGCGTGGAGGCACATCTGAGGATGAAAGTTGTCTTTGATGGCCATGAAGTTCTCTCTTTGGATGAGGTGAAGAAGGAGAGAGCTAAAGACATCCTCCCCAAAGATCGTGCTGCTAAGAAGTGCCAACTTCACACAGAGTCGCTCAAGCTGTTCTGCTTCGACTGTGATGTATTAATTTGTCTCTACTGCACACTTAAGGACCACAGGGATCACCTTTTTGACTTCACCAACTTAGCAGCTGAGAAGAAGAGAAAAGAGCTGATGGAGAGCTTGAGGCCTCTGAGAAAAGTGGCGGCCAATCTCTCTTGTGCTGTTGAAGAGATACAGACCACGGAATCTGAGCTAGCAGCCCAGGGAGAGTCTGTAGCCAACACCATCGGGAAGTCCTTCGAGGAGCTGCACGCTATCATTGAAAGGCACAAGGAGAAGTTGTTAGAGGAGACCAAAAAGAGAGTGTCTGAAAAAATGGAGAAGCTAGATGGACAAAAGGATGACATTTCCATTTCCCTTGCAGAGATGCAGAGCATTGTGGACTACACCGAGCAGTGTGTGAAGCATTGTTCCAATGATGAAGTTATGTGCACACATGCTGAGTTAGAGAGTAGGATCCAGAAAATAATAATTGAAGACAGCGCCAAGCTGGGGCAGAAGCTTACGCCAATGGAGGAGGTTGATGTAGCGGTGGAGGTGAGCTGTGCTGAGGCCCTGGAGCAGCTCCTCCAGACCCAGGCTAAAATAACTGGACTTCCCATCACTCTAGTCATCAACACTGTGTCCAGCAAGGCTGAGGCTGGGAAGTTATCGGAAGTGGTCTTGTGCACCACTCAACTCTGTGGCAACAAGCCAGCCAAACATGCTGTTCCAATAGACTGCCATATGAAGTGTCTGCACAGTGGAGCTCACATCAAATCCAGCACCGAAGAAATTGGATCCAATCAATATCGCATCCAGTTCACACCCACTCACCGTGGACGACATGAACTTACGATCTCATTGGACGGGTATCAAGTAGCAGGCAGTCCCTTCCCTGTGCTTGTCCCCATCCTGCCCACTCAACTAGACAAGCCTGTCAAGGTGTGGGGTGGTGTAACAAGGCCTATAGGTATCACTGTCAACTCCGTGGGTGAGCTTATAGTCACTGAACATGAAGGAGATGTCGTTGTGTTGGATAGAGAGGGGAAAAGATTGCGAAGTATCAATCACTCGGAACATAAATTTCAATATTTACGAGGTATTGCTGTAGACAGTGAAGACAACATCTATTTCACTGATGAAGGCACTAATCGAATCTTCAAGTCGAACAAGAACTGCAGCAAGGTTCAAGTGCACAGAGTCCAGCAAGTGAAAGGTCCAGGACATCACGATGTTGCAGTAGTTGGAGATGAAGTGATGGTTACTGAACTTGGCATTGGAGGTAGGATCATGGTGTACGACAGAGAACTGAAATATGTGAGACAGATTGTTGGTGCAGATAAAAACTCATTCTGGGGCCTATCTCCTGACAGTCATCAAAACGTGTACATCAGTACTGGGAGCTCTAGTATTCAAGTCTTCAGTAATGATGGTGCATTCCTACGCTCCTTTTGCTGTGATGAGGATGGTGTGAAGAGGTTGAAGTCTCCACGTGGTGTGTGTGTAGCTGGTCAGTATATGTATGTGGCAGATGGTGGTGTATGTAAGATAGTAGTGTTCACCACTGAGGGAGACTATGTCACCTCATTTGGTGGTGGATACTACTGTCGTGTGTGTGTAGATCAAGATGGGTTTGTGTATGCTACTGACTTATGCTCTAATAAGATTGATATATTTTAGTTTTCTGTTGCAATTAGTTGATGAATTATAATGCATGATTCAATGAAGCTTTTATTGTCCTCCACTCACAACAGATAATGGAACTTGTAAGAGTTGAAGACTTCCTTTGTCCAGAAGGAAACTTCCAATTAAAATATGATTATGGGTGTGGCCTAGCAGCCTGGTATCCCTCCCCCTCAGGATGTGGTGGAGGGAGGTCTCCTGCCCTCATCTTCGCCAGATGGAGGCCTCTGGCTGACTGACCTTTTTGAAGGCTGTGGGCAGAGACAAGTATGCACTAATTAGCACCCACTAGTATTTATTACCACTTGACAGTACATATAATATATAGAAACACGAGTAATGACCATGATTAGGGAGGAAGAGTACTGATGGTCTACAAGTCAAAATCAAGTAGTTGATGGCAGAACTTAGTATAGTTACAGCTACTAGTTGGCAAAATTGACAGCTACTAATTAGCTGCTAGAGACTTGATCCTCACCTCTCCTTAAATATGCCTGACCTGGCAGATTCTCGGCAAGAATCTTTACCAATTGTTAACTCATTTCAATAAGACACTTCAACATCTGTGCAAAGTAATACACATTCCTAGTCCAATATTCACAGGAGTGTTAGGAGGGCTAATTAGGTATTTGTGCATAACTTTAATTACCATGTTGGATATTAGATTTCCAATGCTGTCTCCAAACACTATCCCAGTTGGTAAAGGGTAGGCCTTGACTAATCACTCCTTGTTTACACTCTGACCCTTGCCTTCACCATCGCCAATTGACCCTGGCTACTATATATAGGATTGGTATGCAGCAGGGTGGTACCGCCCCTCCTGGGTGTTGGCAGAGGTGGGGTTCATTACAGTGTGCACTTGGATGTGGGTTAGTATATGATTGGAGGGAGGAGTGTTTAGAGTGAGGGCATTGTGGTCTTGAGTGTAATTTAGGTTGTCTATAGAGGCATGCAGATAAGGCTGAAGTTCTAACCTTGACTTGGTTAGTCGGGCCTAGTTGAGGTTCTCTCCTTGTCCTGGCTAGTTGAGGTTCTCTCCTTGTCCTGGCTAGTTGAGGTTCTCTCCTTGTCCTGGCTAGTTGAGGTTCTCTCCTTGTCCTGGCTAGTTCAGGTTCTAACCTTGTCCTGGTTAGTTGAGGTTCTCTCCTTGTCCTGGCTAGTTGAGGTTCTCTCCTTGTCCTGGCTAGTTGAGGTTCTCTCCTTGTCCTGGCTAGTTGAGGTTCTCTCCTTGTCCTGGCTAGTTGAGGTCTGTCCTGGTCCTGGCTAGCTGTCTTCCTCAGCATGGCTTTCAGGGTTGCATGGAAACGTTCCAACATTCCATCTGTCTGGGGGTGTTATGGAGTAGTCCTGATGTACTTTATCTTCAGCAGGTCGAACACTGCGGACATCAGGTTCCAACAAAAGTTAGATCGTTGATCTGTCAGGATCTCTTCTGGTATGCCCATTCTTGTAAACACTTGGCAGAGGCTTCAGCCACCGTCTACTTCCACTTTCTTGAGAGGATTGTTTCTGGAAACGTCGTGGCAAAGTCCATCATGGTCAAGATGAATTTGTTGCCTTTCTTTGCCTTTGCAATGTGCCCACGATATCTTTATCAATGTTTTCACATGATTACCGAATGTTGATAGTGTATAGCAAAATAATAACAATAATAATAACAACAACAATAATAATAATAAACCCCCCACTTTGGATCCAGAGGGTTGCATAGTTATTTCAGAGACCAAAGCGATTCTCTGATTTCCAAGTCGATCAGCAGGAGCCAGATGGGCTTTGTCCACAACATCTTAAGGACTTGATTAGTGATTCTGCTGGGAGTGGTGGTCTTGTTTTGCTAACAGTTCTTACAGCCTTTTTTAACCTTGTTCATCCAGGTAAAGCTCTTCCTAGTGTGTGTGTCACTTTTGGGGGGGGGGGGCCTCTTTGATAGTGTTGAATAAAAAATGTGGTGGGGTGGGGCCTATTGCAGTGGAGTGTACTCTTAGGTGGTTAGCTGCCAAGTGTGCTGGCCTTCACGTGAAGGTGTCCATGAGTGAGCTACTAACTTTTCAACTTGGTGTTGGAACTAAGGGTGGAGCAGAAGCTATTGTTCATGCTTCCTGTATGTATATACATGCATTCCTTAAAGCCAGGCCAAGCTTTGTTAAAGTTGGACTTCTGTAATGCTCGATCCGTTGTGACAAAATGTTCACAGCTATGGAAGAGTTAGCTCCTGCTCTCCTGCCTCTGGTATATTCTGCCTATAGCTCTCCCTCCTCCCTTTTTTTGATGAGGATAAAATTATTCATTCCTATGAGGGTGTCCACCAAGGTGACCCTCTAGGCCCACTCCTTTTCTGTCTCACTATCCAAAAGTCAATGAGCCATCTCAAACCTGAGCTGAAAGTGTTTTGCTTGGACAACAGCTGCCTAACAGCTCTTACAGTAGAAGATGTCATCAATGATTTTATGACCTTAGAATCAATGGTTTGCGAGGTTGGTCTGCAGCTTTACCGAAGAAAATGTGAACTCATTAGCCATGACCCTTGTCTTATTGATGAGTTACTATGTGCAATGCCGGAGCTTAACCTTGAAGATGCCCCTCTCCTATATATAGGGGATAGCAAAGGAGTTGAAGATGCCATTGCTGCTAAAACAAAGTGATTGGAGGTGATGCGAAATAGACTTTGTCACCTACAGGCACATGACGCACTTTGCTTGCTCCTACATGCTTTTGCCATGTCTAAGTTGCTATACTTGTTACATACTGCACCATGTTTTGCTTCATCTAAACTCACAGAGTTCGATGACCTCCTATGTTCCATCCTAAGTGAAATCACCATATTCAGCTTGCTACTAACTCACTCACCTAGACACAGGATTCTCTGCCAGTCAAGTATGGTGGTTTAGGAATTAGAAGTGCTGCTATGCTTGCACCATCTGCCTTTCTGGCTTCTGCAAGTAGCACATTCGACCTCATACCGGATTATGCCTGCTAGATTCCATGATTGCCTTTACCCTGATTTAGAGTGTAGACTTACCTCATTGCATCAGGATCATTCTGAGTCTCACCCTAAAGCACCAGCTTCCTTCCATCAGAAGACAGGGATACCCTTCGTGTCAAGGCCTCATACATTGCCTTGATGGATTCGGTACAGCATGATATTAATTAAGTCTACTGCTTGCATCAAGAAGAGTCTAGGGCCTGGCTGTATGCTCTGCCTATGACATCACTTGGTTTATACATGGATGATGAGACTGTTCAAGTGGCCACAGGCCTACGTCTAAGTATAGCACTGTGTAGGCCCCATATTTGTCATCACTGCGGTTGGGGGGGGGGGTTTGCCATCCATGATGTATTAGTACCCCTCAAACACCATAACTCATCAAGTATTTTTTACCAGTGTTTTTTACCAGTGCAGATAACAAACATTTACAGGACATATAATGCACTCCAAATAGAATACAGATTTTAAACCAGAATCATTGGTAAAGGTTCATTAGGTAAAGGGTCATGTAAATGTTTGTTGTCAGCATTGATTCTTGTTTAATTTTTGTTGACCAATCATATTCGTTTCATAATTGTCATGTTATTATTTGTATTTTATAGTCCACCCACAAGAAGTCGGTCAGCATAACACCAGAACATGATATTATTTACATGTTTATTATAATACTCAAGTAGATGCATGTGCTTTTATATCATATAATAATATAATACACACAAGGCATGTACATTATAACCAATTAACTGGTTTTGTTTGCGGTAATGTCTGAGGACGATCATTCTTGGTAAGAAAAGGTGCAGCTGTATGTGACACAACTCAGTTCTATTAATTGTCACAAGAATAAGCCAACAACTAATTATAAGCTCTGGTTTTGTTGAAGTCATCCGCCAGATCCAATGAGGGAAACACTGATCACTTCATGGAACTCATTTTCCTGCTTCAGTTCACGTCATGCAACAGGATAGTTGTGACGACCCTTTACCAACCACTGGTTGTTTGGCTCGGTAGAGAACAGATTAGGGTTATTGTTCGCAACTGAGGACAGTTTGGAGTCTTCTGATAGACCAATGGAAATCTTATAAAGTTAGGTAGGAGGAAAGTAGAAGACAAAGAATGATATAATTTTAAATAAATATATATATATATATATGAGAACATGGTATTAGGAATAAATATTGCTAATAATGACATCTATGAGAAAAGTAAGCCATCATGTTTATTACTAAAGTATACACACATGCCGATGTATTCATATATAACATAGACACATGCATCATAAGTAGTTGCCATGTTTATTACTAAAGTATACACACATGCCTATGTATTCAATATGACACATGCATCATAAGTAGCTGCCATGTTTATTACTAAAGTATACACACGTGCCTATGTATTCATATATAACATAGACACATGCATCATAAGTAGCTACCATGTTTATTACTAAAGTATACACACATGCCTATGTATTCATATATAACATAGAATAAGTAGCTGCCATGTTTATTACATTTCTAAAGTATACACACGTGCCTATGTATTCATATATAACATGTGTATTACTAAAGTATACACATGCATATATAACATATAAATTTTGTTTGTATGGCTATTCATATTCCTTCCAGATCAGCTGCCTTCCATGTTCCTCACATAGGCAGACTCTCTCTGATGTCTTCATCAGTAGCTACCATGTTTATTACTAAAGTATACACACGTGCCTATGTATTCATATATAACAGACACATGCAGCTGCCATGTTTATTACTAAAGTATGCACACGTGCCATGTATTCATATATAACATAGACACATGTATCATATGTTGCTACCATGTTTTGTTGAAGGTCTTTGTCGTGTTAAATATTGTCACAAGAGTAAGCTTCAGAGGAAACCAACTGGTCAGTAACGTGACTACTTTATAGCTGACCTGGCTCAGCTAGACTCGATATTGAGTCAACACAAGCATGTTTACTGTATTGATATATCCTTTAACAATTATAAAACTGCATATCTGCGTGTGCTATTTGAGGGTATGCTCTATTATTGTAGCTTGCCAGCCTGCAGTATACTAGCATGCATGTAATAACACCACCAGATCCTGATCAGGTATATAGCAATACATTTGTTTGTATGGCTATTCATATTCCTGCTGCCTTCCATGTTCCTCACATAGGCAGACTCTCTCTGATGTCTTCATAATGCATTTTGGCTGTCTCACTGGTACAGTGTTGCAATAATTTTTTTGGTAATTTCCAAATTACTCACCTGTGTGTTATCCAAAAATTTTGGCAACAAAAAATCCAAACAAAATCCAAACAACAATTTCATGAGAAATAACATACTAAAGTGTGTTCATAGCATTTACACATGTCTTTAATTGTTCAGTGTTCGGTTTAAATTCATAGCATTTTTGAGGAACATTGAATTGCACTGTTAAAAGTGAATTTAATGTAGAAATTCCTACTGTTTCTGTGCTTCGTTTTGTTGAGACCAATGTGGCTGAATAAACGTTCAGTATCAGCATTGCCATAGGGTATAACTAGAATGGCTTTTGCTAGTTTTGCCAATGTGGAGTAGCGATACTTAGTTTCCAAGCAGTCTTTGATTTGGCTGATTGCATGCCAATACTTACCCACCTCTGTGTGATGGCCGTGACTTTAGGAAGTAATGGCAACGTGCAGAAATCCATTAATTCCTCTTGAAGGCTCGGTTTGTCACCAACGTGAACTACCTGAGGAACACACTCTGCTGCAGCAAGCACCTGACCAGCCATACTAAAGGGAGATACTCGTCTGAATTATCAATACACACTTGTGTAACATGTTCAGCAGCACACACGTACTCAGAATTCAGAACAGCAACAGAAATTTTCATATTAAGCCATCGAGCTCTTGTAGAGAACATGAAGAATTGGAGATTGCTGCTGCATGTACCTGTTGAAATTATTAACAATTGGTAATGCAGAAGATAGAAAGAGCAGGTGAGCTTTGGTCAGAGGCTTTTCAAGTACATTTTTTTCTCTTCTCACTACTGCCTGCTTATCCTCAGTACTTTGAAAGTATGAGAGTAAGGCTTCATATTGCTCAATAAGACGGTTTACACAAGCTTCAAGGCTGAGCCATCGTGTTTGGCATGCTTTTAACAACTTGTGTGGCTTGCATTCCACAAAACTCTGTCTTCAAACTGTCGCAGCCTCCTTGGGCGCTTCTGGAAATAATAACATACATCAGTTGTCAGATCTTCCAATTCATCAGGCAAGACTTTGCAGGCCTCATTTGCTATTAGTGCTGCTATGTGACAATGACAATGAAAACTAAAGCTGGCTGCTTACATTGTAACCATGACATCACTGAATTTCGTGCTCCCAACAATACATTGGCCCCATCTGTACCTAATCCGACAAGATTATCATAAAGGAGGATAGTGGATTCTTGAAAATACTGTTAAATAGCAGCTCTGCAGTTGCCCTCTCTACACTCTCTAGGGCAAAGAAGACGCCATCTCACCTGTCTTTGGGTGTTATCGAAGAATCAAAGCATAATAGCAGCTTGTTGTGTAACGGTAATATCTGTTGTCTCATCAGTTTGGAAGCTGAAGTATTATTTTAGTCTCTCTATAGTCTATCTAACTGCTGCGGAAATGGTTTTCCAACAATCCTGGGCAATAACTTTCAACACAGCTGTGCTTTAGTATGACTGCACTTCAAGTCTTTAGCAATAGAAGAATCATCAACTTGAATAGTTTGATACAATGATCTCCCAATTGAAAGGCAAGATGGTGCTCTCCAAGGAAATATGCGAAGAGTACTTCTGCACTGATTACAGACTCCTCTCTTATTGGTCCAATGTAGGACTCTAGAGGCAGTACACCCACACCATATTTTTCTGAGTATTTGTGTAATTTTGTTTCCTGATGTCTCCTGAGATCTCTAGTACCACTTCTTCCAAGGTATAAATCACGAGAGCACTTCATACAGAGGGCAAAAGAAGATCCCTTTCTCGAAGTTGTGGCCCATGGGAAAGTCTTTGCATACAGTCTACGATAGACACACAATCGCTTTTTTGCAGACTTAGAAGACCTGATAAATGTAGAGATTTGACTGTCAATGTCAATTTGTGGAACCTCATTATCAGAGTCAGAATCCATATCTGAAGAATCTTCTTCTGGTAACCTTGAAGTACTGGGTTCTGAAGATGCCATAGCTAACTCTCTCTGACACTCACTGTGAACGATTCTAACTCTTGCACAAATCAGGCTTTAAATACCCAACCAGATAGCTCATGCATGAGCATGCACATAGATTAAAGGGTTCTG